>JAGGNH010000018.1:0-430824 GCA_026586065.1 Dioscorea zingiberensis | reverse complement strand
ACTTCCTCTCCTCCATAGCATGTTGGGCCCAGTTCCCAATACACCTAGGATGGGTTGTGGCATACTTTCTTCTACCACACCGGGCCTCCGATCCTTCAAGATAATGTACCTAGCCTTATTTATTGACAATACATTACATATAGCGGCCTCGTGGAGAGGGTTGGACGTCCTCTCTAACCTGGCGGGTGTGACTTGAGGCATGACAATGGTTGGGGACCTCTGATTCCTGATTAATACTATGAGGAGACATTAAGATCGCACATTAGGATGCTATGCGTCAATGCAGACTTTCTGCAGGCATCACCTATAGAGTCGTGAGATCCGACCGAGCCACAGTGGATCTAGGAACCTCCGACCGACCAAATGCTTTGCACCTCTAGGTTCCCACCCAAGACACCTCCCGTGAGGCTAAGGGGCTTAGCGCCCCTCCACCACCGATTAGCCATAGTTCTTACCTCGTGACGGCATCGGGACACATTTCTTTCAAGTGGCTACAGGCTGGGGAGGTGTCCAAAGCTAGATCCTAGAGCGATGAGGAGATCCAAAGTGACTCCACCCGCCCATTACCTACAACACGCAGACATATAACATACGGGAGTGGTTCTTTGCCGGAGGACATACTACAAAGAGAGAGAAAAAGGTTGAGGAACGGCGCAATATTTACGACTCACCTGGATGAGGAGACCGGCTGAGAGTATATCCAATGACATGCAGAGGGCGGCAAAATTCGCTACAATTGGAGGAACATCACCACTATCTCTTTATTTTTCTTTGACCACTTTTGTATTTTTTATTTTCTTTTTAGTAGTCGATTACATTTAAAACCAAGGTTTAGGGCCCTTTTATCTACTATGGAGCTTCCCACTTTTGTGCCTTCAATGTTCTTTAATAACTTGAATGTCATACTCGAACGAGGAACCTTAATAAAGTACTAGTGGTCAATCTCTATGGCTTCGACTACTCCTACCCCTACCTTAAGGTACTTTACTACTTGATCGACCCCAGATACTTCAAGTGGAGTGTTACGCCATTACTGCATCTCCCCGTGTGTGCATCATGGGCCAGCTCTTGCTAGGAAAGCAAAACGAAGAAGGGAATGATGCCCAACAACATGATTGAGAGTGAGCTTAGCGCTTACTTTTTGCCTTTGGTTGAGAACAAGAATTTTCCTTAGTTGGCAAGTCTAGTATAGGTGTATAGATATCTCCGCCTCTAGGATGGTAAGGCACACATGCTTTAATGTTGTATCTACTAATAGATGGTGACCCACACTTGCTTCTTTTTAGCTAATTCTTTTGTGTTGTCTTTTTCTGTTGCCTTCTTTGAATCGAGGTATGAATACACTTGAATCTTCTTTTCTCTCCTAAATTTTACACCTATAGTGTCAATAGGTTTTTCTATTTAAGGAGCTTGTATGGATAGGTGTTCCTTATTCATTTTGTTCTTATCTTTGTACAATGGCTCTTCCTCGGCGTTTATCTTTTTCTTCAGAGTTTTTCACTTTTACTCTTTCTACTTTTCGCCATCTATGCAATTCCAGATTTCTTTTTATAAACTTACCTAAGAGGGATTGAGGGACCTGAGATTGTTCACTTGGTGAGTCCAAACGGCCGTGCATATGGCGATCTCTTCCGGTTATTGATGAGGACACGGGTGAGATTTGTTTTGAGGATGGGTGGGAGATCTTTTCATGTTGATCAATGTATGTTGAGAGCTGCGAGATCTTTTTAGTCATTACCTATCGCAGGGGGCACGCTGCTTTCAAATTTGAAATATTTGGAAGTGACTCCTTCCTCAGTAAAGAAGTGGACCCTAATCTCACGCTGCTTTTTCCTCCGGGGTTTCTAGTGATCACGCAGGATAGTGACAGGTTGTGGAAGTTAGATTGCGATCTCTTCCGCCATAATGGTATTACTTCTCGGCTCGTTAGGGAGGAAGCGCGCTCTTTCTAAGAGTAAAGTCCCTACTTCCATTGGGAAATCGATGGAAGAAGGTAAGATTCTTCTTTGTCAAAAGTAAATGTCACCGGAAAGTGGGAGTATCCAGAACCAAGTGGGAGGTTCCTCGAATGGATATCACAAGCTTGTGAGGAGATGGACATGTAAAGGAAGAAGAAGTTCCTTCTTTAAGTCAATGGGCGGGGATTTCCGGGTTTGCATGGATACTTTCTTTGACCGCCATTAAGGGAAAATCTTCTTAAAGTGCATCAGTTTAATAGTAGCTACTTGGTAGGGTTTATTTATGCATCTAACTTAGTTTAGTCGTGAGCGATATATAACATGCTTCGGAATTTATCCTTGTAGGAAATCTGGAGGATGATGATTTGATCTTGATAGGGGCATCTTGGCCTCCTTCTAGCGTGAAGTTCATCCGCCCTTGCCTGGAGAAAGAAGAAGGAAGTGACATCCAAAGCCCGAGTACTTCCAAGTGAAGAAAAGGAGAAGAGGAAAAGAAAACGCCACTTCTTGAAGGAGAGGGTCAAAGCGACCTTTAATTCGTAGGGTCCTCTCAGTGAGAGGAGAGGACGAAGAAAAGAATTCCGAGATCGGCAGGTCCCGAAATTATGGGAGAACAGGCGAATTCGCCTCAGCCAAAGATTCTCCAGGCTTTAGCTCCAATTCCAGAGGGCCCCTCCCCTAGTCGGCCAGAGGATATCCTCCTTAGGGAGGTGAAAGTATACTTCTGAAGGTTATATATTGTTCCACTAAGAATTTTTTACTTGGGTTTATTTTATAGGTGGAGGTGGGAGAAGCTGCCTCCGATAAGCTAAGGGAGGTAGACTTAGTTCTCAAAGGACCGGCAATTCAACGGAAGGAATTGCCTTCAGAGGATATCCCTTTTCGGGATGCCGCGTCCGTGAAGAACGTTTTGATGGCCATGAGGCCCGAACAGCTCTCTATCAAACTTCGAGAGGCTGGAAGGGAAGAGGCTACTCGCCAGCTTTTCCGTTCGGTTATGATGGTAAAAACTATAATTGTGCTTCTTTTACCCCCTCGTTCGGTGTTATAGCTTATAATTCATTTTTTATTTCCGTAGACTGCTCAATGGGCGGATCGAGTTAGCAATCTTTGTCAAGAAGACTTGACAAAGATGGAGGCGAGTAGGGCGGAGATTGCCCAACTAAGCTCTAGGGTGGCGGCATTAGAGGAAAAAGAGAAGAAACAGCTTGCCGTTATTCTTGCCCATGAGTAAGATAAGGCCGAGCGGCTTCAACAGTTGGCTGCCATGGAGAAAGAGAAGAATGATTTGGCAGCTAAGCTTGTTAATTCCGAGGGCTCTCTTCTTACTGCTGAAGGGAACATCAAAAAATTACAAGATGAATACAGCAGTTTGAAAGAGGAACTAAAAATCTGGCCAAGCCGAAGCGAAATAAGGGTCTCGATGGGGAGTTAAAGTTGAAGGTTGCTAAGTCGGTTGCCGTCTTGGACCGAAGTTGGAGGAAGTTAAAGGGGAGCGTGACGAGCTAAAGGAATATCTAACTTCCAGACAAAAGGCTTCTAAATCCGACTCGCAAGAAATGAAAGATTTAAGAGAACGAGTGGAAAAGTTGGAGAAGGAGGTCACTAGGCTTAGGGCGCGAGCGAAAGAGGGGGCCACACGCATATATTCGTTAGTGCAACAGGTGGGTCACCATGTTCCTCCTGTGGAAGTTTTATCGATGGGGCTTGCTAGAGTCTTAAAGAAGTTTACAAAACTGAAAGAGCAGCAAATTATAAAGGCTCCAGAGGCCCTTGCCCCAGCCTCATCTGAAATGCCGACTCAAGCTTCCCAGGAAGCAGTTGAACACAAGGAAGGCCCTAGTACTTAAGGATTTTTATGAGATGTTTTTGTAGATATTCAAGTGTTTTGAATGTAGCTTTTTATTCATGGGAATGAAATACAAACCTTTATTTTGGTGAAGATTTATTTCCGAGTCATGGTTACTTGTAACCATTTAAGACATCCTTCGCAAAGTCTTTCTTCTTTTTGCATTTGGATTATAAGTTAAGCTTCATGGCGAGTTCTTCTCTTCTTAGTCCAATCGTGGGACTTTAATTTGCTGAATAAGATCCTTGTCTTTGTGAATGAGATTGTTGCCTCATATTTCGATCGGGATTTTTGCCCCATACTCTGGATGAAAATTGTCTCTTATCCTTGTAGAATAATTTTTTGCCTCATCTTATAAGGACGAGAGATTTTTTGTCTCATCTTTTAGGGATGGGATTTTCACCTCATCTTCATCTGGAATTTCTGAACAGAAATTTAGGTTTTATTTCATGAAACATTTAGGAGACTGCTACAGAATTCATTGATAGTAGCGTCGCAGGTGTTCAGCATGAAATGGACGTTTGAGCATTTTTTATTCCATATTGACGAGATAATAAGTGCCACTTCTGACAATCTTCCAGATGACAAGGGCCTTCCCAGTTAGGAGTTAGCTTCCCCGTTCGGTGATGGTGTGTTTTCCGCAAGTATACGGGTCATGATCAAGTAATAAAGTGGACTATGGGAAGTCGGATGTCGAACCACAGGGAATAGGGATTGCTAAGTGTAAACTAAGCTTTAATAACCTAGTCTAAATGGCAATTTGGGGTTTGGTTTTCAAAACTAAAGAGCTACAAAGGATTGCGTAATAAGAACTCTAAAAAATTGAGAGTTGATTGGGGTGAATCAAATGTGAGAGGATACTTGGGTATGTATCCCTTTTGGATTTCAATTCTAAAGATGAGCAAAGATGTTTATGAATCAAAGTTGGTACTTCTTGTGCCAATAGTCCCTAAATTATATCTAATCCCTCTTCCAAGGTGATTGGATAACTAGTCTCCTAGGACTTATATGAAGCTCAAGGGATAATTCCTAATTTACACCCAACCCCTCTTCCAAGGTGGTTGGATGACTAGTCTCCTAGGAATTGATATGAGGCTCAAGGAAATTTATGTATATTGGAAGAATCATGGGGTGAATTGCACGAAAAGAGTCGTCAGCCTTCTAGTACCCGATTCCTCTGTATACTCATGAAACTCTCTAATGAAGCAAGTTCCTAATACAAGGAGGCGCTTAGCTCTACCCTTGTATTGCACACAAGTAATTTCTAGTAATGAAATTACAATCAATACATAACATTCATTAGACATTCAAGAAGGTACCAACAAATCATCATAAACATTCAATGCTATTAATGCTCAATCCAAAAGTTCAACATACCTAAGTACTATTAGATTAGTTCCCCATGAAAGGGAACTCCAACCCAAAATGGAAAAGCTTACAAAACAATAAAAGGTTAATAGAGAACACCATTACCTCCAAGCTTGTAGCTCCAAGGGTTCTCCACTCTCCAGATTTGGGGAGATGACCCCCCAAGCCCTAATCTCTCCTCTCGCCTCTCTCCCCAGCCAACCTCCCTCTAAACCCTCATACTTAACTATTTATACCCATGAATTAGGGTTCCACTTAAAAAATTACAACATTGCCCTTGATTAGGCCCGTGAAGCTGCAAAAGTTACGATGAACGGCCTCGTGAATGGCCTGTTCATCACTCCGTTCACCACAACCGCTTTGAACCGGCAGTTAACCGCCGCTCATCACCCCGCTTCACTTTACAGCCTTGCTCTAAACCTGCCAGTGAACTGGCGGGTTCATCACCGTTCACCTCACAAATTTTGCTCGAATCGGCGAAATGAACGGGCCATTCACAAGGCCGCTTCACCCTCTCTTTGTGTTCGCCTTTGTGTGTGTGTGAACGGCCGCTCACAAGGCCGCTCACCCCCTCGCTTACTTCAAAATATCTTCGCTTTGTTCTTCATTTTGTTGATAAATGCTTCCTTTCGTCGGGTGGCCTATTTATGCCCCCGCTTACAAAATATGAAGCATTTTAAGTACCTAAGGGCTACAAATCATTGCATTTGACACAAAAATAAGTATATATATGGTATGTAAATATGCTCATTTGAACGCTATCGATATCCCCACATTCTATATTTGCTTGTCCTCAAGCGAACAAGGCAATGAAAGTACAAGTAAAAAGAATGATAAGCGTTCAACCTCCGGCTATAATAGTAATGAATCTGCTCTATTTCAAGTTCACTCCACATACCATGTTCTAGAGTCTTAGCAAGACAAGTATTCCCTCAATGGACTCTAGAGAGTCCTTGAGGCCCTAAGTTTTATGCTAACCAACCCTCTATGGAGAAAATGGTGGATAAGTTCGAGAGGTTCTTTTTTTTTTATTCCGGTAGGGCATCTCTAATAGATCCGACTTTCCCGTGCTAAAGATCAGTGTAGAGTGTAAGTCCTCTTTTCTTTAGGGATGCACATGTCGCTTAGGCACCGTAACACTGGATACTTAGAGGGTTACAACTCTACCTAGATGTGCTCATACTTAGAAGTGATTTTTTGAATTAAGGAACACCCTGATTAGGGGCCAGGACCCTAAGCTACTTCATCACAACAAGTAGCTGAGCCTTGTCTTTATTTGTCTAATAACTCAACTACTATGTACATACTATTTTATTTTATTTTATTTATTTATTTATTTATTTATTTATTATTTTTATTTTTTTCTAACTTGTCCACTAAGTTGAATTATGAAGGGTTAGAAGCTAAACTAGTGTCACGAATCCTCTTGGAGCCATTGAGAGTAATGCTTAGCAATTAAAGTCAACAAACATGGTAGAGGGTTATCTATTATGACTAGAGCTTTTGGATTTCATGAATATAATCTCTAGATGTCCATGGTGTGTCGTAGGAGAATTCTAAAAAAAGTTTGAGTACTAAAATGGTGAACAAGAAGTAGAGTGAAACATTGCATTTCCTAATAGTGCCATCATAGGTCCATGTCAAACATGCTTCAAATAATTAGCTCCCTATCCTCACACTTAGAGTTTTGCAATGAATTTATCAATGGAAGGGAGCTACCCATCCCCACATTACTTAAAATCGCATATTGTCCCTCAATGTACACAATTAAATTGAAAGGTGTGTAGTATGCAATAATAACAAAGAGGATGGCAAACTGAGACTTCCCCGGTTATATTTGGTAGCTGGTATTGCACTTTGATTTAGACGTGAAAGCTTTTGCGGGGTTTTCCATCATGAGTATCTGCGAAATAGAGTGAGAGAGGAGGGATAGCTCGAAAGGAGATGACATAGTCAATAGTGCATAAAAGTAAATAAAAGACAAGTCATAGGGTGGAACCCTTGTGAAGAAGTCTACAAAGCGAACATAGGAACAAAATAACATAAAAGGGAGACTAAACAGCCTCCGGCCATCGCATGTGAGGGTGGCGCTGCCGACCGGGTCGATGGGGGTGGAGGACCCGAGGTGGGTAGAGTCTGGGAACGCAGGTACGCGAAAAGCTCTGCTAACTGGTCGCCGATGTTGTGGTGCTCCTCGAGGAGTGTGGTCTCAGATATCATAGACCTCGGTGAGGCGCCCTCAATGCGAAAGTGAGACGGCCGCGTGGACGGGAGGGAGGCTCGCCGGGGTGTCGGAGGGAAGAGTCAGGGAGTCATCGCCCCGCCGCCGAGTCGGCTAAATGCCGCCCCGCGAAGTCCTCAGAGCCTTCCGTGAAAAGTCGGACTAGCTTCATCTGGAGGAGGGTGTTCATCCCCAGCGGCTGCATCAGATGAAGGCATTTAATGCCATCGGTGCGGAGCTCCACTGGCATCCCCCTGATCAAACGAGTAATATAAGGCCCAGCAATAATGTGCTTGTGCTTGTGACTCTGCCCCTGGTGGGCTATGTAGTCAGCAAGCACATAGCCGAGATGGATGGGAGTGCCAAGATGCTATATAGGAGAAATCGGTCGGAGACGGTGACCACTCCGGTCAGCTAATGCGCGCCGATAGTCCAGTGACTAAGGTATAGATATAACGCGAGACCGGATCGGGCCATGCTCGAGGCCTTCTGGTTGGGGCCCTCTCCCAGTTGCTGCCAATATCGAGAATGAGAGATGATGTGGCTGTGGAAAGAGGTGAGGAGCCGCGCTGTGGAGTCAAGGTAATCCCGATCATAGATTCCCCATATAGATCGCAAATCAATCGGGGCTCATCCGGTGTGCCACGCCATAGAGCCGGAATTATATGGCCGCAGGTTGGCGCCCGCCGGGTCGCGGGCGTTAAACTCCGGCAAGGAGCTCAGACCTCGAAAGTGTATGCTCGCTGATATGTCGCTTCGCTAATGTATGGCGACTCGTCCCAAATCCATTAACGGAGAGCAAGCCGCGGGACTTCGGCCGGCGATATGAAGTCGCCGAGAGGATCCCAGAGGAGGAAAGCGCGGCTAAGTGGTAACTCCGCGAAGCTCGGCGACGTCGCCGATGTCGCCATGTGCAAAGCGGTGGTCGGAGGGAGGGTCCAAAGATCATCCGGCGGCCGCCGCAATCTCTTTCCTCGACATCGCTGCACGTGGGATAAGGGGTCAGTGAATGGTTAACAGTGAGAATTTGGGTCCTGACCGAACGCTGAACGGCCGCTCAGGCCGCTCGTGAGAAGTGTTGAGGTGAACGGGCTGATGGACGGCCGTTCACAATCATCTGCTATGTCCAGTAAATGGCGTACATAGATGGTCGGCGTTTACAAGTCCCGACGAGAGGGGGAGTGCACTAATAGATGGGGCAAGGGGTATAAGCCTATTATCGACCCTAAGGGCGCGAGAGATGGAATCAAGAAAATGCACCGGTGAAAAGAAATGAACGAGCGAGCTTACCTGCGAATGGTCAGTGCGAGTGGGTGTAGGGTTGGGCTTAAAGCGGGCCGGATTGGGCGCCGGTTGGGGGGGGGGGGTGTGTGTGTGTGGGGGAGGCGCTGTACCCGGATGGCCGACGGCAAAGAAGGTGAGAGTGGGTGAATCGTGAAAAAGAATAGGGGGAAATTAGGGCATCCTTCAACATATAATGAGGGGTGTGAACGGCCCCGTGTACGGGTCGTTCACCTCCCCGTTCATCATTAAGAGAATGCCAACTAGTGTGGTGTGAACGGCCATGTGAATGGCCATTCACTACCCAGTTTGTCCTCCACAGTGAGGTGTGGAATGTGCTAGTTGATGGTCGCTCACACCCGCTCTCCCCGCAATAATGACTACCCTACGAGCGATGACTAGAGATTTATTGTGATAATAAAGAAAACTAAAAAGCGATATCTAACCTAACAAAGCACTTGGCGTCGGACTTTTGGGCAGCCTCCCAAAGAGCGCTTGTTTTACTTCACTAGCTTGACGTACTTATAACTTCCTCAAGGCGGCTTGAAGGATTGTGGATAGTTACTTGGTGTCCCGTCAGTACTCGCATCATAGTACAGTTTGAGTCGATGTCCATTTACCTTGAAAGGGTCTCCTCCGGCTTGGTAAATCTCAACTGCCCCATGTGGATATACTTTAGAGATAGTGAAGGGGCTGCACTCATCTTAATCGTGAAGCTTACCGTGAAATAGTTTAAGCCGGAATTGAATAGCGGGACCCCGCCTCCTTCCCCGGAATTATTTTGTTTGCCTTAGAAGTTTATCATGATAATACTTCATCCGCTCCTTTTACATTTTGGAGTTATCATAGCATGAGGATCGCCATTCTTCGAGTTCGTTCAATTGAAGATTTCTTTCCTTGCTAGCCAAGATAGGGTCAAAATTTAAGAACTTGATTGCCCAGTACGTCTTGTGCTCAAGTTCAACGGGTAGGTGGCACGATTTTTCGCATACAAGTTTATATGGCGTGCTCCCAGTGGGAGTCTTGTATGCTGTTCGATATGCCCACAATGCATCGTCAAGCTTTTCAGCCCAATCCTTCCTATTCTTTACAACTGTTTTCTCCAGGATTCTCTTTAATTCCCGGTTGGAAACCTCCACTTGGCCACTTGTTTGAGGATGATACGGCGTGGAGGTACGGTGCGTGACTCCATATCGTTTTAGAATTTTTGCAAATTGGGCATTACAAAAATGAGTCCCTCGATCGCTAATTATCGCCCTTGGTGTGCCAAAACGAGAGAATAGTTTCTTCAAGAATTTGATCACATTTTGAGCATCATTGGGGTAAGGCTCGGGCTTCTACCCACTTCGACAAGTAATCTACAGCCACTAGTACGTATTTGTTCCCTCGGGATGATGGAAAAGGTCCCATGAAGTCAATCCCCCATACGTCAAATATCTCGCATACTTGAGAGGTGCTATGTATTTCATCAGCGGGATATGCTACCCGTATGCGAGTAACTATCACAGATTGGGAAAACTCCTTGGCATCCTCAAAACAAGGTGGGCAAAAACCGTAATCGAGGACTTTCCGGCCGCTCGATTCATATAGAATGTCCATCCGGGGCCCGAATGGCAATCCATCAAGATCTTCCATCCCTCTTGTTGTGAGATACATCTCCTAACTATTTGGTCGGGCGATATCCAAACAAATAAGGGTCATCCTGCATGTAATGCTTCGGGCTCACAAGAATTTCTTTGCCGATAGTTGTAAGATTTTGGGAGGACTCCGGCTGCTAGAAAATTAGCAAAGTCAAGAAACCAAGGCGGAGCTTCTTTCTTCGAGTGGCGTAAGGAATGATTCCTCGTGATTATCCAAGGTTGTACAACTGCTCATCTGGGAATTCTTCTCTAATGATAGCTTCATGGCCCGAATTCTTATGTGGATTCTCCAGCCGGGATAGGTGGTCAGCGGCTAAGTTTTCTGCTCCACGTTTGTCTCGGATCTCCAGATCAAATTCTTGCAGAAGCAGGATCCATCTAATAAGCCGTGGCTTGGCATCTGTTTTGGCCAATAACTATCGTAATGCCGAATGATCAGTATAGACTATAATCTTGGAGAGTACCAAATAGGGGCAAAATTTATCAAATGCGAAAACTATGGCGAGGAGTTCTTTTTCAGTAGTGGTGTAGTTGGCTTGTGCTTCAGTCAAACTCTTGCTAGCATAGTATATGGGTCTGAAATGTTTGTCTTTCCTCTCGCTTCTATCTCGCCCCAATAGCAAAATCGCTCGCATCACACATGAGTTTGAACGGGATGTTCCAATCGGGTGTAGTCATTATAGGTGCTTGAATCAACTTCTCTTTTAAATATGTATAAGCCTCCAAACACTCCTTATTGAAATCAAATGGGGTATCTTTCTCCAGCAACTTAGTCAAGGGTTTCAAGATCTTGGAAAAATCTTTGAATGAACCTCCTGTAGAAACCTCGCGTGACCAAGAAAAACTTCTAACAACCTTGGATCAAGCTGGGTGGAGGCGCTTTTGGATTGTGTCCACTTTGGCTTTGTCCACCTCAATGCCATTGCTTGAAATTTTATGTCCTAAAACAATGCCCTCCTCAACCATGAAGTGACATTTTTCCCGGTGAAAGCACCAAATTTGTGTCCTCACACCGTGCTAATACCTTTTCCAAATTTCTCAAACAGAGGTCAAAGGAGTCCCCAAAAACGGAGAAGTCATCCATAAATACTTCTATATTGTCTCCCACAAAATCATCAAAAATAGCCAACATGCACCTTTGAAAAGTGGCGGGAGCATTGCATAACCCAAAAGGCATCCGGCGATAAGCAAAGGTGCCATAAGGGCAAGTGAAAGTAGTCTTCTCTTGGTCTTCGGGGGCAATAGGGATCTGGAGGTAACCTGAAAACCCATCCAGGAAACAATAATGAGAATGGCCGGCCAACCTTTCGAGCATCTGATCAATAAATGGGAGAGGGAAGTGATCCTTTCTGGTGGCATCATTTAGTTTCCGGTAGTCAATACACATTCGCCACCCCGTGATGGTCCTTGTCGGTATCAGTTCATTTTTCTCATTGGTTACCACTGTCATACCTCCCTTCTTTGGTACCACCTGCACTGGACTCACCCACGCACTGTCTGAAATAGGGTAAATTATGCCAGCGTCTAGAAGTTTGATAACCTCAGCTCTAACCACTTCTTTCATATTCGGGTTCACTCTTCATTGTGGTTGAACGGATGGCTTGTAGTTATCTTCCATAAAAATCTTATAAGTACAAAAAGATGGGTTGATGGCCTTTATATTAGAGATTTTCCAAGCAATCGCTTGTTTGTGCCGGCGAAGGACCTGTAACAGCTTCTCCTTCTGCAATGAAGTTAGATTCGAAGCAATGATGACTGGAAGTTGGGAGTTGTCAGCCAGAAATGCATATTCAAGATGTTTCGATAACTCCTTTAGTTCCACTTTGGGTGGATCTTCAATAGATGGCTTTAACCTAAACGAATCATTACCCAACTCTTCAGGTATAGCCTCTACCCCCAAGATTTGTTAGTCTTCGTAGAATTGATCTATAAGACAAGTGTCCTCCTCTGTATCTAATCTGATATCCCTTTCCGATATAAGCGGAATATTGTTAATGCTCAAGCTTCCTGTCAGGTAAAAATCCATGGGGTCTTTTCCTTCAGTGGGCTGAACGGTGTCCAGCAGGTATTCTGATGATGATGAGGTTTGCATAGGGCTGTTATAACAAGGTGGTTCAGCCATAGGTAATTCCAATTGATTCTGATCATCCTGTAGTGGACTGCTATAAAAGCTTGACACATTTAAGTTGTCTAATTCCCCGGAACCTTGTTGACTGTCCATGAGGTATTCCTCTTGTTGCAAGGATGCATTGCATGCATTGTATGGTACACCATATGAATATATAGCAAATAGTTGCTCTCGGAGTAAGTAGATGTTTTGCTCGAAAAACTTGGCCTGAATCCATTGCTCTAAGATGGCTAATTTTATCAACATCATGTCCTTGAGATCCGCCATATTGTACCTCGCACAATGAGATGACGAAGATATTAGTATCGCGGAGTGTGTATATAAAGAATCAAAATAAAAATAAAAGAATAAATAAGAAAGAAAAACAAGAGCATAGGAGACTAAATTAATAAAATCTTAGTCTAACTAGCAATCCTATTCCCCGGCAACGGCGCCAAAAACTTGATGGTGTGTTTTCCGCAAGTATACGGGTCGTGATCAAGTAATAAAGTGGACTATGGGAAGTCGGATGTCGAACCACAGGGAATAGAGATTGCTAAGTGTAAACCAAGCTTTAATAACCTAGTCTAAATGGCAATTTGGGGGGGGGGGGGGGAGTTTTGGTTTTCAAAACTAAAGAGCTACAAAGGATTGCGAATAAGAACTGAAAATTGAGAGTTGATTGGGGTGAATCAATGGCAAGAGAGGATACTTGGGTATGTATCCCTTTTGGATTTCAATTCTAAAGATGAGCAAAGATGTTTATGAATAAAAGTTGGTACTTCTTGTGTTAATAGTCCCTAAATTATATCCAATCCCTCTTCCAAGGTGATTGGATAACTAGTCTCCTAGGACTTGATATGAAGCTCAAGGGATAATTCCTAATTTACACCCAACCCCTCTTCCAAGGTGGTTGGATGACTAGTCTCCTAGGACTTGATATGAGGCTCAAGGAAATTTATGTATATTGGAAGAATCATGGGGGTGAATTCGTACGAAAGAGTCGTTCGCCCTTCTAGTACCCGATTCCTCGGTATACTCATGAAACTCTCTAATGAAGCAAGTTCCTAATACAAGGAGGCGCTAGCTCTACCCTTGTATTGCACACAAGTAATTTCTAGTAATGAAATTACAATCAATACATAACATTCATTAGACATTCAAGAAGGTACCAACAAATCATCATAAACATTCAATGCTATTAATGCTCAATCCAAAAGTTCAACATACCCAAGTACCAATAGATTAGTTCCCCATGAAAGGGGAACTCAACCCAAAATGGAAAAGCTTACAAAACAATAAAAGGTTAATAGAGAACACCATTACCTCCAAGCTTGTAGCTCCAAGGGTTCTCCACTCTCCAGATTTGGGGAGATGACCCCCCAAGCCCTAATCTCTCCTCTCGCCTCTCTCCCCAGCCAACCTCCCTCTAAACCCCTCATACTTAACTATTTATACCCATGAATTAGGGTTCCACTTAAAAATTACAACATTGCCCTTGATTGGGCCCATGAAGTCGCAAAAGTTACGATGAACGGCCTCGTGAACGGCTCGTTTCATCACTCCGCTCACCATAGCCCGCATACGAACGGCGGGTCAACCGGCCGCTCATCACCCCGCTCACCTCACAGCTTGCTCAACCGGCGTGAGTCAATCGGCCGCTCATCACCCCTGCTCACCTCATGCCTTTGCTCAACCGGCAGGTGAACTGGCGGTTCATCACCGCTTCACCTCACGCCTTTGCTCGAATCCCAAGAATCGAATCGGCCATTCACAAGGCCGCTTCACCCTCTCTTTGAGCCCCGCCTTTGTGCCTGTGTGTGAACGGCCGCTCACAAGGCCGCTTCACCCCCGCTTACTTCAAAATATCTTTGTTTGTTCTTCATTTTGTTGATAAATGCTTCCTTTTTCGCCGGGTGGCCTATTTATGCCCTGTTTACAAAATATGAAGCATTTTAAGTACCGGCGGGCTACAAATCATTGCATTTGACATGAAAATAAGTATATATATGGTATGTAAATATACTCATTTGAATGCTTATCATTCGGCTTTTGTTTCCCTGGAATTCGTTTTCTCTTAAGACCAGATCGCCGATTTGGAAGAAGACTCTTTTTACCCTTGTGTCATAGAACCTTTTTATTCTTTGGCGATAGATTACTGCCTTTGTTTCTGCAACTTCTCTTCGCTCTTCCAGTAGGTTAAGTTCCGCTCGGAGATTCTTCTCATTTTCTTTTGATGAAAAAGTTTGTTGCTTTCATAAGGTAGGCATTCCTATTTCTGCATGGATTCCTACTTCTGCCCCATAAGTAAGAGAGAATGGAGTTTCCCCTATGGGGGTTCTTGTAGTTGTTCGATAAGCCCAAAGAGCGCTCGGAATTTTCTCAACCAAATTAGTTCCATTTTTGGACACCAGGGTTTTGAAAGCTTGGAGCAAGGTGCGATTCGTTACTTCTACTTGGTCGTTGGCTTGAGGATGCATCGCAGAAGTTAGTCTGGATTCAATTCCGAGCTCTGAAAAAAAACTTTTGAAAGCCTTGTTATCAAATTGTTGCCCATTATATCGAATGAAGGCTAATCGGAATTACGAATCGACAGAGATATGACCGCCATAAGAATCCTTGACAAGCCTTCTCTGTGGATCTTGGCCAAGGGCTCAACTTCTACCCATTTAGTGAAATAATCGATAGCAACTATCAAAAATTTCATTTGTCGAGTGGAAGTAGGAAATGACCCTAGAAGATCAACTCCCCAAATAGCAAACGGTCGAGGACTGACAATTGACGTAAGCAGTGTTGGCGGTCGTTTTTGAATCTTGGAATGCCGTTGGCAGGCATCACATTTTCGAGCGAACACCACCGCATCTTGAGTTAAGGTTGGCCAATAATAGCCTTGTAGAAGGACTTTATAACTCAAGGCCTTGCCTCCTATATGATCTCCTCCAATGCCTTCATGAATTTCTTGAAGGATATAATTGGCTTCTGTGGAGCGTAAGCATCGCAAAAAGGGTTGTGTATTGGACCGTTTATACAGATGTTCGCCAATCATATTGTACTGAGCGACTTTGTAAGAAATCCGTCTGGCTTCTGTCTTGTTGGATGGTGCAGGTTCACCTTGCAGGTAGTTTCTGATGTGATCAATCCAACATGACTCTTCATCTGAACTTTGTACTTCTCCCTCCAGCCCTTCAATAGTTTTTGCTAGAAGGTACTGTAGATTGAAAGAGAGTTCTATATCTCCATTAAGTGTGGTGGCTTTCTTAGATAAAGCGTTCGCCTCTTCATTTTGTGCCCGATGGATTTTTTCAATCTGGAAGTGAGTGAAGTATGGGACTATTCTCTTCACTACTGCCTGATACTTGACCATATTCTCCTCCTTTGCTTCAAAACTGCCCAGTGTATGGCAACGACTAGTTGTGAGTCGGAATATACATATAGATGCTGACTTCTGAGCCCCCGGGCAAAATGTAACCCTGCAATGAGGGCTTCATATTCGGCCTCATTGTTAGTCGCTCGGAATTGGAACTTAAGAACTGTTGAAATTTTCCACTTGGAGGGAGAATAAAGGACGAAACCTGCCCCTGATTTTTCTTCTGTTGTTGATCCGTCGACATATAAAGATCATGGGGCATTAGAGCTTTCTTCTGGATCCTGTGCCAGAATTACATCTCCATTCATGGGAATGGTTAATTCCACAATGAAATTTGCTAGTACTTGAGCCTTGATCGCCATTCGTGGCTTATAAGTGAGATCAAACTCATCCAATTTTATTACCCACTTGGCTAAGCGTCCGGAATTTTCAGGTTTATGAAGAACTTGTTTTAGGGGCTGGTCAGTCAACACAATAACTTTGTGAGCTTGAAAATAAGACCTCAATCTCCGTATGGATGTGATAAGGGCTTAAAAGCTAGCTTTTTCGAAAGTGGCGTATACCTTGACTTCGGCGTCGTTAAGGATCTTACTTGTATAATAGAGAGGCTTCAATTCCTTTATCTTCTTAACAGAATCAGACCGACCGCTTCGAGGAGCAAATAAGCTAAATAGATATAAAGCTCCTCTCCTGCTTGCGGTTTGGCTAGCAATTGGGGCGATCGGAGATAATCTATAAGTCCCTGGAAGGCTTTTTCACATTCTTCTGTTCACTCCATCTTTAGCGCTTTACGCAAGGCTTGGAAGAGTGGAAGGTTTTTCTCTCCGACTTTAGAGATAAATCTTCCGAGAGCTGCTAGGCGTCCATTAAGCCGTTGTACTTCATAAAGGCTTTTGGGTGATCCCATGTCAAGAATGGCTTTGATCTTTTCTGGATTTTCTTCTATTCGTCTTTGAGTCAGTATAAATCCTAGAAATTTTCCTGATCAGACACCAAATGCAATAATTTGTTCGTGATTTAGGCGATATTGTAAGTCCGGGTGACCTAAAGGCTTCCTATAAATCCGATAGATGATCTTCGGTTTTTCGACTCTTTACCAAGATGTCATCTACATAGGCTTCGACATTTCTGCCAATTTGTTTTTTGAATACTGTACCTATGAGCCTTTGGAAAGTGCCTCTGACATTCTTTACACCAAACGGCATTACCTTATAGCAGTAAGTTCCCTTGTTAGTAATAAAGGACGTTTTTTATTCGTCGCCTTTGGCCATTCGGATTTGATTGTAGCCTGAGAAGGCATCTAAGAAACTAAGCATTTCATGCCCTGCCGTAGAGTCAACCAAGTCATCAATTGAAGGTAGAGGAAACGAATATTTCGGACAAGCTTTATTTAGGTCCGTAAAATCCACGCACATTCTCCATTTCCCTGACGGCGGCTTTTCTGACGTAACCACATTAGCCAACTAGTCTGGATAGTTCACATCTCGGATAAATCCTGCCTTCAAAAGGGTTGACACTTCTTCTTCTGCAGCCTTCTGCCTTTCTAGGGCAGAATTTCTCCTTTTCTATTTAAATGTGTTTGAACGACCGATCTATCTTTGAGGTGGTGTTCAATGACATCAAGCTTTACGCCCGCATGTCCTCGAGGACTGTGCAAAAAGATTAGAATTCTGTCCTTAGTATTGCCATGAGGTTCTTTTTTGATGTAATCGTTGTCAAATCCTCACCAATCCGCACTGGTGACGCCCAATCTAGTTGTATCCAAAGGAATAATAAGCAACTCCTCAACCGGGTTGGTCGGAGTTCTTTATCTTCTTGTTACGCTATTCTCATTAACCAACATGGCCTCAAGCTCTTGTTTTGCCTTTTATTTTGAGTTGTTCCTTTTAAGGGTTGAGGCGTAACATTGTCGTGCCAAGGGTTGATCCCCTCTTACTGCTCCACTGCCACTCTCGGTCGGAAATTTTAGGAGAAGATGATAAGTAGAAATTATTGCTTTTAAGGCGTTGAGGGTTGGCCTACCAAGAATCACATTGTAACTTGATGCATACCAGACGCACCGTAAAATTTGTTGTCCCCGCTTGATGATCTTGGCTAATTTCTTACCGTGAATCGGTAAAGAGATCATTCCTTCGGTTGTAGCACTCCTCCGTAAAAATCCCACTAAAGATGATTTTACGGGGAGTAAGTTGTCCACATCGTACCTTATTTTTTCAAAGGCACTCCAAAAGAGTATATCCACTGAACTTCCACTGTCTATCAGGACTCTTTTCATTTGGAAGCTGGAGACCATGATAGCAATGACTAAGGCGTCGTCATAAGGGTGGCAAACCTTGCTGACATCGTTATCATAAAAAATGATAGGAGCCATAGGCCGAGACCTTCTTTGTGAGACTCTTGTCTCTTGTGCAACTCCTACCATTCGGGCATAGCTTTTCCGAGAGGTGGAACTTTCACCACCACAACCAGGACCACCACTAATAAATCCGACCATCTCCCCTTTTTCTCCTTCAGGTTGTGAAGTTTCAGGTCCCTCTTGAATATCAAGGTTAATGTATTGCTCCAGTTGTCCTCTTCTAACGACATCTTCTATAACGTTCATCAAATGAGTACATTTTTCTGTGTCATGTCCTCTACCTTGATGAAACTTGCAATATCTCTTACTATTCTTTTGTCGTTAGGGATTCCTTGCAGGTTCTGGCCTCGTCAAAATTTTTTGATCATGGATTTGCATAAGGATATGGCTTCTTTGGTTTAGTGGGGTATAGTGATCATATCTGACTATTTTCCCTTCTTTTGGGGATTCTCTAGGTACAGAAAGTATGTGTCACGAGGACGTGTTGAAGATTCCAGACCTTTATTTTCACTTTTATTGTCCCTACGTGATCCTCCTTCCCTTCGGATTTCTGTGGGCCTCCTGTTAAAAGTCTGATGTTTTCTTTCTTTCTTGATTTCTGTAGGGATGCGGCGAGCCTCTTCATCCCAACCCGTATAAATTTTGTCAGAATTGATATACTTTTGGGCTGGATCATGGGGGCAGGGATGGTTTTTGGTGGATCCAAAGTGAGGGAAAAACGGAAAGGAGAGTCTAGCAAACCCTCCATCAAGAAGGTTACGGCCATTCGTGGAACAAGGTCCGCAACATTTTCCGCTTCATCTATGAAACGATTGAGGTAGGCTTGAGTGTTTCACCCCTCGCTGTTTAACTCAAGAAGGGTAGATGGGGTTTTCTTTTGCTTTGAATAATTAGCAAAATAAGCTAGAAAGCGGTCCGCTAAAACTTGAAAAGAAGAAATTGTGCTAGACGGAAGATCACCAAATTCAGGTCTTCAAGGCTTTTCCCTCTAAGGTGGCGGGAAAAGCTTCGCAAGACATACTGGCATCGGTGATTCGAGAGCAAAGCATCTTTGATCGGAAAGACTTCAAAGATGTGGAGACGGATCGGTTTTGCCCTCATATGCGGTCATAGAAGGTGGTCAAAAGCCGCCGAACTTGCTCATCCAAGATTTCCTTGATAAAAGGAGCGCCAGATAGTGAGAACACGCCGCTCAATCCGGGTTTCCTCGAAGTAGCCCCGGCCGGGCCAGTTCTTCTCGTCGACGGTTGGGAAATGCATTTTGACTATTCCGCTCGTTTCTTGTGGCGGCTTGCTCTCGATGTCGAGCGGAGGGAGGTTCCGAACTGGCGGAGAAGGTGGTCCCCTCTCTTCTTTCTTCAGTAGGGCTGGGTCCTTGTCCCTCCCTCTCGCTTTGGAATTAGCTAATGGGCCGCCGGCATCTTTGGTGGAATTTGTGTGGGTGGGAGTGGTGGATGGGCCAAAGTGTGAACAGCTTGAGCCAACTGCTCTAATTGTTTCTGCATATTGAGATAAAAATCTGGGACGGGTCCCTGGGGTACCATGGGTGGATTTTCCGATGGAGGTAAGATGGTTGGATTTTTGGGTGAATTCCCCCAGTCCTCTGGACTTCACTGGGTATTTCAATATTGCCAGGCGCTCCTTGTTCTTGGATTCGTTTAGATTTTCTGGTAGTAATCATTTAGCTTTTCGTAAGGTCCCCACAGACGGCGCCAAACTGTTGATGCCAAAAACTGGTCCGTATCACACTTTGGTTGCTGTTGCCTCATGATCGGGTCTCAGCCTTTCCACAAATGGTTGAAATTTGTAATTGATGTGGACGCTTACTTCAGGTTTTGAATATTGGATGCCTTGGAATGTCGGGTGTTCTGGAGGAATTTTGGGGAGGTGATCGGATCGATGAGGATGATCGGAATTGTCCCCTTTTTGTTTCTAGATATCTGGACGAGTCTGTAAAAAGGAGAGGGGAGCGATCGGAATTGGGCCTTTACGCACTCGGATTTAACTCAGATGATTAAGTCGAAATCTTGTGAGAAAAAGAGGGTTTGGTGAATTTTAGACTTCTTGGAGTACAGGTTAATTGATTGTTCAAGTCCCCTTTTCTTACTATAGTTGTTCTTCTTTTATAGAAAAGTTGAAGGCGTTTAGGAAAATATATGGATGAAGGCGGTTGTGGAAATATCTCGTGAGGCTGTCGTAAGTGGTGAGAAAATATCTCACATTCTTGTGTAGGTAAGTAGAAAATATTTGCCTACTATAGAGGCAAGTGGATAATATCTACTTCATCAGAGGCGTTAGATATTTTCTTCCTTAGGAAATTACGTGGCCATGAGCACCTCAAGTTTCAGATAAAAAGGTTTTGGGTTTGCTTAATTCTGACCGGATTTGTTTGTAGAGTTGAAAGATAGCAAATGCCTCATTCTCAATTACCGAGGGGAATTTCGCTAGAAAAGCAGTAACAGAAGATTTGATATTAGGTGGTATCGCCACGTGGCCAGAGGGATGCGGCCCCGTGCTTAACACGTGGCCATTTGTGTAGGTGCCACGTGTTTTGCCAAATATTTCCGTAACATATATATATATATATATATATATATATATATATATATATATATATATCAATCAAAAAATATTAATTTTAATTAAGAAAAATTTTCAAAATCAGAAAATTATGTTAGGATTTTGGAATTTTCTCAAATATTAAAATTTTGTAATTATAAAACTAACTATCTATCTATATTATTAGACAGCTATAGATAATTTTAATTTTGAAAAAAATTTAAAAAATCAAAATAATTAGCTTTAATCTTGAATTTTTTTTTTTTTAGAATTTTGAATTATAAAATAATATAAATAACGAAACTATCAAAACAATCACTCAAACACATTCTTGCATTAAAATAAATTAATTTTTATATAATTAATAATTCACTTCAGAGTTTTGGTTGTTGTGACATATTCTAGAGGGTTTGGTGTATTATTTTTGGAGTCCATAAAGAGGGTTTGGGGTGTTATTGTGGGAGCCGCCACAAATGGATGTAGCGTAGTGAATTAATAGAGCACATGTCACAGTGGACAATGATAAGTGTCTTAAAGAAATATGCTATTTTTCTTAATTATTTT
Source organism: Dioscorea zingiberensis (assembly GCA_026586065.1). NCBI lineage: Eukaryota > Viridiplantae > Streptophyta > Magnoliopsida > Dioscoreales > Dioscoreaceae > Dioscorea > Dioscorea zingiberensis. The sequence continues at coordinate 409,554 of JAGGNH010000018.1, read as the reverse complement.
TTAAATTTATGGTTTACCTCAAATTTATTTAAGATTGATTTGCTAACATTAATTTGAGGGTTGCTGAAATTGAGGTATTATTGATTGAATTAATGTAATCTAGTAAAATTAAACCATTACATTACTTAGGATTTATATTTTTAAAATCCCGAGCAATGTGAAAGGCCATTTGCTAGTATACTACTAATCGAAAGTGAGACTAATTTCTATTTTAGAAAAATTCAAAAAAATTAAGTTTGATTTTCGAATTTTTCATATTTTGGATATTTTTAAAATTTTAAAAAAATATTTATCTATCTATATGATCAAGCAGAAACTGAAAAGGTTATATATAATTTTAATTTTAAAAGTTAAAACACGGAAACAGATTGACATCTTGAAAATGTTTTAGAATTTTTAATTATAAAATAAAATAAATAATGAAACTACCAAAATAAACACATTCTCACGTGATAATAAATTAGTTTTTGACATAATTAAATATTTGATTAACAGAAGCACCAATGAGTGTAGGATCATGCAATAGGATTTGTTGATGCCAAAAACTGGTCCACCTCACGCTTTGGCTACTGTGGCCTCATGATCTGGTCTCAGCCTTCGACAAACGATTGAAATTTATAATTGGTGTGGACGCTTACTTCAACTTTTGAACTGAGAACACAGAGAATGCTTGGGAAATCCGCTCGGAATTACCCTGGCTTTCCTTTCCTTTGGGATGAATTTGTAAGAGGGAGAAAAGAGTGATCGGAATTGGGCCTTTCTGCTCGGATTCGGCTCCGATGCTTAAGTCATAAAACTTGTAAGAAGACAGTCTTAGACATGAGTTAGCTCTTTGTGTGATGGTTTTTCGATCCCCCTTTTTTCCTATTATCGCTCTCTTTTATAGCAACTTAAAGGCGGTTTAGGAAAGGCGGTGGAGTAAGGCGGTGAATAAGAAAATATCGTCTAAGGCGGTAAGAAAATATCTTTTAAGGCGATAAGAAAATATCTGCCTATTGTGTATGTGCTACGTAGGTAAGTAGAAAATATCTACCTACCGTGTAGGTACTACGTGTGTAAGTAGAAAATATCTGCCTACTGTAGAGGCAAGTGGATAAGATCTACTTACTGTAGAGGCGTTAGATATGCTCTTACCCAGATGGCTATCACCTTCTTGCTTCTTGTATAATTCCGACGGACTTTACGTAGGGGTGAGCCCTCCTTATTTCTTGAGGATGGAATTTAGGCTAATGAATTTTAGGGCGACCGACTCTTGTGGCCAAAAGAAATGTAGCCCTGTGTATGACAGGTGGCTATTTAGGTAGGCAACGCGTGTTTTACCAAATATTTCCGTAACAAGATTAATTGTTCGCTAATTTTTTTTGGGTGTTGTGATAAATGCTAAAGGGTTTGGGATTTTGTGGAAGTCGATAAAAGAGCTATGGGGGATCATTGTGAGTCATTTAAAGGCCTTCACTAATAAATGATCGGTGGTTGATTGATGGAGCACATACAGGGGTAAGAATGAGTGTTTTAAAAAGATATGTTAACGATTTGATAAGTTTGTGATAAGGAAAAAAAACAAGTGAAAAATATATAATTTTTTTATTTTCTATTGTCTTTTAATTTTATTTGCTAAAGCTTATTAAAATTTGATTTGCAAATATTGATTTTAAATTTGTAGATATTAAGACATTATTCATTAAAAGAATATATATTAGTAAAACCATCATATTATTTAGGATTTAATTTTAAAAAACTTAAGTGGTGGGAGGGACTTACTAGTTTTTATGAAATAAAAGGGGCCCATATATTTGATATGTATCTTTATTTATGTTTAAAATTTTTATTTATTTATTTATTTTTGGGCGATCGAGGCAACCAAATCTGTGTTACTTTTTACTTGTCTGCAGCATATATCTTTTCGGTTTTTTTCTTCTAAAAGCAACGTAAAATATTTAATTATTATTTAAATATATATCTCACAAAAGAAATTTGAAATTCTTATTATTGTTTCATATTTTATTCTCCCGATGTGGTTCAATTCCGAATATTCTCCGAATCAAATTTTTTCATTTGTAGTAAAAAATAAAGATATGGTGGGCCCCCTCGCCGTTTGAGTCCCATCACAAGATCACAGTTCTTGTGCCTTGTATTGCAGTAGAACGGTAGTTTAAGCGACTTCGATTGCACCGGCGGAGCAGTGTAACAGCATAACAGACAACTCCAGAGGGGTCAAATATCCACAAATCCAAGCAACATGACGCATCTTGGAGGTGCGGCCCTACTATGTATCGAATGGAAATTGTACACGTGGCATCCAATCATTAACCTTTCAAATCGGAGCCTGCAACACTGAATAACCTAACGAAAGCCCTATGTCGTTATGTCCCATCTCCGATTGTGGGCCCCACTACAAGGCTTTACCATTGTTTTGTCGTTTTGTCGTTTTTTAAGCCCAGAGATACCCCTACCAGCAAAACTATATATATTTATTAAAAAATATGTTTTTAGTTTCCAAGAAATTTGCGGATGACCCAATTGACCATATGATTTTTATAGAGAAAATTAATTATAAATTCATGATAGTTTCAAAACTTCTCAAACACAGTTCCTCACTTTTGATTTCATTATCTTTTAACCCTCTGACCTCACATTATCATCAGTTATCTTTTTTTTTCTATTTCCAATTCTGGACATACATTTGGTGGGAAAAGCCCGCCACATCATCCACATCATCTTCTTCTTGGGGTTCAAGGCCTTCAGGGTTACTCTGTCTTCTTCACGTCGCTCGTCTCCGCCATAATAACGGACAAGTTCGGCCTGCAAGACCGGCTTAAGACTAAAGTGCGGAGGGTCCTCGATGTCGGGAGAAGCATTAGCTTCGAGACAGTGAGGGAGATATTGTTGGGATGTATGTCCTAAAGCATATGATGCTATGAATATTATTTAATTATAAATAAAATAATATAATTATTACAAGTGCATGTATTGTTTGAATACTTTATGAATATTACAAAATTCCACAATTATCTACGTAACCTTCAAAAAATATATATAAGTGTTATATATATGGGAAGATATTATTTAAGGATGATAGTTTAAATTAGTCCGTGAAAACTAGTCAATTGACTTAACAATTAAAGTATGGAATCTTTAATTGATTTTCACAAGTGCGGTTCATTATCATTAAGAATGAAATGATTTTATCCAAACCATTGATGTAGAGGGACATCTAATGAGGGCACTATACATAATGAGATTATGTAGGACTGGGACACGATGTGATTTGAATCTTTGATAATTTCCGTTAAAATATAATGCATTCAGATCATGTCATTGATGGTCGGATATATAATGATCTTAATCCTGAGTGGTTAGCAAACTCCTATTTGTTGTGTTACATCTTTTGATTTACTCGGTACGGATTATAAGATCATAATCCTTAAACTTTGTATGTTGGAGGTGTAACAAAATGAATAGCAGGGAATGTTAACATCGCAAGACGGAATCCATTCCTTCTTCATAAGAAGTAGACAGATAATTCCCTTGAGTGATGATTCAGGGCTTGAATGGTATGAGTACTCAAATTCTTGATTTGTTCTTGAATCTTATCATTCATTAGAGAATCATTGGTACTTGAGGATAAAGATGTAATTAGAGAGGTTAACAGATCTTTACCTAACTCTAATTATGAATTATTCATGGAGGATCAATATATAGGAGATGACTATATCATATGGATTACTCGAATCCCGAGTAATTTTATATCTATAATTTCGGGAGTACAATTCCAAGTTTTTAGTGGAGTAACTTTGGAATTAATAAAACATATTGATTAATTAAAGAGTTTAGTTGATTAATAGAAAGTTTTATTGGAGCCCGGGATTATAGGTCCATAAGTCCCCCTCCGGACAAGGAACTCCGATTGGACAAGTTTAGTTGATTTTGTGTTGATCACTTTATTACAAATTAATTGAGAATTAATTTGTAGTATTATTTATAAATAAAATAAATAAATACATAATTTGATTATATATTTATTTATGGACTTATTGGATAATGTGAGCCAAGACACATGTGTTTAAATTTGAGTTAAAATTAAGATAAACTCAAATTAATTTGAATTTAGATAAGCTTGTAAAGCATATGTCTAGATTCAATATATGTAGTAAGTTGGTTGCTAAATTTGATTTTGATTTTGAATCTAAAATCAAATAACTAAACACATGGAAAGAGATAAATATAAGGATATTTTATCTTTTAAATTTGGCCTAAAATCTCTCTAAATTTTTGTATGACAAAAATTTGATTTTGAATTCAAAAGGGTATTTGAATTCAAATCGAAATCTTATCTTAGTTTAAAAAGGAGAGTTATTTTCTCTATAAAAGGAGTAGCCTTTCTCCTCTCATTATAAGAGTTTATGATGAGTTTCAAAAGAGTTTGATATAAGTTTTAGAGAGTGTGAGATAGGAACCAATTGAGGAATCCTAAGAGAGAAAAGAGAGAGAAAAGTTCTTTCTCAAAAGTCCTAGTCTCAATTGCTCATTAGATGAGTTTTAGAGAGAGACAATAATCAGTTTAGTGATCTGATTAATCTTGAGTTGTGCCCATACACAAGTCCATCTCGGATCTTTGTCACCGGAAGGAAGACCGTGGTTTCGGGAAAAGAAGATCTACCGATCTCGGAGGATTTAAACTTCTACAACTTTAAGGTACGCTAAGAAATCTGGAAAATTGCTAGGGAAAATTTCCCTCGCGAAACCATGAATTTCCGTCGCTAAAATAAATCAGCGACGAAATAGCGAGGGAAAAGTTTCCGTCGCGATTTTTATTCTTGATCTAATTTTATTAATTCATAAGTTAAATTAATTATTATAATTTACAAAGTATTCATAAAAGGTGTTTTTGATGAATACCGATCCAAGATCTTGTTTTATACGTGCTTATTCAAGCTTCCACATATTTTGAAAATTGTTTTCCTAATATCTAAAACCAACAGATATATGGAGCTTGTGGATTCGACGGTGTACGAAGTGTTGAGTCTGAGACCGCCCATACCACCGCCGCATCTACTGAGCCAGATGGAATTCGAAAGCCGCTGCGACTCGACCACGAAGTCGCCGCTCGTGGTGGCCAAGGATGAGCTACTATGCAGCTACCAGCCCTTGGCGATAAGGGACCCGGTGGTCTTTAAGGACCCCTACGTGTTCCTGCCTGACCGGTTTGTGGAGGACAAGGAGCTGCTCAAGTATCTCTTCTGGTCCAATGGCCCGAAGATCGCGGAGCCTATTGTCTCAAAAAATTTTAAATTGTGATGAAAAAATCGTGACAATAACATATATTGTTGTGACGACATTATTGGCACTAATGTTCTGAACAATTGTGTCCAACAAATTCATCATAATTATGAAAATTATGCGTTGCAACAATTTTGGCACAAATGTGCTCACAATCGTCACAAATAAAAATATTGATTTACTAATTTATTCAATAATGTGTAACAAAATTTACTTATAGCCAACAAATTTTGTCACAAATATGAAAATTATATCTTACGAAAATTTAATTGCATCAAGATAATATTTAACCAGCAGAACAATTATATCCAATTCAAACGAGACACAGAGAAATTGAAGATACAAAACAAAAAGATCAGAATAAAAAACAAATATATTATAGAATTGAAGTACCGGGTCCCCTATCTACAATAGGGTGGCATAACATACAAGGAAAATGGAAATCCCAAAAAATAATCAATCCACAACCGTTGATGCAACAAACCCTAGAAATCAAAAGAAGCTCGATCAAACGCTAGTCCAAGAGCTAGTGAACTTGGTGATAGCCGTGGTTCCCTCAGAAATGGCGTGCTTAGAAAGCTCGCCGATGGAGGAAGGTCTAGATCTCGCGTGAGGTAATGGTAGGCTTCTTATTGTACCGAGCAAGATGAGAGACCTCCCTAGCGAGCTTCTCAAAGATATGGTTGATGGAGTTCATGATACCCATAACCTTGCTGGAGATCCCGATTTCCGGATGGACCTGTTCGAGAACCTTGAAGAGGTAGATCTTGTACGTCCGGTCCCCTTCTTCGCCTTCTTCTTATTCTTGTCTCCAGTTGTAGGCACTTCCCAGCCTTAGGCTTCTTCTCGACGGGGGCCTTCTCGGCGACAACCTTTTTCTCCTTATCCTCTGTTGGCTCTTCTTCTCCGCAAGCTTCTTCTCGGTCGTGATAGATCAAAAGATGGAAGTATAACACACTTGAAGAAGAGATGAATGATTATACAAACAAAAGAGAAGTTTTTATTGGGGAAACAATATGTGTGGATCAATGACGTGGGAGATTTAAATGCCATTGGATTGGTTAAAGTAAATAGAAGATTGAACGGTGTGGATATGAACAATGGGAAACAAAAGAGAGGTTGTTACTGGGGGAAACCATATATGTGGATCGATGATGTAGGAGATTTAAATGTTGTTGGATTGGTTAAAGTAAATGGAAGATTGAACGGTGTGGATATGAACAATGCGAAACAAAAGAGAAGTTGTTTTTCGGGAAACAATCAATACATTTGGATTTGAAATCAGTTTCTAAATTTATTATATATATAGTAAAAACAGTTTTTACTTACCACCTATAAAAAATAACCAAATCACTTGTCACCAATCACTTTTCAATACTATCCCATAACCCCCTCTTTTATTTTTATTTTACTTGTCACTCCCTTAACTAAAATTTATACTTTAATCTGGGTTAAATATAAAACCTAAGATTATAATATATATAAATTGACAATTTTACCCCATTTAAATATAATATAATTTTTAATAATTTTCTCACCTTTTCCATTTTCAATAATTCTGAAAGATGTATTTGTTGGTGATAAAAATGTATTATTATATTATTATTATTATTATTATTATTATTATTATTATCCTTCTAAACAAGGTAAATTTTTAATGAAAATCTAATTATTCTGTTTTACTTTGAATATCATATTTTTTATAAATTTAATATAAATTTATTTGTAGCTCTCTTAATAAACTCATAATTTACTTATAACCATTTTCAAATTTTCATAATTGTTTATTAGTCATAGATAAATAATAATTATGAAATGAAATGGGTATTTTTGTCTTTTAATTTTTTAAAATATTTTTAAAAACTATTCAAAACCTTTGTTTGAGGGAAGACAATTATAAAAATAAAGGAGGGGGTTATGAGGTATTATTGAAAATAAAGGGGGTGAATGACAAGTGATTGTTACCATTTTTTATTTTTTTTGTAAAGTTTTTTACTTGCCTCCTCAAAAATAGCCAAATCACTTGTCAACCCCGTCAATATTTTTACTTGTCATGGCTATTTTTGTTAGATAGTGGGATTTTTATTGACAAAAATATTAGTCACAAAAAGTAATGGATTATGTGACAAACAACTTTCCCGTCACAACAATTGAAAATATAGTGACAACAATATGAGTGGTCACCATTACATTTCATAACTAAAAGTTTCGTTACAAACGATTATTAGATTGAGTGACAAACAACTTTCTCATCACAAGAAATAAAAATAATAGTGCCAAAAATATGTTTTGTCACAAATATACTTCATTCACACCAAACACAAAGTTATCTACATTATTAGTGTCAATTTTATTGTGACAAAACAGTTTTTAACACTGGTAATATATTAATTGTGACAACTTATTTGTGAAAGACCTTAAATCGTCACAATTAATAATATATTAGTGATATCCAAATAAGTCATAACAATTAAATCCAATAGTTGTGCCACATAATTATTTTGTCACAATAAACTTTATATTTGTGACGAAATGATTGTGAACCACAAAAAAAGCGTCACTATATGTCTTCACTCTTGTAGTGGTCGGAGAGGCCGTTATTGAGCTGAACTACATTCCAATTGCCCTCGACATGCTCGTAGACTTACTCTGTCCTCCGCCGCTGTCCCTGGCGCCTTCTTCAATACTCCATCTCCTCCAACTCCTCGCCCTCTCCTCTTCTCTTTCATCTCCCTTCCTCTTCTCTGTCTCTCTCTAGGACTCTGTCTTTAAGCTCATAACTCGAGTCCTCAAGCTCTGGAACCCTCTCTAATGGCCATGCAGAATGGAGTTCTCTCTCTTTGATTTCAATAGCGGAGTGCTGAATGTTTAAATTTAGAGAGAGAGAGGGAAGGGGGGAGGGAGGAGATGGCGGGGGTACAGAACATGGGCTGATATATTTGGATTTGAAATTTATAATATTTCGTGCATGCTTGTGGCCCAAATTTCAATAGCAGAGTGCTGTATGTTTGGATTGTTTCTCATCCAACAATGGGCATTTTTGTCATTTCATAGTAAAAGTAACATTGTTAGTAGCTGGATGGAGGGAAAAGTCAAGTATGTAAAAAGGAGGGATGTTTTGGTACTATCCAAATTTTGGTGGACTATATATAGATTTATAAAACTTGGAGGGACAATTTGTACATTAACACCTTTTAATATTCCTTACATTTTTATTATATTTTATTTTTCTCCACTGGTTCATTCTGTCATATAACTGCAAAGAATTTTTGAAAAATTCGGTATTTATTTTTAGGTGTTTTAAATAGGGATCTCTTGTGCAATCATGTCGTTATTTTTTTTTTACTTGTCCAACAAGCTTTCTTATTCTCTCCATCTTGCTGTTCTTTTCAATGTGAGTTTCTTTTATAGAATATCTGCATTTCTATATTTTATTCCTTCTCTTTGTTCATGGTTTTTGAAAGATAATTCCATCAAATTCTGTTTGTAAATGATGATCTATCTTTCTTCTTAGACCAAGTAATCCCTTTAACATCTTCTGCATTCATGCTCGTTCAATGTCTTTAGCCTAATAGTCTATGAAATTCTTTTTACTTTCCTACCTTGTCTACTCCTCCAGTTGAATACCTTTGTTTTTTTCACCTTGCCTTGTCTTTTTTTTCGGGTTTGTAGAGTGGATACTAGCCACACCTTTACTTATAATAACAAACATGATGGTTTTGGAGGTTACCAATATCCTTTTGCAGAGGCTTCCTAATGGAGGTCCGGCTAGAGTTAAGGCTACCGTTTTATTTGCTATTGTGGAAATTTTATATATTCTATGTTTTGAACATTTGTTTTTAAAATGGAAGTATATTCTACTTTGCTTATGATTATTGGGCTATTTGTCCGTTATTTTCCAACTCCGCCTGTGCGAGCATAAATCGTCCTAAGCCCGGAAAAAAGAGGGTTGCGGTAGGTTGACAGCCAGTGTAAAACTAGTTATACCCATGATATGGATTCTTTGATATTTAATGTTGGGGCGTGCCCATCTAGGCACACGCTACATCAGCACTCGGATGTAGTGTTAAATGAGCGAGGGGTTCTATCTCATCGTCACCTGGGTATGAGGAGGTACGGGTAAGGGTTCCTACATCATGGACAAGTGTGGGTAAAGAAGTTAGTCCCATCACTTTGGCGCTCGGATGTGGTGATAGATGAGAAATGGTCCTCGCATCTTAATGGACAGGTGCAAATAAAGAAGTTAGTTCATGAAAATAGGATTGGAATTGGTAGTTGGAATATAGGGACTTTGACAGAAAATTCTATGGAGTTAGTAAACACTTTAAAAAGGAGGAGGATAGACAATGTGTTTGTAAGAAACTAGGTGGATAGGAAACAAAGCTAGAGAGATTAGTAACACCGGCTATAAATTATAGTACTATGAATGAGATAAATATAAGAATGTGGTGGGAATTATGGTGGAACCAAGAATTAAAGACTAAGTGGTTGAGTTGAAAATGGTAGGAGATAGATTATATATTCAAGGCTTGTGTTGGGAAAACAGAGAATCAACATAGTTAGGCTTAGGGCTAAGGTTAAGGTCTAGGAAGATTTGGATGGGATAGTTCTAGGGATTCCAAGTGAGCAAAAGTTTTTTATTGGGGGACATCTTAATGGGCATGTGGGTATACTCAGTGATGACTACGAGCGAGTGTAATGGAGGTTATGGATATAACAACAGGAATGAGGAAGAAAAAACTATATCATATTTTGTTTGGGCTTATGACTTAGTATTGACCAACACTTGTTTTTTGAAAAAAAAGGAATCACACTTGATTACCTTTAAGAATGGGGGTGATTGTAGCCAGATAGACTTTTTTATTACAAGAAGAAGGGATACGTTTGTATATAAAAACTAAAAGGTTATATCTGAAGAAACACTAACTACTCAACGTAGGTTAGTAGTGTTGGATGTGAAGAAAAAGAATATAGTGAAAATGAAAGGAGGGTAGGTAATGTAGGATTAGATGGTGGGCTATAAAAGGGATCAACTAAATAACATTTATGGAAGGAGATAGAGAAGTGAAAGATGCTGTAAACACTTTATGGAAGGAAATAACAAATTGTATTAAGAAGGTAGGGAGTGAGGTCCAAGGGGTCTCTAAGGGACTAGGACCTTGACCGTAGGAATCATGGTTGTGGAATGAGTAGGTACAAAAGGCTATTAAAGAGAAAAGATATTGGTATAGGAAGTTATCCACAGTTAAGGATAGGGAAGCTTTTGAAAAATATAAGAGGGCAAAAAAATAGGCCAAGAAAGCAGTTAGCGAGGCCCATGGTAAATCCCTAGCAGATTTGTACTAAAAGTTAGGGATGTGAGAAGGGGAAACAAAATGTATGTGGATAAATACGCCTAAGAGATTCAAAAAAGGAAGGACCTGAACCAAGTCAACTGCATTAAGAACGAGTCTCAACAAGTCTTGACAAGAGATATGGAAATCAAGGGAATATAAAGAAGCTATTTTAATTACATATTTAATACTAGTCCTTAGGCTAAATTTACAGCTCTTTATGGATTAGCAATTTAGAGTAACCTTAGCTACACACGTAGAATCAGGACTAGTGAGGTCAAGGAGGCACTCGAAAAGATGATGACTGGGAAACTTTGTAGCACGGATGACATCTTGATTGAAGTTTAAAAGTGTCTTGGAGAAGTGGGGGTATCATGGTTAACCAAATTTTTAACACTATTCTAAGAGGGAGAAAGACGCCCACTGATTGGAGAAACACTATTTTGCTTCCTAAATATAATAATAAGGAGGATATTCAAAACTGCACAAACTACCATAACATTAAGTTAATGAGCCACATGATGAAACTCTTGAAGAGGGTAATAGAGCATCGACTTAGGGATATTACAGAGTTGTTAAAGAGCCAATTTTGCTTGATGCTAGGTAGATCTATAACAAAATCCATGCTTTTTAATAAGCTTGATAGAGATCTACAGAAAGAAGAAAAAGGATATTCATATGGTTTTCATTGACCTAAAGAAAGAATATGATAGAGTACTAGGACACGTTCTTTTGTGGGCATTGGAGAAGAAAGACATTCATGTTAAATATATAAATGTTATCGAGGATATGTACAAATGATTAGTTATGAGTGTAAAAATAGTGGGAGAGATACAGATGAGTTTCCTATAACAGTGGGTCTACATAAGGGATCGACCTTGAGCCTATACTAATAATGGATGAGTTAACTAGTTGTATCGAAAAGATGAAATCCTATGGTGTATGTTGTTCACAAATGATATTGTCCTAGTTGATGAAACTAGGGATGAAGTTAATCAGAAGTTAGATTTGTGGAGAAACACTCTTTAAAGTAGAGGCTTTAGGCTAAGTAGAAGTAAAGCAGAATATATGCACTTTAATTTTAGTCTAAGTAGGGGGGATGGAGGGGAAGTAAAACTAGATGTGGTGGTAGTGCCTAAGTGTAACCATTTTAAGGATCTAGACTCCAATTTCCAGGATGATGGGATGATAGATGACGATGTAACCCATGGAATCAAAAAGGGATGGTTGAAGTGGAGAAGTGTGTTAGCTCTCAAAAGAGAGCTTACTTAGGATAGAAATTTGATACCTTAGAACCAGAAAGGGGTTGAATTGAACATATACTGCACTTTTTAGTTCTATTTTATGATGATTTGTGTGTTAGAGTAGCTTCGCTTGTTTTAGTACATATGTAGTATCTGTTATGTTCATTTAGGCATTGATTCAAGTTGTAGTTTATTATATAGTAAAGTTGGAACTTTGAATAGAAAGGAGCATTATGAACATTCTCTAAGGAGCAAGCATCATGATACTGAAATGCAGCTTCACGACAGGATGAAACTCCAGGAATATAAGAGTAGCAGTGACGCAGCTTCGTGACGACATTGTTACACGTTCGCGACGCTGATTGCAGAAGTGAAGATAGAGAATGAACGTCGCGACAGATATTAGCACATGAAGAACTAAGCTTCGATGTCCGACACACTATTCTATCTATAAAAATCTACTGATTTTTAGGGTTTCGTCAACTAGAGTCTCTGACTAGATTTAAAGCATTGGCTAAGAAAAGTAATCGGCAGAGATTCCCTACAATTTCAGGGGGTTCACGGGTCCTCACCAAGGGTCATCCCAGAGTCACTAAGGTGGAAGGGAGAAACGAGCCTCTAGAGGAGGGTGTGGAGGCACCAAGAGAAGGGAAGTTCTCATTTATTTCTATATTTATTACACTCTCTTACTTGTGCTTTGAATTTATCATGGATGCTTAGGTATTAATGTTCTATTTATTGTTTGGCACCATGTGTTTAGGCTAAATCCCCTTTTCTAGTGTTTTTATGGACTCCTTGGCATGAGAATTAATTGAGTTCTTGACTCTTATGAATTATTGTTAGTGTGAATGCGTTTGTGATTAAGTATCCTATTAACAACTTAACCGAGAGGTAGTGACACATCTTACTTTTCTCCCCTTGAGAATGGGAGAGGAGGCGATGCAAGTTCACAATGTGGTTTTTATGCCTCATGTGCTTGAGTACACTAACTACCAGACTGAGAGGAGGTATATATTCTAGCCTCTATTTGCATGAGAATAAGAAAGGGGTTGATCTGAGCATATGCGGTGACAAGTGTAGAAGTCCATTGTTGAAGAAGGAAATAGGGTCCATTAACCCTTAGTGTCAATTATAGAGATATTATAACATTAGGGGTATTCATGTGAGAGCATTAATCATAATTAATACTCTTCGTGATAATTAAAGATTCATAACAAATAAATGTTTGAGAGAGAGTAAAGATGGATCATTTGTATAGTGTTAAGGAGAGGACATACAAACCCTAGTGTTAGTGCTTGAGTCCCTAAAACCACCTACTTATCTTTATTTGCTTTCTAGTATAGGCTTAGCATAAGACAATCCTTTATGAACTAATTCCATGAATTAAGGCTTAAAAGTAGGTCGTACATAGAGCACTCACTAGTCCCTATGGATTTGACCCTGTATTTACCTAATTATTACTATAACGACACACACATTACATGAGAGCACGGTCTCTGCACCCCGAATTAAAATTCCACGAGTGTGTTATGTGATAAGAATATGCCTATCTTAGGCCGTGCGGGCAAGCATGCCGGCACACGCACCCTCACGAAGCAGAGAAATCCAGTCACATACGCCAGCGCTCCTTTATCGCTCAGCCATGCAATCCTGTAGAGTTGCTCAGACTTAAACAGAGAAGTGTGCGGATGCCGGTGCGACTGCACTAGTTCTCATAGATTCATAAGCAGTGCATGGACGCCGCACTCCGCATAATCAAACGAATGGCTCGGGACCCAGGCATGACCAGACTTGTTTTTACTACAGATTCCGACCCATGCGAACCCAAAATGGTACCAATCATGTAAAATCGCATGGGGGACTACAAATAGCGAAGATTAGGGTTTTATAAGAGAATTTTGATTCATCAACTATCTTGTAGCTCCTACACCTTCCCCCTCTTGGAGATTAGGTTTTAATGAAGACCTTGGAGCGAGGACATGACGATAAGCATTAAAGGGAGTGTTCTTATCATGAAATCATACAATCGCCAATAGTGGAGCGAAGGGAGTTCCATAATATGTTTGATTTCTTTCCCTCCTATTTTGTATTGGATTTGTGTTCTCCTTTGATGGGGAACTAATTTGCTAGATCCTTTGTCATGATGAACCTCTGGATTTAACTTAAACTAGTTTGAATGGATTTCTATATTTGAATGAATGCTTTATGTTTTGAGAATCGATTGAATGTTATGTTACGGATATATTTGGTAAGACGCGTGTCATCGACCTAAATGGCCACCTGTCATACACAGGACTACGTCCCTTTGGCGGCGCGGCAATATCACCAAATATCCTGGTATAATTTCGTTCGACAAAGGCAAATAAAATGAGGGTTCAACCCCACAAACAAATCCGTCGGAATTAATTCAAACCTTCTTATCCACAAGGCGTGAGGATCTCATAAGGGGCTTATAGCCACCTAGGGTAGAAAATATCTAACGCCTCTACAGTAAGTAGATCTTATCCACGTGCCTCTACAGTAGGCAGATATTTTCTTACCGCCTTAGAATATATTATTCACCGCCTTACTCACCGCCTTACTTACCGCCTTTCCTAAACCGACTTTAAGCTGTTATAAAAGAAGGGCAATAATAGAAAGAGAAGGACAAGAAAATCATTACACAAAGAGCTAACTTACGTTTAAGACTTCCTTCTCTCAAGCTTTCTGACTTAAGCATCGAACTTAAATCAGGGCAGAAAGGCCCAATTCCGATCGCTCCCTTCTCCTTTTCACAGATTAACCCCAAAGCAAAGAGTTGATAATTCCGTTCAAGAGCTGATAATTCCTATCGGAATTCCAAAGCATACCCGGCGTTCCTTGTTCAGAAGTTGAAGTAAGCATCCACACCAACTATAAATTTCAACCCTTTGTCAAAGGCTGAGACCAGATCACAAGGCAACAAGAGGCCAAAGCGGAGGTGGACTCAGCTTTGGCATCAGCAGCTTGGCCACGTCAGTAGGGACCCTTACAAAAAGCCAAATGATTACTACCCAAGATCAAAACGAATCCAAGAACAAGGAGCACCTAGTAATCTCAAGGACTGGTGAAGTCCGAGGGCATGAGGCGATTCCGTCAGACAATCCCCTTGTCTTACCTCCATCAGAAAATCCTTCCATCCCACCCCTGGAATCCATCCCGGAATTTTATCTTAACATACAACGACAATTAGAGCAGTTAGCACAAGCTGTTCATACTTTGACTCATCCGCCACTCCCTCCCACACGAACTCCACCAAATGTGCCAACAGCCCCACTAGCCCATTCCGAAAGTAGAGGGAGGACAAGGACTCGCACTCATGGAGAAAGAAGGGAAAGAACCGCCTTTTCAGCTAGTTCAGAACCTCCCTCCGTTCGACGTCGAGAGCAAGCTGCCACAAGAACGGAACGACATACAAGGACGGAAAGGACAAGAACCGAACGGAATAGTCCATCTGCTCCTACTGTTAACAGAAGGACACAGAGACAAGATCCCTCTCGAGGAAAACAGAAATCCGAACGACATGTTCTTAACATATGCTCACCCTTTATCAATTAAATATTGGAGGAGCAAGTTCCTGATAGTTTCCGACCACCTGCTATGATTGCATATGAAGGCAAAACAGATCCGTCTCGTCACTTAAAGTCCTTCCGGTCAAAGATGCTACTTTCTGGAATTACCGACGCTGGTATGTGCCGAGCTTTTCCCGCTACTTTAGAGGGAAAAGCGCAAGACTGGTTTGTCGATCTTCCATCTAACACGATTCCTTCCTTTTAAGTTCTACCAGATTACTTTTTAGCTTATTTTGCTAATTACTCAAAACAAAAGAAAACTTCGTCTACCCTTATGCGCGTTAAGACACGAGGTGGTGAAACACTCTAAGCATATTTAAACCGTTTCATAGACGAAGCCGCAAATATTGCGGACCTTATTCCGCGCATGGCTGTAACTATCCTGATGGAGGGTTTGCTAGAATCCCCTTTTCGTTTTTCCCTCACTTTGGATCCGTAGAAACCATCCCCGCCTCATGATCCATACCCAAAAAGTATATCAATTACGATGAAATTTATACTGGGCTTGAAGAGAGAGGCTCTACATGCCTCCTCGGGAAATCCGAGAAAGGAAAAAGCCCTCAAAATGTCAATAGAAGGCTAGCAAGGTAAATCCAAAAAGGAGGGAGGATCAGCGCTAAAGGACCGTAAGGGTGAGAATAGAGGTCTGGAAACTTCAACACGCCCACAGCGACATATGCTACAACCTAGAGAATCTTCAAAAGAAGGGAAAATTGTCAGATACGATCACCATACCCCACTAAATCAGACCAGAAGCCATATTCTTATGCAAATCCAGGATCAACAACTCTTGACATGGCCAGAACCTGCAAAGAATCCCGAACGACAAAAGAACAGCAAAAGGTATTGCAAGTTTCATCAAGCTAGAGGGCATGACACAGAAAAATGCACCCATTTGATGAATGCCATAGAAGATGTCGTTAGAAGGGGACAATTGGAGTAGTATATCAATATTGAGGTCCAAGAGGAGCCTGAAACTTCACAGCTTGAAGAAGAAAAAGGGGAGATGGTCTGATTTGTTAGTGGTGGTCCTGGGTGTGGTGGTGAAAGTTCCATCTCTCGAAAAAGCTATGCCCGAATGGTCGGAGTTGCGCAGGAAACAGAAGCACCGCAAAGACGATCCCGGCCTATGGCCCCCATCATATTTTATGATAACGACGTCAGTAGGGTTCGGTACCCTCATGATTTCGCGTTGGTCATTGCCATCATGATTTCCAACTTCCAAATGAAAAGAGTTCTGGTAGACATTGGAAGTTCAGTGGACATTCTTTTTTGGAGCGCCTTCGAAAGAATGAGGTACGATGCAGACAACTTGCTCCCCGTAAAATCATCTTTAGTGGGATTTTCCGGAGGGGTTGTACAGCCAGAAGGAATGATCACGTTGCAGTTACGGTAGGAAACTCACCAAGATCATCAACAGTGACAACAAATTTTCTAGTTGTACGCTGTGCTTCAAGTTACAATGTGATTCTTGGTAGGCCGACCCTCAACGCCTTGAAAGCAATAATTTTCACTTACCATCTTCTCCTCAAATTTCCGACCGAGAGTGGAAGTGGAGAAGTAAGAGGGGATCAACCCTTGGCATGGCAATGTTATGTTTCCACTCTCAAAGGAAAAGTTCTAAATAAAGGCAAAACAAGGGTTTCAGAAGCCATGTTGATCAACAAAATAGCCGAACGGGAAGATGAAGAACTTCGCCCCACACCAGTTGAAGAATTACTTACAGTTCCCCTAGATACAACTAGAGTGGAGCGTGCTGTGCGTATTGGTGCGGATCTGACAGTAGCACAGCAAGAAAATTTCATGGTAGTATTAAGAACAAATTCTGATATCTTCGCCTGGTCATCAGAAGACATGCCAGGCGTAAAACGTAATGTCATTGAACACCGTCTCAGGGTAGATCAGTCGTTCAAGCCTGTCAAGCAAAAAAGGAGGAATTCCGCCCCAGAAAGACAGTAGGCTGCAGAAGAAGAAGTATCAACCCTCTTGAAGGCTGGATTTATCCGAGAGGTGAACTATCCAGACTGGTTGGCAAATGTGGTTCTAGTAAAAAAGCCGTCCGAAAAATGGAGAATGTGCGTGGATTTCACGGACTTAAATAAGGCTTGTCCAAAAGATTCATTCCCTCTACCTTCAATTGATTGTTTGGTTGATTCTACAGTGGGGCATGAGATGCTGAGTTTCTTAGATGCCTTTTCAGGCTACAATCAAATCCGAATGGCCAAAGACGATGAGGAAAAAACATCCTTCATCACAAGCAAAGGAACTTATTGCTATAAGGTGATGCCATTCGAACTGAAGAATACCGAAGCTACCTTCTAGAGACTCATAAATACAGTCTTCAAGGAGCAAATTGGCAGAAATGGTGAAGCCTATGTGGATGAAATCCTGGTGAAGAGCAGAAAAGCCAATGAGCATCTGACGGATTTACAAGAGGCCTTTCAGTCGCTGCGGACTTACAACATGTGCCTAAATCCGAACAAGTGTGCTTTTGGTGTCCGATCAGGGAAATTTCTCTGATTTATATTAACTCAAAGAGGAATAGAAGTAAATCTGGAAAAGGTCAAAGCCATCCTTGATATGGGATCACCTAAAAGCCTTCAAGAGGTGCAACGGCTTAATGGGCGCTTAGCCGCTCTTGGGAGATTCATCTCTAAAGCCGGAGAGAAAAACCTCCCACTCTTCCAAGCTCTGCGAAAAGCACCAAAAATGGAATGGACAGAAGAATGTGAGAAGGCCTTTCAGGAGCTTAAAGATTATCTCCAATCGCCTCAATTGCTAGCTAAGCCGCAAGTGGGGGAAGAACTCTACATTCTTCTTGGCCGCTGCTCTTCGAGCGGTCAGTGTAGTTCTTTTAAGAGAAGACAATGGAGTTCAAAAGGCAGTCTATTATACAAGTAAGATCCTTAACGATGCGGAGTCAAGATATCTACCACTCAAAAAATTGGCTTTCGCTCTTGTTACATCCGCACGTAGATTGAGGCCGTATTTTCAGTCTCATAAAGTAACGGTATTGATTGACCAGCCCTTAAAGCAAGTCCTCCATAAGCCCTAAAATTCCGGATGTCTAGCTAAGTGGGTGGTAGAATTGGGTGAGTTTGATCTCACTTATAAACCCCGAATGGCAATCAAGGCTCAAGTGCTAGCAGATTTTATTGTGGAGTTGACCATTCCCACGGAGGGAGATGAACTCTCGTCACAGGACCTAGAAGAAAGCCCAAGCATCCCATGGTCCTTATATGTTAATGGATCAGCAACGGAAGAAAAGTCTGGAGCCGGCTTCATCCTTTATTCTCCTTCTAAATGGAAAATTGCGACCAATAATGAAGCCGAATATGAAGCCCTCATCGCAGGATTGCGTTTTGCTCAGGGACTCGGAATTCAACATCTGCATGTATATTCCGACTTACAGCTAGTCGTGAGCCACACATTGGGCAATTTTGAAGCCATGGAGGAGAACATGATTAAATACCAGGCAGTGGTGAAAAAGATAGTTCCATGCTTCGCTCACTTCCAGATCGAAAAAATCTGTCGAGCACAAAATGAAGAAGCTGATGCCTTATCTAAAAAAGCCACTGCACCCAACAGAGATACATAATCCTCTTTCAACCTACAGTATCTTCTCACAAAAACTATTGAAGGGTTAGAAGGAGAAGTACAAAATGCAGCAGAATAGTCAAGTTGGATTGATCCCATTAGAAACTACCTGCAAGGTGGACCTACACCATCCAACAAGGCGGAAGCTAGACGGATCTCTTACAAATCCGCCCAGTACACCATCATTGGCGAAAATCTATACAAGAGGTCCTATAATGCTAACCCTTCTTACCAAGTGCCTCAAGGCCCAAATGTGGCCAAGTATATCCTTAAAGAAATCCATGAAGGTATTGGAGGGGGGTATATAGGAGGCAAAGCCTTGAGTTACAAAGTCCTGCGACAAGGCTATTACTGGCCAACATTAACTCAAGATGCGGTGGCGTTCGCCCGAAAATGTGATGCCTGCCAACGGCATTCCAAGATTCAAAGACGACCACCAACATTGCTCACACCAATTATCAGCCCTCGCCCGTTTGCTATCTGGGGAGTTGATCTTCTAGGGCCATTTCCTACTTCGACTCGACAAATGAAGTTTTTGATAGTGGCTATTGATTACTTCACCAAATGGGTAGAAGTTAAGCCCATGGCCATGATCACAGAGAAAGCCCTCACTGTGTGGATTCTTGTGGCTTAATCTAAGTTATCTCGTCGATTCGAATTCCTCGGCCGCTTCTTCATTTCAGATAATGGGCGACAATTTGACAACAGGGCCTTCAAAGGCTTTTGTTCCGAGCTCGGAATTGAATCTCTTCCGTAACACATCCTCAAGCCAATGGCCAAGTAGAAGTGACAAATCGCACCTTGCTCCAAACTCTCAAAACCCGGGTCTCCAAAAATGGAACTAACTGGGTTGAAGAAATTTCGAGCGCACTTTGGGATTATAGGACAACCACAAGAACCCCCACAGGAGAAACTCCGTTCTGCCTTACTTATGAGGCAGAAGCTGTCATCCCCGCAGAAATAGGAATGCCTACATTACGGACACAACAAACATTCTCATCAGAAGAAAATGAGAAGAATCTCCGAGCGGAACTCGATTTACTTGAAGAGCGAAGAGAGGCTGCGGAAACAAAGGTCGCCATCTATTGCCAAAGAGTAAAAAGGTTCTATGACACAAGGGTGAAAAGAGTCTTCTTCCAAATCGGTGATCTGGTCTTCAGAGAAAATGAGTTCCAAGGAAACAAAAGCCGAACGGGGAAGCTAACTCCTAATTGGGAAGGCCCTTACGTCATACAGAGAATTGTCCGGGCGGGCACCTATTATCCGGTGAATATGGAAGGAAAAGGCCAAGCCGCCCATTTCATGCGGAACACCTGCGACGCTACTATCAGTAAATCCTGTAGCCGTCTCCTAAATGTTTCATGAAATAAAGCTTAAGTCCTTCCCAAATAAAAATGAGGTGAAAATCCCATTCTACAAAAATGAGGTGAAAATCCCATTCCTAAAAGATGAGTCGGAATTATCCTACAAGGATAAACGATAATTCTCATCCAGATATAAGGGGCAAAAATCCCGATCGAAATATGAGGCAACAATCTCATCTACAAAGGCAAGGATCTTACTCAACAAATCAAAGTCCCATGATTGGACTAAGAAGAGAAGAAACTACCATTTACGAGCCAAATGAAGAAAGAAAGGCTTTGCGAAAGACTTCTTACAATGGTTAAAACAATCACTCGAAAATAAATCTTCACCAAAGTAAAGGTTTGTTTTTTTCATTCATATAAATAGAATTACATTCCAAAATGACTAAGTGTTTACAAAACATGTCATAAAAACTCCTAAGAACCACAGCCTTCTGGGTGGGCAGTTGCTTCTGGAGGAGTCTGAGTTGGAGGTTCAGAAGGGGCTGGAGCAGGAGCCTCTCGAGTCTTTATAATCGATAGCTCTTTTAGCTTCGTAAATTTCTTCAAGACTCCAGCAAAGCCCCATAGATAAAACTTCCGTAGGAGGAACATGGTGGCCCACCTACTGCACTGCGTAATAAAATGCGGTGGCCCCTTTCTTTTGCTTTCTCTAAGCCGAAATGACCTCCTTCTCTAGCCTATCCGCTCGCTCTATTAAATCTTTGAGTTCTTGCGAGTCGGATTTAGGAGTTTTTAATAGGGAAGCTAAGTCTTCCTTAAGTGCGTCCCGCTCCCCCTTTATTTCCTCCAACTCAGCTTGCATGGCGGCAAGCTCAGCAACCTTCATTTTTAAATTCCATCGGGCTTCGGCGAGCTTATTTTGAGCGGATTTAAGTTCCTCCTTCAAACTGCTAGAGTCGTCCTGTAACTTTTTGAGGTTCTCCTCAGCAGTATGAAGGGAGCCCTCGGAATTAGCAAGCTTGACCGCTAAGTCATTTTTCTCTTTTTCCATAGCGGCCAACTGTTGAAGCCGCCCAACCTTATCCCTCTCGAGAGCATGGATAATGACAAAATTTGCCCTTTTCCCTTCCCTCCAAGGCCGCCACCTTAGAGCTTAAGCTGGGCATATACCGCCTCGCCGCTTCCATCTTTGCCGAATCTTCTTGACAAAGATCACTGACTCGGTCTGCCCATTAAGCAGTCTATGGAGTAACAAACGAGTTAGAGACAATAACGCCAAATTAGGAAGTAGAAATATAAGAATAACATTTACCAGCATAGCCGAGCGGAAAAGTTGGTAAGTGGCCTCTTCCCTCCCAGCCCTTCGGAGTTTCGCGGAGAGCTGTTCGGGCCTCATGGCCATCAAAACATTCTTTACGGACCTGGCATCTCGAAAAGGAATATCCTCAGAAGGTAATTCCTTTCGCTGAATTGCCGGCCCCTTTAAGGCTAAGTCCGCCACCCTCAGTTTGTACAAGAGGGCCGCCTCTCCTGCCTCCGCCTATAAAATAAGCCTCAAGTTAGAAGTTCTTAGTAAAACCATAGATACCCTTAAGAAGTAGATTCTTACCTCCATAAGGAAGATATCCTCTGGGCGACTAGTAGAAGGACCCTCTGAAATCGGCGATAAAGCCGTGTGGACTTCCTCCGAGTGGACCTCTTCCTGAGGCAAAGTCGCCTGTTCACTTGTAATTCCGGCACCCGATGGGTCCTTAGAATTCTTTTTCTTGGTCCTATTCTCCTACGAAGACCCTGCAGCGGGACCACCTTTCTTGGAAGAGTCGACCTCTTTCCTCTTCCTCTTCCTCTTCTCCTCCTTGGAAGTGTCAGCAACTTTGCTAGATGCTACTTCCTTCTTCTTCCGCCGACGTGGTAAGGGCAGATGAACCTCACCTTCGAAAGAGGCCAAAAGGCCCTTAACGTAGCTCAAATCTTCATACTCCATCGAATTTCCTGCAAGAATAAATTCCAAAGCAAGTTAGACATTACGATTCAAGATTAAACTAAGTTAGATGCACGAGTAAGACATTTAACGAGATTTTCCTTGGTCAAGAAGTCGTCCATATAAACTTTAGATAACCCCGTCATTGACTTAAAAAGAACCTCCTCTTCTTGTGTCATCTCCTCACAAGCAATGTCCGTTCGGGGAACCTCCCACTTGGTTCGGACACCCCACTCGGACGTACTTTTAACAAAGAAAAACTTACTCTTCCATCGCTTAATGGAAGAGGGGACCTTCCCTAGAAACTTTCTCCTAACGAAAGCAGAGAAATAATACCGACCGGCATTAGACTCTAGACATAGACCTAACAAAGCATACCTAAAACCAACGGACGCTCGGATTTACTCCGTAGTTCTTAAAAACAATAACAAAGCCGTTCAACAACCTCAAAGAATTCGGAGTTAGTTGTGAAGGACACAAGTGGTATTCTTCCAAAATCGCCTTAGCAAAATCAGAAAAAGGAATTTTAAGGCCACCCGATAGCACATCTTGATAGATGGCTATCTCTCCCTGCCTGGGAGAGCTCGCCCTCTCCCCAGAACAAGGAACCCTAACCTCAAACAGAGAAAGGTCTATCTCATACCTCTCTACCAAACTATCGGCATCCTTCTGCCCCAGGAGGCTTATGAAGGTGCCAGACCCTCTACCCATAGCCCTAGAAGCGGGATGAACCCGCTAACCCTGGACTGGAACGTCCCTAGACTCGTCTGGAGTCGCAACAGAGACCATGAGTTCAGGCTGAGAAGGGATCGAAAGGGGGAGGGAAGCAACAGGTTCATGAGATTCATGAGAAGAATCAGAAGAAGAAGACGCGCTAACCATACCTTAGAAGAAAAAAGATGAAAAAACGCAAGAACTTTATAGCAGGGTTCGCCGGAGAAGAAGGGATTATGGGAAGAAGACGCGACTTAGCTTTTGAAATAGAACCTTTTTCGCCTGTACAACTTCGCTTCTATACAAAGGAGATGAATTCCTGGCCGTTAGATCCCAAAGCTGCATCCCGATCGAGCCATTAAACCAAAGGACTCAAAATCTGGGCCGTTCAGATAACCATCATGGCCTCTCTTTAAGAAATTCAAAATTCTATCCACGTCAGCACACCAAACCGCGTCTGACACACATAGATAGCCGCGCCCATCATGTTGTTGTCAAATCGCATGCCATGCACGTCGGGCCATCTTCTCCCTTTAAATGAGACACAATGTGAGAGACACGTGTTTCTCTGGGGAGTAACGGGCACTGTACCATGGAACCAACACCATAAAAGACAAATACACACACCCCAACATAGAATCACCAGCGATCATTCTTCTTGAAGAAATTAAAGACTTTATGAACAAAAGGATAAACTTTATTTCAAGGTACAACGATAGTGGTATTTAAAAAAAAAAACAACAACAATGTGACAAGCCATAAGTAAACATGTTTTCTGTTCGGAATTTCCTAATTAACAATCCACGGATCCATTCGAGGACCCGCTCGGATAAGATTCAGAGAAGACGCACGGAATTCCACAGCCGTCACTATCCTCATTGTCACTAGGAAACCCCGGCACAGCACGTGGGCGAAGTTGGGGGCCCACTTCTCTACGGCAAGAGTCGCTTCCGAACATTTCAACTTCAAAGCGTACACCCCCCGCATAAGTGATAATTAAAAGATCCCCCGCCTCTATATCATGATCAACGTGGAAGGTCTCCCACCCTTCCTCAATACTTATCTCACCTACACCCGTGACAATAAGCAGAAGGGGGGGCCATACACAGCCATTTGAACTTACCAAATGGATGACCCCTGTCCTTAAGTGCACCAGATATTCATAAAAGGAACTTGGGATGCGCAGATGGCGAGAACACTGGGTGAAAGTAAAAAATTTATAGAAAGACAAACGTTGAGCCATTATACAAAGCTGTAAAGATCTTTGGATTTTGAATAAAACACTACCCCTACAAGCTCCTTAAATAGAAAAAACTTAGTGACACTATGGGCGAAAATTCTGGAGAAAAATCTACCTCGATTAAAACAACGGCACAGTAAACGTCGGTCACCTATTAAAAGCACATGTACCTTAGACAAGGTCTACACCTACATAGACATGCCAACTAAGAAAGATACTTGTTCTCGAACCAAGCGAGAAGTGCGGTTAACTCACCCCTCGCTCAGATTTTTCGAACAAGTGCACTTTGGGGGGGACTAGTGTTACGGATATATTTGGTAAGACGCGTGTCATCGACCTAAATGGCCACCTGTCATACACAGGACTACGTCCCTTTGGCCGCGCGGTAATATCACCAAATATCCTGGTATAATTTCGTTTGGCAAAGGCAAATAAAATGAGGGTTCAACCCCACAAACAAATCCGTCGGAATTAATTCAAACCTTCTTATCCACAAGGCGTGAGGATCTCATAAGGGGCTTATAGCCACCTAGGGTATAAAATATCGAACGCCTCTACAGTAAGTAGATCTTATCCACGTGCCTCTATAGTAGGCAGATATTTTCTACTTACCTACGTAGCACCTACGCAGTAGGAAGATATTTTCTTACCGCATTAGAAGATATTATTCACCGCCTTACTCACCGCCTTACTTACCGCCTTTCCTAAACCGCCTTTAAGCTGTTATAAAAGAAGGGCAATAATAGAAAGAGAAGGACAAGAAAATCATTACACAAAGAGCTAACTTACGTTTAAGACTTCCTTCTCTCAAGCTTTAGGCTTAAGCATGAGAAGTTAAATGGGGCAAAAGGCCAATTCGATCGTTCCCTTCTCCTTTTCACAGATTCACCCCAAAGCAAAGAGTTGATAATTCCGTTCAAGAGCTGATAATTCCGATCGGAATTCCAAAGCATACCCTGCGTTCCTTGTTCAGAAGTTGAAGTAAGCGTCCACACCAACTATAAATTTCAACCGTTTGTCAAAGGCTGAGACCAGATCACGAGGCAACAGTAGCCAAAGCGGGAGGTGGACCAGTTTTTGGCATCAACATGTTATATATTGTATTGGTCATCTAAGTTGCGACAGCCCCGATTACCAATAGGGTTTCTATGAGTGTAGATAGCAAATGCCTCCCAATGTGTAGATCTACTTCAATAGATCAGGGTTGTGAATATACCGAGAGATCGGGTATTAAGGTGAGAGACTCCTTTATATGTATTATTCCCACAACTCTTCCAAAGTATAGGTTCCCTAGAAAGCTAATGCAATGATGGTATTAGGTTAGTAATATGCCCCGACTGAGGGTATGAAAGTATTAAAGGTACTCTTGGTCCATAACCTAGGAATCTTCAATTAGCAATCCATACATATCATTATCTACAAACATCTTGAGGGGATTCATTGCTCGCGTATCTTCCTTTAATTATTGATTGTCATCACTACTCACACCGAGTTAATTTCTGCGTCCTTGTTATTTAGCAATTAGATTAGACTTCAGCCAAATTTTTGGTTAGACTAGGTAGCAGGTAATTAAATAGTACTAGTGATGTAGGTCTCTGTGGGTTAGACATCCAACTCTTATAGTCCACTTTACTGCTTGATACGACCCGTGCACTTGCGGTATAAGCATAAGAATTAGGCTCAATCACTTATACTCATATGAACCTGTATGTTGTTGCACACTTTTCTTCTGTCGCTGATGTCCACGCCCTCACAATAATCAGGGTCCAGGGTTCCCATCAACAAACCTTTATGGATGATTTTTTTTTTTGTTTTGGATTATGGAGTAACTGTTGAGGATGTTGTTTTTATGACAACGATGATGTCTCAGCAGTATGGAGGCATAACGAACCCAAGTAACTACAGGACCTATTGGATTTCTTTCAATCGAAATGGAATATGACGGGTTGAGCCACTTCAAACAAATTAGAAGTGAAGTGACAGGCAGCTTACTCTCCTTCATTTTATGGAGAAGGGTGTTACTGAAGTCTAGCTAGTGATTTTAAACTAGCGCTTCTTTGGAGACAACCCAAGGGAATAATATTTTGATCAAGTTGTATTTTCAATCCTAGTGTAGATTTCATACATTCTTAGGTCTAGGTTTGCATTAGATCCAGCTGGGTGCTTAGGTGTTAAGAATAGCTTGTATTGAGTCATGTAGGTTAGTGTTGCTTGGTGCAATTTTCTACTTTCTTTTAGTGTTAGCAATAAGGGTTGGTATTGTGAATGATTTAATGTTCAATTTTAGTTTGGGGAGTGAATTACACCTCAAAAGCAAATAATTGTCATAGAGTGAAATTCGTGCTTTTAGTATCTAAATTGGAAAAGTTTAGTCATGATTAGGTAATTACATATCTATAATGTGCTCCAGGGTCAAGATGAATTATAGTTCGATATTTGTGACTCTCAGGACTACAGAAAATCTAATTTCTTCAGTGTGAGACGCTTTGTTCCTCCCAAGTGACGCATCTCACGTGACTATTTAACAACACCCGAGAATTCATGATGCATCACTCAAACCAAGCGACGCGTCACACACTGACTTCGAGCCAGACCAAGAATTTGCAATGCGTCTTAAACTCGCATCACACTAGCGATGGCGATATACGTCACATAGCGGGATTTAAGGTTTTTAAGGAGGCGCTAGTGGCATTTCTACTATTTGTTCTTACCGCCAGCTCCCTTCTTTCATGCGTATTCAGTAGTGAACCTTTCCCCAAGATGCCCCAAGCCTTGATGAGGGTGATTCTTGCCTCTTCATCCATTCGTATGTGCCTCTACCCCTACATTTTTGTGCTTTCTCCTCCTTGTCATTGGTGAAACTTTAGTACTGTTGTCCACTAGAGAGAGAGTGTGTGGAATCATCATCCTATGATATTTATTGTGATTTGAATTTTTGTAGTCCATTTTTTAATAGGAGGGGATGAAAATTTTTCTCTATCCCAGACCCTACATTAGGATTGCTTATTTGTCGCACTGCTAATTTTTTATTTTATGCAATCTCGCTTGATGAATGTTGTACCCTTGCCCATACAGTTGATGCATTCTATTTGTACTTTTCATTGTGGAGCTTCCAACTATCATTCATTCTAATACCCCTTAGCCTCACTTGTTTTTATTGATCATGTCATAGGGACCCTCGTCTAAGCTATCGCACTCTCGGTCCATACATGAATGCTTCCAATACTTTCTCGATGATCTATCTGAAAGAAGAGGGGATACCGCTTGTTCGCTTCTACGGAATACCCCACTACCCCGCACCAGTCCTAAGTCCCACACAACTTACAACAGTGGTGAATGGTCCCTTAGAACCGCCTATTCTCTCTGGAGGCCGAGATGGCGGAGCTCGCGGTGCTCCTATTTGCATTATTACAACAACTTCAACACGCACTTCTCTTATTGCAGGGCCCCTGCACCGGCAGGTCACTCATCGGCTCCGTCCCCCATGAGTGTGGACCCCCACGATGCCGGGGCACTAGATGTTGGACCTCATTGATCAAAGGAAAGTATTAGTTTTTCTTTCTGTTATGTTCCCTCGCACTTCCTCCCTGACGTGTTATCAAGGACAATGAGTAGTCTTGAATTTTTTTGTGGTGGAGGGGGGGGGGGGGGGGATATGATATTTTGTGTTATGTTAGCATCTTGTTACTGTTGTTATCTCTTTGTACTAAAACTTGTTTGCAAATCATATTTATATGATAGTTGAGTGCATAATTTCGGCATATTGAAAATTTTTGCATAAGTTTTAAAGTAACAAGATGAACCCTTCCACATAATGTGGTTGCTTAGCCAATGTAAATACTTGTGCCATACAATGATTTAGGAGGAACTTCATTCTTTCCCATGCTTAGAATAGTCGTATATAGTATATAATCTTGTAGTTAGAATCATTTATTTAAAATTTACTTTTACTTAAGTTTGTACGCCTTATAGAGTCGTTTATGCCTCGTGGAATAGAAATAGGGTATGAATCTCTTAGAAGTCAAGTACTATTCAAAACATAGGGGAGAATATAAAAGGTGGGGGCACAAGTGAGCTCTTTAAACATTAGGATGATTATCTTGTGCCATTTTTAAAATAAAAAAAACTAAATCAACTAACTATATGTACATACGTGTTTGTTCATAAGGTAAAGAGATAGTAAAAAAATGTGGGAGCAATTGTTTCCCCTAACGATTATGCCTCCTAGTAGTAGAAGGTAACTAACGACTAGACTTTGTAGATTTGTGCTTCTAATTTTATTCTGTGTTCATGCACTAATTTGTATGGCATACAATATTCTTGTAAAGGTAGAATAAATTTTTGCAATTCTTGTGCAAGAGTCTAGAATATCGTAAATCTTGATGAGTACTAGCTTGAGAAATGTAGTTCCTTCACTCTTTCACACAAGTACTCGTATTCAATGCCGATGGAGAAGAAACCAACTTATATAAACTTAATCATTGTTTGTATGAAAATAATTGTGAATTCTTAAGGACAAGCAATGGTTTGAGTTTGGGTGTATGTTAGCTCTCTAAGGAGTTTCTTGTAGGGTATATGCTTCATGTTTACGGCTACACATGTGTATTAATGGATAGATTTGTGCATGTTTAGTCCTAATTCTTTTAAATTGTAGGGCTTGTTGTAGCGCACTCGGATTATGCATGTTTTGGAGAATTTTGATAATTATGGGCATTAATCTGAGTTATTTATGATTGTTCCAGGAAAGGGCGATTCTCAGCGTCTATTACGAGCTATGCAAGTAGAAGAATGCCCAGGAGCAGTGCAAAATGAGCTGCGATCAAACAAGTCTCCATCAAGTAGTTATGACAGTGTGAGCGACGTCCCTCACAAGTTGAGACACGTCTTTATTCATGCTGCAGTCAACTGATAAAAAATTGTAATTTTGCAACTTGTCGCACAAGTCTGTAAGATGCGTCGCTAACACGTAATTGCAACTGCTCGAGCAATACAGATTTGTGACTTGTCACTCCACTTGGAGATCAGTGACTGTGATCAAACTTGGTAAGGAGTAAACACAAGGAGGGATTCAGCAAGGGACACACCGAAGATCCTGAGAGCCTCAAAGCAATTTGGTGAAGAGAAGGCTTTGAATAAGGACTAAGACTAGAGGGTCTTCACTGCCTAGGACTCGGTCCTCTCCCATCGAGGTCATCTCCGTCATGATGTGGACCAGGGCCTGTGCCTTGATCACAACCTAGGACTTGTATGCGATGTCGAACTCGCTTAACTCGATAGCCAACTTCAATAGCCTCCCGGAGGTCTCAAGTCTTTGTAGTATCTGCCTCAAGGGTTGATCGGTGACGATGG
The DNA here is from genome assembly GCA_026586065.1 of Dioscorea zingiberensis. Classification (NCBI taxonomy): domain Eukaryota; kingdom Viridiplantae; phylum Streptophyta; class Magnoliopsida; order Dioscoreales; family Dioscoreaceae; genus Dioscorea; species Dioscorea zingiberensis. The sequence continues at coordinate 379,919 of JAGGNH010000018.1, read as the reverse complement.
TGATCCGTTGCGCGTGAAAATACGACCTAAATCTCGAAGCCGAGGTAACCAGGTCATACACGAACTTTTTGATAGGCAAGTACCTTAATTTGAGGTTGTTCAATACTCGGGTAGTATGGTAAACCAATAGTTGTACCCCATCCTCCTCCTTGATGTGCACTAAGCTTACCGCTTGGGTGGAGGCCGCCATATAGGTGAAGAGCTTATCGCCTTCTCAAGGCTTGGTCAACATCGGAGGGGAGCTCAGGTACTCCTTCAGTTGTTTGAAGGCTTTTTTCCCACTCTTCTATCCACTCAATCCATCTTCGGGGCCTTTCAGAGTACCTCGAAGAATGGGAGACTCTTCTTCCCGGATTTTGAGATGAACCGATGATAAGTGTTCAAATTATCATATTTCATTATCAAAATTTTATATACTTAGCATGTAATCATACATAAATTGTGGGCCGCCGGTACTTAAAATGTGTTACTTTTGTGAATCTGGATATATTGGTGCAATTCGATAAGAATGTTCAGAATTTGAAGCAGAATTAATAGAAGAAAGTTGAAAGAGAAAATCAGACGGTCCCGTTTGAGAGAAAGACGGTCCCGTCTATAACACTAGACCCTCTCTGATTTGCTGAATGAACTGGGCGGGAGACGAGAACGTCTGTCTTACGAGCTTTCCGAATTGACACTGAAGCAGACGGCCCTGTCCAACTCTTGACCATGTTGAACATGAAGCTAGGGCCAGCTTGTCCAACTCCTGGACGGGGTCGTCGATGAAGAAGAACCCTAGGCTGAACTGAGGACAAGCCCATCCAACTCATGGACGAGGTCATCTATGTAGATGGGAATGGACGAGATCAGAATCAAAGACAGTGGATGACCTCGTCCAATACATGGACGGGGTCACCCATTTAGAAGAAAACTGAGCAAGAGCTGAAGACGGGGTCGTGCAAGAGAAAGACAAAGTCGTACATACCAAATTCAGCTTCCAAACGGACCCGCCCACTAGTTAATGGTCCCGTCTATAACAGGCCCTCAGTAATGCTGATCTGTTGATTCTAAGCGCCTCGTAAGATGCATTCTGATCCTAATAGTGCTGAGGGCTATAAATATTAAAGATTAGGGTTTTGAGAGGAGCTTCAAATCCCATTCACCACTCTCGGAGGCTCTTCACCCATCATCACCATTTTCTACCATTAAGAAGGATTCATCGATCTTGAAAGGAAACACTGGAGCAAAGAGCATTACTAGACGACGACAAAGCATCAGGGGAGTATATGCTAACGGTTCTCGGCAACAACATTCTGAATAACGTATCACTGTCCTATATCTTTTTTAGTAGTTATTATTATATTTGCTATATGTTCCTCTTTAATGAGTAACTAATTCTTTAGACACTTGGCAATTGATGAACTCTTGGGTTAGGGTTAATGTGTGACAATATCGCTTTGATTGTTTGATTAATTATTATGGATTGAGATCTATTGATTATATTCATCTCATTGAATGCTTACTTTGCGACAACCCTAGTATTCAATAGGTTTATATGAGGGTAGAAGCGAGCGCCTCCTCGTATTAGAACTACCTCAATAAAAGGGATTGTGTATGTACCTAGAACTCGGGCATTAAGGAGAGTAACTCTTTTATACATCTTATTCCCACAGTCATTTCAAGAAGTAGCTTCCCTAAAACCCACTCAATATTAGTAATTCGGCCACGACAGCGGGAGTGGAAGCGATATAGGAACCTGATGCGATACAACCGCAAGTATACGGGTCATAATAAGTAATAAAAGTGGACTCAGAAGTCGGGTTATCGATCCTCAGGGAGAAGGAAGTACTAGTACCCACTAATTGTCTATTATCTAGTCGATCGAAGATGACTGGTTGTAAACTAATTCTAAAATCAAGATCAAATTGAGAACACTAGCTATGCGATCAAATTACTCGTGATGACAATCATTCATGAAAAGGGGATCCTTGGGTGATTGAATCCCTCTTGTATTTCTGAAAGATGGATGAGACTCTCTATGTTGATAATTGGTGAATTCTTGGCCAAGGGTTCCTAATATGCTTGCACTCGCTCTCTCGAGGTGAATTACTAATCCTACTGCCCTTACCGATGATGTTCTAGGGAACCTAATTCTTGGAGGGATTATGGGAATAATACATCTAATTAAAAAACTAGCTCTCTTTAGTACCTGGGCTCCCGGTATACTCACAATCCTCTCTATTGGAGATGGTCTACACATGGGGAGGCACTCGCTTCTTCCCCCATATGGACTATGAAAATCCCTCCCAGCTCTCATAACATAGAGGGATTAACATACATTAAAACATCCAATAGACACATAGATTCAACCAAGCATTCATACATAGAGAATAATCATCAATTAAACCATATACAAGGGTTCATCAACACCCAAGTATCTACAAAATTAGCTCTCCATGAGAGAAGAGCAACGATCCAATGCAAAGATAAAAGAAATCAAAGAGTTCATGATAGAAAACACTATTATATACACCGTTGGTGGATTCCCTGATTCATCTCCAATGTCTTGCCCTTCTCTTCCTCCAATGGCTTGATGATGAAAATCTCCAAGCCTCTAATCAAGATTGCTTTTGCCCAAAGTTGTCCTCCTTGTAAAACCCCTAATTAGTCGGGTTATATACCCCTCTTTAGGGATTTAGGATGCCAATTACCATTCTTCCCTTGCACGGACTGTGTTGACTTTCTGACGGTCTGACCGTCGCGTGCGGTAGTATAAGATCCTGTATAGCCTTATACGAGGTAGTGAATAGCCCTCGGAGATTGATTGTAGAGACCCTTGATTCTCCAGGTCCATACGGGCCTGCCATGGTGCTTTCTCCAGAAATAGTCCGTGTTGGTCTCAATTTCCCTCGAAAAGCTTCCTTTCTCCCTGGGTCTTGATATTTTGCTCTATTTATTGTAACACCCCGGTTTTTCTGTGAATATTATAAATAATAAATAAATATCGGGGTTAAAGAATATAGTGATGGGATCTGGAGTTGGATTATTTCATGAATTAGTTTAGCTAAATTAATGGTTCCAAATTATTACCTTGGATTTTATCCTAAAACAAAATGAATAATTAAGGATGGGAACTATTAACTTAGATGTGTAACATTTAAGTAAATCTAGTGGGCTTGAAAGATTAAAAGGGAGCAGTTGGGCCGGGCCAAATTTGATATTGACCAATTGGATTAGTAGTTGGTGTGACGAATTGATTAACAATAAATTAATACCTTGGTCTCAATCTAGAATAAATGGACTAAGGTTTTAATAGGTTCCTGTGACATATAGATGAATAGATGGTGTTACTCCATAAATATTAAATCTAAAGAACTTAATAGAGGAAAATGAGAAAAGAGGGGGAGCTGATGTCCTTCTCCGGTGAGTCAGGGAGAAGTTGGTCAATTGGGATGAAGCTGCTGCTGGATATTGAAGCTGGAGCTGTCGGCGTGCATGTGAAGGAGGACGCGTGGCTGCCACCGGCGCTCCCAGGTGCGGCTGTGCTTGGTGCGTCATAGGGGAAGAAGGAGAGACAGAGGGGGGAACGAGCTGGGGAGGCTTAGTTGATTGGCGGAGGACTGAATGAACACCGCGGGCGCGTTGAGTCCCTGCCCCAGTCGTCGCTGCAGCACCGGCCAGGCCTGTAGTAGGGTCCCGGTTTCCCTGTGTTCTGACCAGCTTCGGTGCAAGATCCTGCAGTGTTTCCGACCAGCTACTGAGCCCCTCCGACGTTTGAGTGCAGGTCAGCGCCAACCAGCAGGCTCCTGCAAGGTATTCGATTGGTTAATGAAGAATTCGGTGTTGAATCTCAGTATAGATGATGATGTTTAGTTGATGTTGCTGCTGTTCTTCCCGGTTGGTGCTGTTGTAGTCTTGCATTGTCTTGTTCTGTAGCCTCAATGTTGTTGCCGTTATTGATAATTTGATGTCAGTTATAACTGCCAATATTCATGTTGCTGTTGTTGGGTATGTCATGCTATGTATAAAACCGAGATTCAATGCTTAAGAGGGGTGTTTGTAGTTAAGCTATGAGATGCCTATCAAGTGCTCGATGGAATGTTCAGTGGAGGAAATTGGTCAGTTATATTGTTGATTAGCTATGGCATTGCTGTTGTATTGCTGTGAATATTGTTAGAAGGTTTTTAGATGCCTAATAGGTGTTCGATGGCATTGTTGCTGTTGGAGTTATTGTTGTGATGCTATTATTGTTATATGAACTTTGAGTTGTTAATGTGAATGGTTCCCAGTTGATGTTATTGAAGTGTATTGCTTAGATTCAAAGGTTGAAAGTGAAGGGAAGGGTTTTGGATTCAGTTGTAATAATTCAGAAATAATTTAGAATGGGGAACCTTCACTAAGGAGTGTTGTCTCATGTCCATCTAGTATTTGATAATATAACTCAATGGGGCTTAGTTTCAGAAATTCTGTTGATTTATATTTGATTGTGGGACTGAGTTAGAGGTATTTTGGTAGGTGTTATTAGTTGTGCTCTTGCAGCGGTAATGGGTTGTAGCTTGCTTTGTAAGCAAGGGAAGAGAAGAAATCAAAGAGAGGAGTTGCTCTTTAGAATTTATATGCATCTTGTGAACAGTTGATCAAGTTATTTGTTTCCTAAGAGCTATTTATGGACTCTTGAAAATAAGACCTAACTCCAAGTTGTGATTTGGTACTTGATGAGTAATTTCCTCCATGGTCATTAGTTGTTCGAAATGTGTATACTCAGTAGTAGTTCAGAAGATTAATGAAATAGAGGGAATTTAGTTGAAGGTTGTCAAGCAAGTGTTAAGGTGACTGTTAATACTACTGTTCTTGCTGTATTGAGATAGGGTTCAACATGTTTCTGCTATGTTTGATGATGAAATGTTTTTAGAGAAATATTGTGTAGACAGTCTTGCAGAATTCTGTCCTGCAGAATTCTGTCCACTTCAAGGAGCTGCTGCTCCCTGCTCACTTCTCCATTTGGGTTGTGTAATACGCCGTTGGAAAGATCTCGAGGTCTTCTTTCTAACGAGCTTTAAATGAGAGAATTTGGACTTACGCTTCAAAAGTTATGACTGATTCTTTCCAACCGCGCAGGGAAGCCAGAATTCTGCATATTCGTATTTGGCTTATAGATTATCGTATTATATTCTAGGATTGCTTGGCTATATTCATGCTTGGTAATGTAATGACTTGCTTGGGTGTTGGGCCTTAATCTCTATGGACTAGGGCCCATGATGGATTAGAAAATATTGTTAAATAGAAAGTGAAGTATTGTGGACTAGCACTTATCTTAGATATGATTGCGTTTACTAGGAAAAGGGAAGGACAAGTCGAGGACTTCAAGTGAACCGAGTCAAGCTTGATTTGCTTAGGACTACAGGTGAGTGATTACACTATACTTGGATTGTATGTTTCCATGATCGAGTTTTATCGTGGATTTGTTTTATATGATTTTAATTGAGATTTATATCGTGGTTTGTGCAATGTCGCTGGTTTGATATTATGATCATATTACTAGCGTCACGATTGCTCTATCATGTATTGTGAAAGAAAATCTGTGTGCAGAGAGGAAATCTGTATGAGAATAAGAACAAGAGGGAAAGGAGATATGTAAATATGAGAACATGAATAAGAAAAGGAGATGTTAGAAATATCGGCCAACATGCACCTCATGCAAGATAAGCCGGTTGAAACAGGAAGGTCGAGTGAGGCGTTGATACGTTCCATACCGGGATTTATGCGGAATTATTCCGGGCATTGAGTTAGGGTGCATGCGTGCAATTGACGACATGAGACCTTTATAATGATCATGTTATGCTAAGTAATGATTGAGATTGCGTTGTGGTCTATTTCGGTTTTGATGAAATGCTTGGCATGTTAAAGTGATTTGAAGATAATGCATATGATTAGCATTATTCCGATATTCTTATATATCCGGTATTACTTATGTATATTCCTTGTATAGTGATTCTCACTCAAGTGAAATGTGCAGGTGTACGAGATTGAGTGTTCCGATAGATGGCTCTGACATAGCAGAGGAGGATAGAGCCAGTTGTATTTGATGTTTAGAATCTTAGAACACTTCCGCAATAAATGTAAACCTTGTAGAAGATTTTGACTATTTTATTTATCATTTATGATTATTAGTTTAATTAATATTGTTATCAGGTTGTAAATTAGACAGCTTATGGGTTGGGTGCACTCCCGGCCCAGCTGGTGTGACACTGGATCCCTTGTTAAAAAGGGGGTGTTACATTTTATGGTATCAGAACCAGGTTAAAGCTGTTTGTATGGGCAAACACCTTTTGATCTTGGAATAGTAATTGAGGATCTACAGTCTCGATGACATGATTTAGTGGTATCAGAGAGGTTTTGCTCTCAGATCTGGAGTATAGGGGAGTCAGAGCCTTAGGGTGGGAGTGTGCGTCCCTAGAACTAATTGTTACGAACATAGACTTGCTTTGTATGATTGTATTCATATAGAAATTTAAGTGTCAAGGTGGTCTTTGCTTTAAAGATATGGCGTCACTATCTTTATGGTGAAGCCTGTAAAATCTTTACCGACCACAAGAGTTTGAAGTATCTGATGAGTCAGAAGAGTTGAACATGCGGTAGAGAAGATGGTTGGAATTGTTAGAAGTGAAGCTCAACGGTAAGACCCTAGATTGCTTACCTTGGTTTCACGAATGGAGAATGGCAAGCACGGTGATTTCTCCTTATCTTCTGATGGTGCAGAGATGTGGGTTCCCGATTATTTGAACCGAGCAATGAGAGCCTCAAGTTACAGACCAGGGATGAAGCTCATTGCTCGGCATATGCTTGGCATCTAGGGAACACCAAGTTGTACATAAATTTAAAGGAGAACTACAATTTGGGACCTGAGTTGGTTCGGCAGACTTCTGAGAAGATTAAACTCACTCGAGAACGAATGAGGGCAGTACAGGATAGGCAACGGGGCTATGCCAACAACCGTCGCTGACATCTAGAGTTCGAGATAGGAGAGTCTATGTACTTGAACGTATCACCTTAGAGAACTGTGGGAAACTAAGTCCACGTTATATCGGGCCGTAAGAGATAGTGGGCCAAGTGGGACTCGTAGCTTATCGTCTGGCTCTATCGGAGAAGCTATCGGGGATTCACGATGTTCCCACGTATCGCTTTCTATGGTAGTGTCTCCTCGGTTCAAAATGGGCTATGCAAGGACCAACGGTAGAGTTGACCCCAAATTTGACTTTTGTAGGAGGACCAGTTGCGTGTTAAACCGAAGGAAACAAGTTTTGAGGAACAAAGTGCTTCCTCTGGTAAAGGTCCTTTGGAGTCACCAACAAGTGGAGGAGTTCACTTGAGAACGAGAGGATCAGTTGAGAACGCAACACACGCACTTAGTTTTGTTATCGTTGTATGGGAATTTCGAGGACGAAATTTTCTAAGGGTGGGAGAATTGTAACACCCCGGTTTTTCTGTGAATATTATAAATAATAAATAAATATCGGGGTTAAAGAATATAGTGATGGGATCTGGAGTTGGATTATTTCATGAATTAGTTTAGCTAAATTAATGGTTCCAAATTATTACCTTGGATTTTATCCTAAAACAAAATGAATAATTAAGGATGGGAACTATTAACTTAGATGTGTAACATTTAAGTAAATCTAGTGGGCTTGAAAGATTAAAAGGGAGCAGTTGGGCCGGGCCAAATTTGATATTGACCAATTGGATTAGTAGTTGGTGTGACGAATTGATTAACAATAAATTAATACCTTGGTCTCAATCTAGAATAAATGGACTAAGGTTTTAATAGGTTCCTGTGACATATAGATGAATAGATGGTGTTACTCCATAAATATTAAATCTAAAGAACTTAATAGAGGAAAATGAGAAAAGAGGGGGAGCTGATGTCCTTCTCCGGTGAGTCAGGGAGAAGTTGGTCAATTGGGATGAAGCTGCTGCTGGATATTGAAGCTGGAGCTGTCGGCGTGCATGTGAAGGAGGGGCCAGCGTGGCACGCACGCGGCTCAGTCTTGTTGTGCTTGGTGCGTCATAGGGGAAGAAGGAGAGACAGAGGGGGGAACGAGCTGGGGAGGCTTAGTTGATTGGCGGAGGACTGAATGAACACCGCGGGCGCGTTGAGTCCCCGCCTGCCGCCGCCGCAAAGACCTGCCAGCCTCGTAGTAGGGTCCCGGTTTCCCTGTGTTCTGGCCAGCTCCGGCGCAAGGTTCTGCTGTGTTTCCGGCCAGCTACTGAGCCCCTCCGACGTTTGAGTGCAGGTCAGCGCCAACCAGCAGGCTCCTGCAAGGTATTCGATTGGTTAATGAAGAATTCGGTGTTGAATCTCAGTATAGATGATGATGTTTAGTTGATGTTCTTTGCTTTATTCTTCCCGGTTGGTGCTGTTGTAGTCTTGCATTGTCTTGTTCTGTAGCCTCAATGTTGTTGCCGTTATTGATAATTTGATGTCAGTTATAACTGCCAATATTCATGTTGCTGTTGTTGGGTATGTCATGCTATGTATAAAACCGAGATTCAATGCTTAAGAGGGGTGTTTGTAGTTAAGCTATGAGATGCCTATCAAGTGCTCGATGGAATGTTCAGTGGAGGAAATTGGTCAGTTATATTGTTGATTAGCTATGGCATTGCTGTTGTATTGCTGTGAATATTGTTAGAAGGTTTTTAGATGCCTAATAGGTGTTCGATGGCATTGTTGCTGTTGGAGTTATTGTTGTGATGCTATTATTGTTATATGAACTTTGAGTTGTTAATGTGAATGGTTCCCAGTTGATGTTATTGAAGTGTATTGCTTAGATTCAAAGGTTGAAAGTGAAGGGAAGGGTTTTGGATTCAGTTGTAATAATTCAGAAATAATTTAGAATGGGGAACCTTCACTAAGGAGTGTTGTCTCATGTCCATCTAGTATTTGATAATATAACTCAATGTGGCTTAGTTTCGTAAATTACATTTGATTTATATTTGATTGTGGGACTGAGTTAGAGGTATTTTGGTAGGTGTTATTAGTTGTGCTCTTGCAGCGGTAATGGGTTGTAGCTTGCTTTGTAAGCAAGGGAAGAGAAGAAATCAAAGAGAGGAGTTGCTCTTTAGAATTTATATGCATCTTGTGAACAGTTGATCAAGTTATTTGTTTCCTAAGAGCTATTTATGGACTCTTGAAAATAAGACCTAACTCCAAGTTGTGATTTGGTACTTGATGAGTAATTTCCTCCATGGTCATTAGTTGTTCGAAATGTGTATACTCAGTAGTAGTTCAGAAGATTAATGAAATAGAGGGAATTTAGTTGAAGGTTGTCAAGCAAGTGTTAAGGTGACTGTTAATACTACTGTTCTTGCTGTATTGAGATAGGGTTCAACATGTTTCTGCTATGTTTGATGATGAAATGTTTTTAGAGAAATATTGTGTAGACAGTCTTGCAGAATTCTGTCCTGCAGAATTCTGTCCACTTCAAGGAGCTGCTGCTCCCTGCTCACTTCTCCATTTGGGTTGTGTAATACGCCGTTGGAAAGATCTCGAGGTCTTCTTTCTAACGAGCTTTAAATGAGAGAATTTGGACTTACGCTTCAAAAGTTATGACTGATTCTTTCCAACCGCGCAGGGCAGCCAGAATTCTGCATATTCGTATTTGGCTTATAGATTATCGTATTATATCTTAGGATTGCTTGGCGATATTCATGCTTGGTAATGTAATGACTTGCTTGGGTGTTGGGCCTTAATCTCTATGGACTAGGGCCCATGATTGATTAGAAGATATTGTTAAATAGAAAGTGAAGTATTGTGGACTAGCACTTATCTTAGATATGATTGCGTTTACTAGGAAAAGGGAAGGACAAGTCGGGGACTTCAAGTGAACCGAGTCAAGCTTGATTTGCTTAGGACTACAGGTGAGTGATTACACTATACTTGGAATGTATGTTTCCATGATCGAGTTTTATCGTGGATTTGTTTTATTTGATTTTAATTGAGATTTATATCGTGGTTTGTGCAATGTCGCTGGTTTGATATTATGATCATATTACTAGCGTCATGATTGCTCTATCATGTATTGTGAAAGAAAATCTGTGTGCAGAGAGGAAATACAGAAGGAGAATAAGAACAAGAGGAAAGGAGATGACAGAAATATGAGAACATGAATAAGAAAAGGAGATGTTAGAAATATCGGCCAACATGCACCTCATGCAAGATGTTTCTGTTGAAACCGGAGAAGGTCATTTAGAGGCGTGTCACGTTCCGCCCGGGATTTATGCAGGAATTATTAGGGGCATTGAGTTAGGGGTGCATGCGTGGTCGACATGAGACCTTTATAATGATCATGTTATGCTAAGTAATGATTGAGATTGCGTTGTGGTCTATTTCGGTTTTGATGAAATGCTTGGCATGTTAAAGTGATTTGAAGATAATGCATATGATTAGCATTATTCCGATATTCTTATATATCCGGTATTACTTATGTATATTCCTTGTATAGTGATTCTCACTCAAGTGAAATGTGCAGGTGTACGAGATTGAGTGTTCCGATAGATGGCTCTGACATAGCAGAGGAGGATAGAGCCAGTTGTATTTGATGTTTAGAATCTTAGAACACTTCCGCAATAAATGTAAACCTTGTAGAAGATTTTGACTATTTTATTTATCATTTATGATTATTAGTTTAATTAATATTGTTATCAGGTTGTAAATTAGACAGCTTATGGGTTGGGTGCACTCCCGGCCCAGCTGGTGTGACACTGGATCCCTTGTTAAAAAGGGGGTGTTACATTTATCAAGAATAACACTTTTTAGTACTTGTGGGCTATAATTTTCCCAAATCAACATGTAAAGTATACACAAATATGGTATAAAATTATACTTAATTGAACACTTATCAAAATCCTTGATCCAATTCCACTTGATCAACAAGTAGGAGGTATTGTCTGTATCTTGTATTAAGAACCCAAGAGGGATTCATACTCGAGTATCCCTTCTCATGACTAATTATTCTGTGACTTCATCCTACTTTTCACTTAACAGTGATTTTAATTTCTCTTTCCCTAATTTCAGTACTTAGATTAGTAAACGTCATCACTATGTTTAGGTTAGATTGTAGATAAATAGCCAGTACTTGTACTTCTTACAGTCCCTGTGCGTTCGATACCCTACTTCTTAGTCCATTATAGTACTTGTCTGACCCATGCACTGGCGGTAGTAAGCATAAGCATTGACTCATATCAAGTTTTTGGCGTCTTTGCTGTGTACTACTTAGACTACTAGGAAAACTAAAAGTTTACTATATTAACAATTAATTTAGGTTCTTATGTTTCTTTTTCATTATTTCATTATTTGTTGTTATTTGTCACTTGAATCGATTGTTTCTCGTACTAATAACTTCCTCTATCTGTAATGTAAGGGATCAGTGATAAAACGTTATACATTGTAGGCAGCATAGAGAAAACATTAGAGATGAACAAATGGAGTGTAAATTAACAGTTCGAATCTTCCTATCAAGAATGCTTAGAAATGAGCTGCTCCAATGAGGGGGCGTGTGCAGACTGCTTCTCGCAATGCTTGTATGAATCATATCATCTGAATCGCGAAGAGTACATGGACACCTTAGAGAACATCAATGCGCAGGAGGTCTTTAGGGAAATTATGTAGCGAGAGCAAGATCAATCCCAGTAGCTTAACTATATATAAATAGACCTATCCATTCGTGACATAAGCGATGCATTGGAGACTCTCTCCCGTTTACGACGTAGGCAACTCCCGGCAGATCCCGATGGAAACCTACTGTAAAGAAAATAAAACAGGAGGAGTATATATAGCAAGACTTGACATGGCAACTAGTGCAATCATATATAGCAAGACTTGACATGGCAACCATACCACCCTTCGTATATACTTGAGGAAGCCGAAAGGGAACTTGATGACAGAGCAAAATCTCACATTCAAGATTAAATAGCAGGCATCTGGACAAAGTCTTTTCTAAATATTGAAACCTATCAAGCCTTGGAGGCAAACAAGGAGGATGTTGAACCACTAATGGGGAACGAGAGAAAGATGAAACTATCAAATGAAGGAACCCTGGAACTAGAGTTGAAGGAACTTCCCAAGCATCTTGAGTACGCCTTCTTAGAAGGTAATTAAAAATTACCTGATATTATTGCCGCAGAGCTATCTACTCAACAGAAGGAGAAACTACTATAGGTGCTAAAAAGACACAAGAAAGAAACAGCTTGGAAGATCTCCGATATAAAGGGGATCAATTCATCATTCTGCACCGATAAGATTTTGATGAAGGAAAATTATAAATCCTCAGTACAACCCCAGAGAAGGCTCAATCCCAATATGAAGGAAGAAGTAAAAGCTAAGTTATTAAGCTCCTTGACGCCGGAGTAATCTGCCCCATTTCGGATAAGCGGTTGAGTCGATCCGTGCAGTGATGCAGAAGAAAGGAGGAATAGCTGATGGTAATGAGAAAAATGAGCTATGCGATTTGGACAATGACTGGATGACAGGTCTGTATTGACTACAATAAACTGTATGACGCCACTCGGAATGCCCACTTCCCCTTGCCATTCATTGATCAGATGCTCAAGCAATTGGCAGGACATTCTTATTATTGTTTACTGGATGGTTTCTCTAGGTACTTCCAGATCCCCATTGCCCTACTAGATCAAGAGAAGACCACCTTTACCGACCCATACGGTACCTTTACATACCACCGTATGCCCTTTGGACTATGCAATGCACCGGCTATCTTCCAATGATGCATGCTAGATATATTCGAGGAGTACGTAGAGGATATAATGGAAGTATTCATGGATGATTTCTCCGTCTTTGGAGACTCATTTGATCTATGTCCCCACAATCTAGAAAAAGTGTTGGCTAGGTGCGAGGAAACCAGCTTGGTCGTCAGCTGGGATGGGAGAAGTATCACTTCATGGTAAGGGTGGGAATAGTCTTGGGACACAAGATCTCGCATAGGGGTATTGAAGTATATAAGGCAAAAGTAGAGACAATTGAGAAGCTGCCACCACCTACGTCAGTAAATACACAGTTTCTTGGGGCATGCAGTATTCTATAGGTTGTTTATAAAGGATTTCTCCAAAATCGCTAGACCTATAATGAAACTACTTGAGAAAGATGTCCCAATAGTGAATGTGTAGCCATATTTAATACTCTGAGGGGAAGTCTTACTCAAACCATAATCATTGTCACACCAGATTCGAAGCTACCATTCGAACTGATGTGTGACCCAAGTGATTACGCAGTGGGGCTAGTATTGGGTCAGCGGAAGGATAAACATTTTCAGCCTATACATTACAGAAGAAAGACTCTGACAGGCGCATAGGAAAATTAAACAACAACAGAAAAGGAGCTTCTTTCCATAGTGTTTGCTTTCAATTAGTTCCAACCCTATCAAATCATGTCCAAGGTCATTGTTTACAGTGACCACTCTGCACTGTGTTATCTTCTAAGCAAGGTTACTGTGAAACCACGACTGATTTGCTAGATCCTGCTATTATAAGAGTTTGATTTGGAGATCAAGGATAAGAGGGGAGCAGAAAACCTAGCTACCGTTCATCTATCTTAGCCGAAAAATCCTCATAGAGATACCTTAAGAGATGGGACATCACCGAGTCATTCATTGAGGAATATTTGTCTGGCATACAGGCAGTGGAGGAGGAATTGCAGGCATTGACTGACAAGGATGATCAACCTTGGTTTGTAGATTTTACAAATTATTTTGTCTCCAAAAGACTCCCTGAGTATTACACCTATTATCAAAGGAAGAAATTCTTTGCCAATCTTAAACACTACATTTGCGATAACCCGTTTTTATTTCACATTTGCGCAGACCAAGTCATTAGATGATATATCCCCAAAGAAGAAGGATGGAAAATTTTGGATCCTTTGCCATGCTTTGGACCAAGCTACTTGAGCGCTTCTGATATAAATAGAACACCAAGGAAGGTCCTTGATGCAAGATTTTACTGTCCCACAATGTTTCAAGATGCTCAAGAATTTATTCATCGATTTAACAGTTGTCAATGCTCCGGGAACATCTTCTGTTGTGCTGAAATGAATCAAAATTCGATCCAAGTTCGCGAGATATTCGATGTCTGGGCTATAGATTTTGTGGTACCACTCCCGAAGTCCAATAGCAACAAGTTCATATTCGTCGCAATCGACTACGCCTCCTATGCCTCAAGGTGGGTGGAGGTGTAAGCCTTGCCCATGAATGATGCTAGGAGCATGGTTAAATATTTAAAGAAATTGTTCTCTATATTCCGCACGCCTCGGGAAATCATCAGTGACAGGGGGACTCACTTCTTCAACGTGCAATTTGCCAAAATCCTTAAGCGGTATGGAGTGGTGCATCACACTTCCACTCCATACCATCCTCAAACCAGCGGCCAAGTGGAGGCATCTAACTGGGAGCTGAAATGCATCTTAGGGAAGACATTGGCACATCACTGAAAGGATTGGTCCGATAGATTGGATGATACTCTATGGGCATATCGCACAGCATATATAAGAGACACCCATGGGTAGCACTCCCTATCTATTGGTCTACGGGAAGACATGTCAGCTACTTGTGGAATTGGAACATAAAGATTATTGGGCAACTCAGACTTTAAACTGTGACTCCTCCTTGGTGGGTGAGAATTGGAAACTCCACCTAAATGAACTAGATGTGTGGAGGTACACTGCATATGAGAACTCAAAATTCTACAAGGAACAGGTGAAGCGATACCATGACATATTGATAAAAAAGCGGGAAAATTCAAAGAAGGCGATCAAGTTCTGTTGTTCAACTCCAGACTTAAGCTCTTCCCATGGAAATTACACTCAAGATGGTCAGGTCCATTTACTAAAACACGAATCCATCTGCAGGGGATAGTAGAAATAAGTCATAGTGAAAAAGGCACATTTAAGGTAAATGGGCACAGATTGAAACTGTATTATGAAGGGAGCACCCCCTGTGAAACAGCTAAAGCACTTCCTCTATTTAATCTACGATACAACAAATAACAAGGTATGTTATGCTCGTTATGATAAAAAAGAGCTTCTTGGGAGGCAACCAAAGTGCTCGATTGTTTTTCTTCATTAGTCAGTTATACACTTAGCTCTTCAGATTGGAATAATTGGCATCCCTGATCTGTCATGGATAACAATCTCTTCTTTCATGCATTAAAATAGGGTTCAATTCTACAGTAGAAAGTCCTCGACTTATGATTTCCAACTATCCAGGAGCTAGGATTGATGTGGACATATAGACCCCTGTGGAGACGAGTTAGACGGAACCGTCTAATCTCATATGGTAAGAGAAATAGGGCTCGTACAAATTTGTACAACACATAGACTACCCCGCCTACCCTTCAAAAATCATAGTTTATATTTGGGATGGGCCTTCTGATGCAATGATGGACTCATCGAGCTCGAGGTCTCACACTCGGTGTCGTCAAATACTTAGACGGCTCTGTTTGCTACTTTTATTGAACTACCCGAGCAATCTCATCATATACCTCCTATTCCTATCCCAATTGTCGATTACCCTTTCTACCTTACTCTCCTTTTATCCCATTGCTTTTCAAACCAGCTCCCTGTACCTGACTCAATCAGTGTCTTCCTCACCCCACCATTGTCGCCCAGGTATGCCTACATCTCTCGCCGATAATTGGTCTGTTGTTTCTGTTTCGAAGATCTAGGGTTAAGATTGGGGCACCCGATGCTAGGGTGGATTTTATACCTTCCAAACCAGCTTCTAACCCCTCCGAGGAGTAATTCACTTCGTTTCCATTAGAAAAATTCGGTTGGACCACCTTCCTCCCCCGGCCCCTCCCAATGATCCCAAACCTGGTTTCACCAAGGTCAGACGGAGTCGACTAACGAGTACACGACCCCATCCGGTATCACTAGCCAATTTTTGAAGCCTCCTTACTTCCACTTAACCATTTGTCTTCGATTCCATTTTACAGAATGATTCCATAGAAGGCAAGGCATTCAGCGTGCCCGAAACGCAAGTGTAGAGATGGCCCTAACCTTCTTATGCCACAATTCAAGGAGCATTATAATTTATTGGTAACGCGACCCTTCTGTCCCACACGGGTCATCGATTGGGGTGTGGTCTAGGAAATTGGACTACCAGGACAGATATGCGACTTGTCTGGTTCAGCGGGTGGGACCGGATATTATCAATTGCTGACCTGCTATATCAAGATGTAGTACTAGAAGTTCTCTACAGCTTCGATCTGGACGACAACCACTTCACCGAAAAGAGTTCATTCGCGATTACATTCAAGCTATATGAGGACCTACATCCATTGACCTATGATGAATTCTGTGTATATATGGGAATCTATGACCTCAACTCCATAATAGTAGATGAGTATGCTATTCTAGTAATCAAATTCCCTAGAAATACATCATACGCCAGTTTCTAGAGCGATATTACACACAGTAGGAGCATTGGCCTCCGGAAGGCATCTTTCCTAAGGGACCCAGCCCATCATTACCTCCATGCCGTGCTCAGCCACACCATAAGCAGCAGAGATGACAGTAAAAGGGTTGTCACTCGAACCGATTTGTAAATATTGTTTAACATTATTAGACGTTACCCTGTACACCTCGGTCATCTCCTCGTTACATTCATAGTGCATTAGGGGTAGCGCACCCAATTGAAAACCATTTCTTACAGACAGTACATTATGCGGCTACTTAGAGGCCTTGGAATACTGCGTGAGACACTAGAACCTACACTTTTAACTATAAAAATTCTCAACCTCAGCATACTCCTATTGATAGTGTTCATCACGCGGACGATAATGAGACCATTTCTCGCACAGAAGATCACCCAGTCTCTACTCTCCCGACTTCATCTACAGCCACACCCCTCGATGGTGACCACCTGCAGGGCCTGATCTTCAAGTCGGTGAATTGCGCACAGTGCAGGAATAGACTTGTGAGGCCTTGCGGTAGTTAGAGGAGACACAACAGTAGATGCACGTTGACATTCGTCAGCTTACTGATATGCTCCGCACTTAGACCGCCACACTAGCCTCATTCTTACCCTCCATTTCCACTACCCCCGTAGCTTCATCGGAGGAGGAGTAGTTTTATTTGTGATGCATCGGGCCATGTCACATTTCGTATCAGTGAGCAAGGGCTTATCCTTGCTCTACTGCTTATCGTTCTTCTTGTATTTTGTTTCAGTTTATTTCCAATATCGTGCTATGTTTTATTTTCTTTAGCTATATTGATTCTCCTAAGTTCTGTAGGACTTAAGAATGCTCCAATGTTGGCCCAAATCTTCTACGAATTCACGCGTGTACTTTGGTCATCAACCTCACGAAATCGAGAAGACTCGGTTTACCTTTTCCTTTGTTTATGATTATCAATTCAATTTAATGCTTTATCATTTGCATTGATGACAATGTCAATCTTTAAGTGTGAGGATGGGTAGTTGTATCTTTTAAAATTTATTGCAAAATCTTAAGTGTGGTGAAGGATTAGTAGGTAATGAATTCATTGCAAATCCTATAGGCAAATGTATGCTTAGTGTAAACTAATGACGACACATACTAAATTTTTTTTAGTTTTGCTTTACTCTCAGTATACACCATATAGAAATCATTTTTTTTTTAGATTCTAGTATGAAATATAATAGAAAATTAGAAAACATCAGTGTGACAACTATTTTGTTTGATGATATTAGATAACCCATTGCAATGTTTCCCTTGATTTAGAGTGCTAAGTATTATCTCCAATGGCTCCAAGAGTTTTCGTGACTCTAGTTCAAACTTCTAGCCCTCTAAGTAAAATTGTAGAAAATAAATAAGCATTGTACATAGAGACTGTGAGAATAAAAACTAAGATAGTGCTCCTCTACTCTTGGTGATGAAGTAAGCCTGGGTTTTTGGCTCCTAATCAGAGTATTTCCCAAGCGAAAAAGTCCCCTGTGAGCATGAGCACATATATGTAGAGTTGTAATTTTCTGAGTGGTTTGGTGTTCCGGTACCTGGCCAGTATGTGCATCCCTCAGAAAGGGAGATCCACACTCTATGTTAATCTTTGCTTACCAGGAAAGTCGGATCCATTAGGGAAGCCCTACCGGGGTGAAATAGAAAGAAAAGAGTAGATTAAGAGTTTATTACATTAATAGGCTAGTTGATTTGAAATTAGAATCCCAAGGAACCTCTAGAGTTCACTGAGGATATGCTTGCCACTATAGAACTTAGAAACATGGCATGTGGAGTGAACAAGCTTTGTCTAGAGCTATATTGAAGAAGTCACAGGATCAATTCAAGTCTGGAATTGAAATAGGAGAATACACATGTTGATGGTAAACTTTTAGTAGAGTCGAACTGATCCTTCTGTAGCCATAGGTTGAACACTTATCATCTCTTTTTTTTTATTTTTTTATTTTTTATTTTTTACTTGAGGACAAACAAATGCTTACCCTATTTAATTATCTTAATTTTATACACTTAGCATGCAATCATACATAAATTGTGGGTTGCTAGTACTTAAAATGTGTTATTTTCATGAATCAGGATATACCGGGGTAATTCAATGAGAAAGTTCAAAATTTGAAGCAGAATTAAGAGAATAAAGCTGAAAGAGAAAGACGGTTCCGTCTATAACACTAGACCCTCTCTGATCTGTTGATTGAACTGGGTGGGAGACAAGAATACCTCTCTCATGAGCCGTCCTAAGTGATACTGAAGCAGACGACCCCGTCCAACTCTTGGACAAGGTCATCCATGAAGCTAAGGGTGGGCCCGTCAAACTATTGGACTGGGTCGTCCATGAAGAAGAACCCTAGGTCTGAACAGAGGATGGGCCCGTCCAACTCAAGGACCAAGGCATCTATGCAAAAGGGAATGGACGGGATCCAGATCAAAGACAGTAGACGACCCCATCCAACCCATGGACGGGGTCACCCATCTAGAAGGAAACTGAGCAAAAGCTAAAGAAGGGGTCCTGTGAGACAAACATAAAGTCATACATACCAAATTCAGCTTCCAGACGGACCAGTCCACTAGTCAACGGTCCTGTCTATAACAGGTCCTCAAGGCAGCAGTGCTGATCTGTTGAGTCTAAGAGCCTCATAAGGTACATTCCGATCCTGATGGCACTGAGAGCTATAAAATATTGATTATTAGGATTTTGAGAGCAGCATCAAATCCTATTCACCACCCTTGGAGGCTCTCTTCACCCATCATCACCATTTTCCACCATTGAGAAGGATTCAGCGATCTTGAAAGCGCACACTAGAGCAAAGAGCATTATTAGATGACAACGGAGCATCAAGGGAGTATACGTAAACGGTACTCACCAATAGTGTTCGAAACAACGTATTATTGTCCTATGTCTTTTTCAGTAGCCATTATTGTATTTACTATGTGTTCCTCTTTAATGAGGAACTAATTCTTTAGATACTTGTGTATTGATAAACTCTTGGGATAGGGTTAATATATGCGTGATAATATCGCCTTGGTTGTTGATTAATTAATATGGATTGAGATAGATTGAGTATATTCATCTCTTGGAATGCTTACGTTGCGACAACCCTAGTATTCAATAGGTTTATATGAGGGAAGAAGCGAACGCCTCCTCATATTAGAACTAGGTCAATAGAAGGGATTGTGAATGTACCGAGAACTCGGGCATTAAGGAGAGTAACTCTTTCATACATCTTATTCCCGTAGTGCTTCCAAGAAGTAGGTTCCTTAAAGCCCTACTCAATGTTAGTAATTCGGCAGCGACAGTTGGAGTGAAAGCGATATAGGAATCGTTGGTCCAAGTCCACTTGATCAACAAGTAGGAGGTTTTGTCTGTATCTTGTATTAAGAACTCAAGAGGGATTCATTCCTGAGTATCTTTTCTCCTGGATGATTATTCTGTGACTTCATCCCACTCTTCACTTAACAGTTATTCTAATTTCTCTTCACTAATTTCAGTACTTAGATTAGTAAAGAACATCACTATGTTTAGGTTAGATAGTAGATAAATAGCTAGTACTAGTACTTCTTACAGCTCCTGTGGATTCGATACCTTACTTCTTAGTCCATTATAGTACTTGTCCGACCCATGTACTTATGGTAGTAAGAATAAGTATTGGCTCATTTCAATCGGCCTATGGCCGTTCGTCTCCCGTGTACCCTCTGGATCTTGCTAACATTCTTTGAGGGGTTCATCTTCATGACTGCTTGCATCTGGTCCGGGTTGGCCTTGATTTCTCGTTACTTCACCATTAAATCAAGGAACTTCTCAAACCTGACTCTGAATACACAAATGTTGGGATTAAGGTGCATCCTGTAGTCGCAGAGCGTCTGGAATGTTTCTTATAAGTCGGTGATGTGATAATTGATCTTCTCGCTTTTGATGAGCATGGTGCACACATACGCCTCCACGTTCCTTCCTAGTCGATTCACTCGAAGATCATAGCCATAAGCCTCGAAAAGGTTTCTCCCAAGGCTCTTGACCCCAAAGGGCATTACCCAATAATAGTAGTTTCTCCTATTCGTAACGAAGGGCATCTTCTCCTTGTCGGACTCAACCATCCTTATCTGATTATAGCGAGAGAACGTATTGAGAAAGTTGAGCAGCTCGTAGCTTGTGGTAGAGTCCACCAGCTTGTCTATCATTTGAAGAGGGAAGATATCTTTCGGACAGGCCTTGTTGAGGTTAGTGTAGTTGACGCATATCCTCCACTTCTCGTTATCCTTTTTCAGCAAAACGACATTGACTAACCACTCGAGGTAGTACATCTATTTGATGAAACCAGCGCCCAAGAACTTCTTAACTTCTTCCTCGATGGTCGTTTGCCTCTCGGAGGCAAAGTTTCTTCTCTTCTGGATCAACGGCTTGTGGGTCGGATTTATATTCAACTGTGCTGGATCACGCTTCCTCTACCCTCGGTATGACTTCAAGCCCCCATGTAAATACTTACATGTTCCTCTTTAGGAATGTCAGAGTGCCTTCCCTTGGCTCACCTAATATCTCTGATCCAATTCGTATGGTCTTATCGGGCCTCCCTTTTCTGAATCCATCTCACATCAATAACTCGACCCCTTCCACCTATAGATAGTTTTAGAGAAGTTTCTTTTGCAGCGGATACCTGAATGCCAAGTATGGCTCGTAGTAATCTATCTTCCGGGGCATACGGCTAATTTATCTCGGTCCACCGCCCGAGTATGCTAATTTACCTACTAAAATATCACTGTTTCTATCCAAGATCCTAGAATCACTATTCCATTTATGTATAAATTGCTGAGTAAGTGATCCTCTATATGTGTTATTTCCTTAGTGATTATTTCAGGACGTTGGCTTGTCACATGAGTATTAATTTAATATTTCCGGATGTAAAATGAAGTATAAATATCTTCATATACCAAACGTTCACTAATTAGTACTGCGTCCTCAGAATTGTAACCTTCCCATGGCATATGAGCTACTAATATGTTTTTTCCTAAAGCGAGTTCCCCACCAACTGTAGCCGCACCCTCTGCTAAAATTTGTCCCTCTTTAGGAATGTCAGAATGCCTTCCCTTGGCTCACCTAACATCTCTGATCCAATTCGTATGGTCTTATCGGGCCTATCTTCGAATAGGGGGACAGTGATGAGTTCTTCAACCGGGTTAGCCCTTAGGGTTGACCAAGGTTTGTTCTCCTTCAGGTTACCTAGATCCAATATTCACACGTCTTCTCCTTTAGGTGCATCACGTAACATTGCCATGCTACTCAATAGTCTCCGCGAAGTTCAACAAAACCCTTCTAGTTAGGGAATTTCCTCACGAGGTGGTATGTGGAGACCACCGCTTGAATTGCATTTAGGGTTGGCCTCCCCAAGATGAAGTTGGAGTTAGATGAGCATTTCAGCACTAAGAAGTCATTGGTCACCAAAGTTCCTGCTATGAGTTGGAGGCTTACCATGCCTTTAGGCTGGATAGCATTATCAAGGAACCTGATTAGCTGGACATCTACTCGGCATAACACTTTGGGAGAGAGGCCCATCTTCTGATGCACCACCCAGAAGATCATGTCCGTCGAGCTCTGATTGCCAACAAGAACCCTCCTGTACTCATAGGAGGCTATGTTGATGTTAACCACCTGTGCATCAATGTGTGGGTGAGTGCACCCCCCCCCACATCCCTAAAACTCATAGCCAGACAAGGTGATAGGCGATATTGCGTGTGGTCTCTTCCTCTTTTATTCGGACTTTTCCTATTGCATGACTAATTTGTTAACCTTTGTGGTTGTCTCCACAATGCAAGCTGGATCCGAAATTTTTGCTGATATCCTCTGGCCAAGTAAAATCTTGCCCAAATCCACTTGGCTTGCTTCCTCTTTTGTCTTCTCATGCGCATGCAACGAGGTGTATTACCCCTCTAAACTTGTTTCGGCCATTGAAATGAGTTTTAACTAATAAAGTCCTTCTACCTTGTCTTCTTTCAAGTCAATCTCAAGGGAGTCTCTTGGGAGATGCTGCCTGCTGATATCATCTAATGCAAATATGGGTTGACTAGTCCTTGCACTATTGAGCTGTTCGAAGTACTCCTGCTCCTGCTCGATGAATTCATTAAACACCCTCTGCCAGTCTGATTCGTTGGTAGTGTATTGTTGTTCTGAATAGCCAGTGTTGTAACTTTCCTCCCAGTAGTGTGATAGGCTCGTTGTATAGTTCCCTCATCTCTGCAACTTATGTATAGGCACTCTTGATAAGCGGCTTCAAATTGCTCAATTATAGCTTGTTCTTCTGGGCTCCATCCCTTTAATCCTAGTTGCTGCATCATGTTGGGTATGGAATTATGCCATACCTTTATGATTCCCTATGTCCTTGGTGCAGGATGTCCTTAATCTCCCTATCGCCTTCCATTAAACTCGCTGGATTTGCTCCGATCATGCATCGATACCTCGCCAAACAAGAAAGAGCAAGAATCAGTAGTGCGAATGATTAGAGAAAGAAAAATAAGATAAATGAAAGAAAAAAAATTAAAAGGGAAATATTAAAACCTAAACTACGACTAACTAATAGACTCTTAGAGATATTAGTGATCTAAAGGTCCCCAACAACGACGCCGAAAACTAGATGCTTCGAGCCTGATGCTTACGCTTATACTGCAAGTACACGGGTCGTGTCAAGTAATAAAGTTGACTGTGAAAGTCGGATGTCGAACCCACAGAGACCAAAATCAGCAATTTTAACTAATTATATGCAACCTAGCCTATCCAAAGGTTGTCGAATTCCTATTCTAATTACTGAAATTTAAATGGCTCGAGAGAGACATGACGAAAGTAGTGATGGCAATCAATCACAAAAGAGGAGATACTCGGGCTATAAATACCCTCATGATCCTCACAAATTGGGGCAAGTATTGATTTCCAATAGATGAATGTTGTATTTGGACCAAGAATTCCTATAATGCTTTGACTCTCTCCGTTGAGGCAAATTACCAATCTACGCTCATGAGTAGTTCTAGGGAACACACACAATCTTGGAAGAGTTGTGGGAATAATCAATCTTAAAGAGTCGTTCTCCTAAGCACCCGATCTCTCCGCGTACTCACAATTCCCACCTATATCTAGGGTTCAAGAGTGAAAATCTACCACTCTATGGATCTAGATTAACACTTAGGGTTGTCGCAACTTAAAGCATCAATACCATACAAAACATCCAATAGGTTCTCAAACATTAAAGACATTCAATTAAAATAGAAATCCATAAAAGCAAATCAAATATAAATTCGGAGGTTCATCATACCCAAGTATCTAACAAGCTAGTTCCCCATCAAAGGAGAACACAAATCCAACACAATGTTCAAGAAAAAAATAAGAAACATAATATGAAATGCCCTTCCCTCCACCGTTGGCGAGGACCGTTAGTGAGGAATGTTGGCGGTGTGCATGGAAAGTGTCCCCTTGATGCTTGCCGTCACCTCCTTGCTCCAAGATCTTCAATAATATCCTCCTCTCAAGGTGGAAGAAGGGTGGAGCCTCCAAGAGATGATTAATCTTCAAGTATCCAAAAGCTCCTCTCAAAAACCATAAGTTAACTATTTATAGGGTTCTGGTTAATACATGTCATTCCAGACCTAATCAGTCCAATCTAACCTCAAATAAGCAGTAAACTCAGATTAGGTCGCGTCTCAGCGCGAGGCGTACGGGCGGTCTTACGGGCGTAAGATTTCCCGTAAGCCTTTCTCAAGGTATTGCGGTTGAAATTAAGCACTGTTTGCTCTCTTTTCTCTTTATGATGGGGGATCGCATCCACGAAGCGAGTCTTACTTGAGCGCAAGAGGGGCAATGTTGCCCGTATCTAGTCATGCGGGTGCAAGTAGGCACATGATTTGCAGCAATGCTTCAGAAATATTGCAGATTGCTTCAATTTATGCTGAATTACTTCCATTTTGCTCTTGAAAATTCCAAGTGGCCTGTAATTAAGAATTAACACTAACTAAGTATCAATGGGCTAAAATTACTCAAAATAACATGCATAGTATACAAGGAATTGATATAAAAACATGATCAATTGAACGCTTATCAACTACCCTAAGTAGCTGGCCAATATCGTGTTAGTAAAGAAAGCCAGCAGGAAGTAGAGGATGTGTGTTGATTTCACTAACCTCAATAAAGCATGTCCAAAGGATAGCTTCCCTCTCTTGATGATATGTAAGTTGGTGGACTCTACAACAAGCCATGAAATGCTCAGTTTTATTGACGCGTTCACCGGCTACAACAGAGTAAAGATAGCCGACTTTGACAAGGAGAAGACGTTCTTCATCACAGTGAAAGGGACCTACTGCTACCGCGGCATACGTAGACGACATGCTTGTCAAGAGTGAAAATGTAAGGTCGACCTTCCAAAGATTGGTGATGAAAGTCTTCCAGAGCCAGCTAAGAAGGAACGTGGAGGGATACGTAGACGACATGCTTGTCAAGAGTGAAAAGGTTGTTGACCACATGACCGATCTACGAGAGACCTTCAAGACGCTTCGCGACTACGGGTTGCACCTTAACCCCAACAAGTGCGCGTTGAAGTTCCTCAGTTTCATATTGACACAGAGTGGAATCTAAGCTAACCAAAGTCATTTCTAGGCGGTTCTTGATATGAGCTCTCAGACGATCTTTTGCCAGATCAAGATGCTCAACTGAAGACTGGCGGCCCTAGGTCGGTTCATCACGAGGTATGGAGAAAACTGCCTTCTATTCTGTTGAGCACTTTGGCAAGCCACGAAGGTAGAATTGATGGAGGAATATGAGATGGCCTTCCAACACCTGATGTAGTATCTGAGATTCCCCCTGTAACTGGCAAAACCACCGGAGGGAGATGAGCTTCTTATGTACCTCGCAGCCTCAACTAAACCACTAAACTCAATCGTTGTCAAGTAGGAGGACTGAGTCCCACAACTAGTTTACTATTCCAGTAGAGTACTAAATGACTTGGAGTCGAGGTACCTACCCATCGAGAAGTTGATCTATGCCCTAATCACCTCAACCTGGAGATTGTGACCCTACTTCCAAGCGAACCGGATTATGGTCCTCATCGACCAGCCCCTACGACAGATACTACAAAAGCCGGAGGCCTCCAAAAGGTTGTTGAAGTTAGCCAGCGTGCTCAGTGAGTTTAATTTCATATACAGGACCTGATCTGCGATCAAGTTGAAGGCCTGACTGATTTCATATCGGAAATAACCTCAATAGGGAAAGACTTGAACCGTATCTCACGAAGACGTACCGCCGGGACACCACTAAGGACGACAACCTACACCCTATGGCCAAAACAAAGTTAGTGAAAGGAAGGAGAGGCAAAAAAGAGCCGAAAAAGAGGGAAAGGGGGTGCACATACCTCAACCCCGATAAAACTCTCGCGAAACAAGGTCCCTTTTACCAAAGTGGCTTATCCACCCAAGCACAGAGCCCCGTTCCACGCGGAGCAGTTCCTCGATAGCATAGGAAGGATCGCTAAGTGGGTCCAACTCGCCCATCGAAGTCCCTACTTTGCTCAAGCGGGGGGAGGGGGGCCCCTGTGGGTCAAACCCCTGGGGGGTTATGGAAGGAGCGTTAGATGGAGCAAGACGAACAGACGGATCCAAAGCATGATGATGTATTTCCTCAGCGCGATGCTTCTTGTCCATCTCTCTTTGTCCTTGGGTATCCATGCTAATAAGAGGTGGGGAATGCGCCTGTGGGTGCCTCAATGCCCGCCTTTGTAACAAGGAGAAGGTGAAGCTGAACAGACGCAACCTCTAGGGACTAACGCCTTGAAATCGGTCATCCCAAAGGTCTTCATTAGGGGTAGTTTGCAAAAAAGCACCCTCGAAGAGCAAAAAGGAAAAAGTGAACAGCTGAGTACAAAGGAAAGAGTCCTTCTCTTTATTACAAAAAGTTAGGGTGTGTCAACAAAATAACCACAAGGGTGAAGTGTTACACGGACGCCGGTCAGGGTTGGTGCAAGAAGAAGGGACTTCGAGAGGAAGCGAGACAGGTCCTACGGTCCCAGCCCCGAAGCAGGGAAGTCCATCACTTCTCATCCTCAAACATTACGGGTTTTTAGTCCTACCTTGAGTACGGGGTTGTCCACAAGATGGGGACGCCCCAATCGCCCCCGCATGTGACGAACACTAATTGGGACTATAACTCCGGAAGCTTGGGAAATATAAAGGCCAAACCTGACTCCTCCTCTCGGCAAAACAAAACCACTCCCCAAGGGTTTGGAGCAGAATAAGCTGACGTAAGGAGAAAGCGAACGGTGATGAAGAACGATTATGAACCAATAAAAAATCCTCCAACTGTAGGGATGAAGTTGGGAAAGGCGCACCTTATGGAAATTGAGTACCTCAAGAATGAAGAGGTGCAAGGGAAAGTGGAGACCTGCCCCGAAGAACTCAAGGTACACTGCAAGTGCCCTCGGAGGGGGGCGATTGGCCCTTTCGGAAATAGAAGGGATTCCATACCGAACGGGAGGAGGAACGTCGAAATGCTTCCCCTAGTGGAAGAAATCAAGGTCCTTGACCCGGCCAGGGAAAACCTTAGCAACCGAAACCTTCCCCTTCGAAGAGGAAAAGCTTCCTTCCATCTCTTGAAGCTTCCCTAACGGATGGGACCTCGGAAGCTAGGAAAAGAAGGCGGCCTTCAGAGGTGGGCTATGGGAAATCCGGTAAATCTCGACAGACTGCCCGCCAGCATCTGTTCTATAGCCGATGTGTGGACCTCGGGAAGCGAGAAAATCCCTCCTGGGAAGAAGACATACATTACTCCCCAAGCCGCCTAGAGCTAAAAGCGAAGGCGCCAGGCTTGGACAATCGAGCAAGGATAGTATACCAGTACAACTCCCAGGAACCCATTTTCGTCAGTAACGCAAGGGGAGAAGGGAGCAGGACATAGGAGCCCCGCACGGCAAAGCATATAGGGATACAAGAGGTGTAACTGCTTCCCCAAAAAAAAGGTCAACTTGAACTCCGGGAGCTTAGCCAAAGATTAAAGCTCCCCAGGCCCTTCTCGATGGAGCACTCACGGGCTTGAGGAGCTAGGGGGCAAATGTTGGGGGAGAAACCTGACTTTATATATAGAATAACTTGAGCGACGGTATGGTGTGGGGACTATTGAGATCCCCCTAACGCCTTCGTTAAGGTGTAAAGGGAATCAACCACGATCGCCTGACAAGGCAACGCGTGTATCTCAAGGAGGGGGCATTCCCTGCCCAGGGGAGCTCGCTCGTACGGCTACACCCGCTTGACAAGGTGGGCCGACAAGTCTCTCAATGACAGCCTACATGACAGGACAGACAATGCATTTGATGCCATTGGCCAGGGGGTGGCCTCACAGTTATAAGGAGGTCCTTCCTTCAAAAAAATCATCTATCTTCTTCTCCACAAGAAAACTCTCTGCCCAACTAACTTGAGCGTCGGAGGGTCTGGGGGATAGACCCCCTAGACTTCTTTGTTTTGTAGAGAGAAGCAGGTCGTTAGGCAGGGGCCCTCCACCTCTCCGGGCCATCGGATAGCCACCGGCCACATAAAGCTCATGTCCTTAATAATCTTCAACTCCCACAATTCTATCGTTCTATGTTAAACTCCTAGCGGTAAGTGGCCTTACGGGTCGTGGCCGATTTGAGCATCAACATGTTACTTGGCCAGATTAGTTGTCTCATTTGATTTAATCTTGTTTTCCAACTGTTTTGTGCTTATAGTGGCTATATCAAGTGAATTTCTTATGTAACAGGTGAAACTTGAGCAGCTAAGTGTAAGCATCACAATACTATATTCGAGAGTTGCGATGTTCATGAGCCAGAGAGCAC
This sequence comes from Dioscorea zingiberensis, assembly GCA_026586065.1. Taxonomy (NCBI): domain Eukaryota; kingdom Viridiplantae; phylum Streptophyta; class Magnoliopsida; order Dioscoreales; family Dioscoreaceae; genus Dioscorea; species Dioscorea zingiberensis. The sequence continues at coordinate 351,624 of JAGGNH010000018.1, read as the reverse complement.
AGTTCTCTTGTTTTTATCAGTATCAAGATGCTCCCAGGGAGCATCGCAATGCTCAAGTTGGGAAGATTTTCCTGAAAGTGCAGAAACAACGCGATGCGCGTAGACCGCATCGTGATGCTCTATTAAGAGGTTTCCAATGAACATCGCGATGCACAATGCTGGGGGGTATATAAAGAATTCTTTTCTAGGTTTTATCCATGTTTTGTCTCTACGAGCTGCAGCAAGTTGAGAGCAACGATTTGAAGGTCTTCTTCATCAGAGTTTGAAGCTAGGGCGACTCTATTCAAGAGGGGCAATCATTAATCCTTTGTTATTGAATGTTTATTTCCTCTTCTAGCATATTGGACATGGGCATTTATTTGAATTTTGTCATTATTTTGATTGGTTGTTTGTAATAGTAGCTTAGACATCCATTCTAGGGTTGTATGAACCCAATGACTTGATATTTTAATCATCCTTTGTTTGCCTTGATTTTTTTGTTATGGATATGCTTATGATTCAATGCTATCATCAATGTTTGTCGAAAGGCATCGATTTATCTTGATTCTCGGGGCATAGACATATGTATGTGAGAATCGCATTAGAGTAATAGGAAAGAATGGAGTGACATCCACAATTGCCAATAGCTTAGACACAGGCATTTGTAACCCATGGTGATAATAGATTCTAAGTCCTATAATGTTTCTCCTTAACCCATAGACATATGGGGAGGATTGTAAGCATGTTCCTTAGCTATAAGGAACTTGTAAGTCAGGCCTAGAGTGTACACAAGTTCCAGACCTATCATCGATTTACCCATATCCTTAACAACAATATCTTAGCAAGTATAGGAGAATATCCATACAGGTCATAGGACCATACAACCCTAGAAGCTTCCTTTCGAGAGAACAACCACAAGTGAACTTCGTCTTGTCCCTTAAAACTTAGGATTTAAACACTCTTTTGCTTAGATAATTGACTGACTATTTAAGCAACTTTGTACACTCTTATTTAGTTAAACCTTGTAATATTTGAGGAAATCAACCTGATGCTTGCTAGTATTTTTTTTAGTTGCAGCCATGTACGCTTGCATGTAGCGGCTTAAGTGCTCACACTTATAGTTGGCGATCATGCGGGTGCTAGCGGCAATGCCCTGCATTTTAAAATGGGTTGCATAGTCAAATAAGATCAGCTATAGATGCCGCTGCTGGCGAGGCATTGAGCGCAAAATCACTTGATGAAGCTCACGAGTTACTAGAGACAAAGGTAGCCAATAGTTTTCAATGGTCGCAAGAGAGAGTAGCATCAAAGCAGGTAGCTAATATACAAGAAGCAGGACAGTTCACAGAATAGCAAGTAACGTTCACGGGAATGGAGAAGAAAATGGATGAAATTGCATTCTACGTTGGGCAGCTTGCCCACTCGAGTTCCATCCACAAAATTATTACAAGCAAGCCAGAGCACTCCTACTGAGGAAGTAAAAGCAGTGGAAAACATTTATCGGGGGCAACAAAACGATTTCTCTACCAATTGGACCCAAGTTGGCTACCCAATCCCGCATATGGCCAACAAGGGCACCCGCGAGCTTATGAAGAACAAAGTCCTTCCCAAGATAAACCTCTTCAACAAAAGACAAGCCTAGAAGAGACGATGGACTGTTTCATTTCCGAGTGTAATACCATATTCCAAACTCAAGGCAATGCCATAAAGAATTTAGAGGTTCAAGTTGGGCAGCTTGGTAACGAAATGAGAAGCTGAGCTGTAGGAGGACTGCCTAATGACACCAATGTTAACCCCCCCAAGGTGAAAAAAGGGCACTTAAAAGCACTGATACTCAAAAGTGGCAATCATCTGAAATGGCCAACAAACGAAGAACATGATTCTCCTAAAGCGGTAGAGAAAAGTATAGTTAAAGAGAATATAGAAATTGAAGAAAAAGTTGTACAGCATCTACCATCCCTTTGATGGATCATAAGGAAGATAGTCAGTTTGACAACTTCATGGAAGTATTTAAGCAATTGCAAATCACCATCCTTTTTATGAAGAACTAGAAAATATGCCAAGCTATGCTAAATTTATGAAGGAATTTTGTCTAAACAGTGAAAGCTAGGTGCTCACGAAACTGTAGCCCTCACGGGTGAATGCAGTGCCATATTGCAAAAGGGGTTTCCTCCAAAGCTAAAAGGCCCCAGATGTTATACTCTATCATGCTCTATTGGTGATAAATTTTTGGTTTTAGCCTTGTGTGACATTAGGGCAAGTATAAATTTGATGCCTTTAACTGCGTACACAGGTTTGGGGTTGCAAGGATTGAAACCAACAACTGTTACACTTCAGTTGGCCGACCGATCAATCACACAACCTAACGGAATTATAGAGGATATACTTGTCAAGGTGGGCACATTCATCTACCCAGATGATTTTATATTTTGGACTTTGAAGAAGACAAGGAGATTCCTCTTATAATTGGCCGACCTTTCTTACGAACCTGAGGGGCAAATTTTTACATAGAAAAGGGGCAAGTGATTATCAAACACGGTGATGAGGAATAGATTTACAAGCAGTTGAAACCATATGAAACATCGTCTTATGCATTGGTAGCATCCATTAATACAAGACTAATGAAGTCAAGGGTCCCTTCACAAAAATTGGCCCACTAAAAGATGCAGTTATTGTGACTGGTACTCAAATCGATGCAGGAAATGATGCGGAGATCGTGCCCCACGCAAGGGAGTGGCATATGGAACCACTGGCAAGGCAAGCTCCAAAGGGGCTCATTAATCCAACGGAAGCCTTTGGGAGTGCACAAAATCTGAGCAAGCAAAGAGGAAATGGGAAGTTGCATACCCACTGCCATGTCATGAGGATTAGAGTGCATGAAGTCTAATTAGCAACTAAAAAACCTAGCGCTTCTTGGAAGGAAAACCAAGCAAAAAATAAATAATAATAAGCATTGACAAGGGAGCTTTCTTTTACTAGCTGTGGGCTACAGTAATTTTCGTTTGTTTATGTAGTAAGGTTGTAGGAGCTAATAACTCCTTATTTGTCCTTGTTGAGTTTCATGCTATTTTGGGCCGCAGGAACTTCATGAGAGCACAACACAAGCACGTCTAAGTTGGAATTGCCAAGGCTTGGAGTAGGTTTTATTGGGCATCGTGGTGGAATCTTGTAATATCTTTTTATAATCTTTATGTTTGTGCAAAAACAAATGTTATTCTAGCATTATCTGAATGGAGGTAATTAGGATAGTGCATAGTTCGTTGCGACGGTTCTGCAAACGTCGCGACATTGTTCACAAGGCTATGATCAAGCATTTTCCTGATGGTAAACGTCACCACGTTTTTCCAGGCAGGGAGCCCAAATTTTCTGACTGAATATGCCATGATGCTATCATAGTGGTATTTTAGACTGCTGAATATACAAATATGCATAATGTCGCGATATATGATCTCACATCCAGACATTGTAACCTAAATCACTCAAAAATAGGGGAGTCATCAGCATCTATCATTAGGTCTTTTTTGTTAGTTGCGCGCCCCCATTGAAGAGTGACGAGCGCTCACATGTCCTTCTTATCATTTTCCCCCCATTTTTGAGCTTTATTTACTAAGGTAAGCATTTCCATCACAATGGGGTGAAAAAAATCTTACACCAGGAAGAGCTCACAGGTTACAAACGAAAATCAAGGCCCTATAATCATGAATCCTTAATCTATTCTGCATAATTTTTTTAGGGTCAGCACTACACCTAAGCAAGCAGAGTTAGATTGGCACGCAAGCACCTTCACTCGATCATTCATATCTTCATCTTGATATTCAACATACTTGTGTTATGCTTTACAATTCATCAGACTTATGTCTCTTATCTTTTTTATGGATACCATGCCACGAGAGAAAAGAGCAAGAGTCATAAAGAACCCAGTTGGCAAATCTGCACGCTCCCCCATGATACCACCTACATTTTCATCTCTAAAAGAAGAAGAACCTTACAAACTCCTACTGACAAGGACCCCAATTTCTAAGCATGGCACAGACTTTGGAGACCGCCCTTTACCCACACAATGGGAGGTCATTCGAGAGAGGAGTTGGCAGATGTTTTGTGCCCAACCTGAGGTGGCAGTAATACCGATAGTTCAAGAATCTTATGCCAAACTTCAAGACCATGTAAAGGGTACAGTGATGGTGTGAGGCCGACTAGTGTGATATGACAAAGGCACTATAGATATCATTCTAGGCACACCATTGATAGAGTGAGATGAGTACAATGGATGGCTCCAACCGGGCATGGACATAGATAATATCTTTAGGGCCATCACAGTGTTGGGAGCTACGTTGATCCATCACGATCGACACCCTAGTTCCTTTGATCGCCGGCTCGGAAGTGAGAACTGTGGGTGTGGTTATATTTCATTTTGGCATGACTCTTACTAGCTCAGTACACTAGTAGTTTCACCAAGGACCAGGCTTTACTTATCTATGCCTTACCACGCAGTATATGACTTGATGTGGGGAATTTCATCAGTCGGCAAATATTCGAAGTAGCTCACATGAAGCCGAAAGCGATTTGTTATCCATCTTTGATTACCACCTTTTATGCTAAGATCAAAGTTGAATGAGGACCTAATGAGTTGCGGCTTGCATTGAAAATTCCCCTCAACTCCATAATCCTCAATCGAATGGTGCCTGATCCTGCAAAGCAAGCCACTAGGATCAACTTCTCCACCAGCTTAGTCCTTGGACAGCAAAGTCATCCAGTTAGAGGAGCAAGGCAAACAGTTGCATGAGGAATTGGTCCATGTGCGTTAGTTGCTCCTTGACCTTACTGTTATGAATAGGGTTGGCTTCCAAGCCCTTGGAGAGGATGTACAGTCCCTCCAGCCATTACCCCCACCATTATCCACTACTCCCCCACCTGCACCAGTTGTAGCCCCAGAGGAGGTCGGGAGAGCACGTGCCAAGGACTTGACCTCTCTAGTTAGGGGAGTGTTCCATTTATCATTGCTCCCTTTTTGTTTTTATTTCCAATTTTTCTTTCTTGTATATACATTCCTCATTTCTCTACGAAAATCATCGGGTCGATGATCCTGATCAGTGTAGGGCAGAGGGATTTAGTTAGGATGTGGCATCGGAATAATGATGTTATTAGTTCTATCACAATATATTGTTCTTCTAGTGTCATACTCACACATTTCACACACCTCGTGCAAAGATTCTAAGAAGTTATTTTTTCCACATGATAGGGTATATGACACACATAATATAAAGGAGTTGAACTTGTCAAATTGTAGGAAGATTATATCAATAGAAACATTTGTGATATTAAAATATCTTGTAAAATTTCATGAATGACCTTAGTCGAATTTAGGGCGCTCGGAGAACATATATGCACTAGGAAATAGGAATAGGGTATAAACCTCACTACAGTTGAGTAGCGCTCAACACATAGGGGGTACATAGAAATTGGGGTATAGGTGACCTCAAATCAAGGTTTATATATATATATATATATATATATATATATATATATATATAAAGTATACACCGACTGATAAGTGTTCAATTGAGCAAACTTTTATATCATATTCTTGTACATTATGCATGTAATTTGGTATACTTTTAACCAATTAATTCTTAATTTGTGTTAATTCTAATTTACAAGGCATTGGAGAACCTCAAGCATCAAAAGGAAGGAATTCAATATCATTTGAGGCTAAATAGGAATCAATTGCAGAAATCCCGAAAGAGCTGCAAAGATTAGAATTTTATTACAAGAGCTACAGGAATCTAAATCGAATCTTCACCGTTCACATTGAAGATCAGCAAGTCATGAATACTCAATTAAATTCAAGGTGATTTGGTCGTCCAATCGAGAGCTTGATGAAGACTGCGCAGACTTGGAACTACAATAAAAAAAGTATTTACTGTTCATACGGGCAAGGTTACGCCCATATACGCCCTTACGCGCCATTACGGGCATTGTTACGCCCGTTAGGCAGCCCATAAGCTGTTCTTAGAGCCTTCCCGAGAGTCTTACAGGCATGTTACGCCCGCACTAGCCGTAAGGGCGTATTTCGGCCCGATATTCACTGTTTTTCAGCCCAAACTCAACCAATTCGGACCCAACACATGACATACACTTCTCAATCATCGTAAACCCTAAAAATACATGATAAATTAGGGTTTTGGGGAATCTTTGGACCATCCCCACTGGGGGATACACCTTGGGTCATCACCACTATCTCACCCACAGACCATAACTAGGGCATCAAGCTTTATCGTCAAGGCCTCTCGGCGGTGAGGTTTGAAGGAGGATTTACGGAACCAATAGTAGAGGGAACATCCAAGGGGAGTTAATTTGTTATTTTATCAATGTTTTCTCCTTTATTTGTATTTGATCTGTAGTCCTCTTTCATGGGGAACTATCTTCTTAGGTATTTAGGCATTGTGGAACCCTTGGGTCTTTGTGTGAACTTTTATTTACTTGTTATAAATTTCTATGTTTAAATGAATTTTTCTATGTTTGAGTACCTATTGAATATTTTGTATGGTATTGATGCTTTACGTTGCGACAACTCTAAGTGTCAATCTAGCTCTACAGAAGGTATAGACAAAACGCTCCCTCTATATACCCTAGATCTACTTCAATAGGTGGGAGTTGTGAACATGCAGAGAGATAGTGTGTTTAGGAGAGAGACTCTTTAAAATGAATTATTCCCACAACTCTTCAAAGATTATGTGTTCCCTAGAACTACTCACGAGCGTAGATTAGTAACTCGCCTCGAAAGAGAGTGTGAAAGCGTTGTAGAAATTCCTTGTCCATAAACTAACACTCCTCAAATAGGAATCCATACAAATCATTATCCACAAGAACCCGAGGGGGATACCTTGCCCGAATACCTCTTCTCCTAATTGATTGCCCTCGCGACTTCAGCACATCACATTCTATCTTTTTTTCTAGAATTAGAATTTAGATTAGATTAAACCTTTACCAATCTTTGTTTTGACTAGATAATAGACTAACATTTAGTACTAGTATCTCGGTCTCTATGGGTTTTACATCCAACTTTTATAGTCCACATTATTACTTGATACGGCTCATGCACTTGTTGTAATAGCATAAGCATAACAAACGCATCAAGTTTTTGGCGTCATTGCCAGGGACCTTGAGATTATTAGGTGTTATGCAAATATTTGGTAAAACACGTGTCACCTACCCAAATGGCCACGTATAACATGCGGGGCCACACCCCTCTTGCCACGTGGCAGTACCACCTAATATTAAACATTATGTTACTATTTCTAGCACGATTCCGATCGGTAATTGAAAGCGAGGTTTCAACCCTACCAATAAATTCGATCGGAATTATAGCAACCTTCTTATCCGAAACCCGTCTCATGAGTTGCTCACGGCCTAAGGAAGAAAATATCTAACGCTTCTACAGTAGGTAGATCTTATCCACTTGCCTCTACAGTGGGCAGATATTTTCTACTTACCTACACAATAGGCAGATATTTTCTCACCGCCTCAAGAGATATTTTCTCACCGCCTCAAGAGATATTTCCTTAACCGCCTTTCCAGATATTTTTCTTAAACAGCCTTCACATTTTCTATAAAAGAAGAACAATGACAATAAGAAGAGGATCCGGAAAAATTACAAAAAGAAGAAGACTTGAACAATCAACGAACCTGTGTCTAAGACTTCCCTCTCACAAGATTTCTGACTTAATCATCGGAGTTAAATCCGGGAAGAAAGGCCAAATTCCGATTACTTCCTTCTCCTTTTACAGATTTGTTCAAGTAGATTTGTTCAAGTATCCAGAAACCAAAAGGTGACAATCCCGATCACTTCCACTCAAACTTAAAGTAAGAGTCCACACCAACTATAAATTTTAACCGTTTGTCAAAGGCTGAGACCAGATCACGAGGTAATAACAACCAAAGCGTGAGGCGGACCAGTTTTTGGCATAAAAAGTTTGGCGCCGTCCTTGGGGACCCTTACAAAAAGCTAAATGATGACTACCAGAAAATAGAAACGAATTCAAGCACAAGGAGCGCCTAGTAATGCCGAAATACTCGGTGAAGTCCGCGGGGATGGTGGAAATCCATCGGAAAATCCGCCCGCCTTACCTCCAGAACCCATCCCAGAATTTTATCTTAATATGCAGAAACCATTAGAGCAGTTGGCTTAAGCCGTTCACACTTTTGCCCATCCATCACTCCCACCCACACAAATTCCACCAAATATGCCGACAGCCCCATTAGCCAATTCCTGAAGTAGAGGGAGGACAAGGACCCGTACACATGGAGAAAGAAGAGAGAGGACTGCCTTCTCTGCCAGTTCGGAACCTCCCTCCGTTCGACGTCGAGAACAAGTTACCACAAGAACAGAATGAAATAGTCCGTCTGTCCCAACTGTTCGACAAAAGAACACAACAACAGGGTCTGTAACGCCCTGAAAATTTTCATGATTTAAATAATTATTTTCTGGAGAAAACCATGGAGATTAATTAACAAATAAAGAGAATAAATAAACTTAATAACTTAATTAAGGAAAATCAGAAATTTAGGAAACAAAAATCTGAACACGCAACAATTTGGGCCGAGAACACGCAACAATTTGGGCCGAGAAGGCCGTATTGGGCCAGGCCGAATTGGACATGGAATCGTTAGAGATAGACCCGAGAGATTAATTACTATTGATTAATTGGAGGATTAGGTGAGAGTTAATTAATCTAAATTAATTAGTTAGAAATATGGGACGAAAATACAAGTTTCGATAAAGTGAAACTGGCAGGTCAAAAGCCGGAAGACCGGGGTCCGTGACCACCGAAAGGAATTAAAGAATGAATGAAATAATAGAATAGTAAAGTACTGAATAAATAATTACGACCCGCGAAATGCTGAACTGCAGATTAGGGAGAGAAAAGAAGACTTCGTGGCCTTCACGGTACGGCCCGTGTCACTGGGGACGTCTGACCCGGGAATACCGGATCTGGGTTGGAAGAATTATTGATAGGAAAATATTTTGAATAGTGATGTGACATAAAGTAACGATAAAATATTATAAAGTATTTAAAAGATAATATTTTTTAAAAGCAAAGAGATAATTATTTAAAAGGTAATATATTTTAATTAAAGAAACTATTATAAAAAGAAAAAGAAAAGAAAAAGTAAAAGAAAAAGAAAAAGAAAAAGAAAAAAAAAACTAAACTAAACTAAATCTCTGTCTTTAAAAGACAGAGACGCGAGAGAGAGACAGAAACGTCTCTCTCTCTCTTTCCCATTTTCATTTCTTCAGACCTCCTCCCCTTCTTCCTTCTTCTTCTCTAGCGCGTAGGCCACCAACAAGAAGGACTCACTTGGCTGACGGTATCACAGACCCCCTCTCACGTTTGCTCTTGTCGCGAAGCCACGTCGTGGCCCTAGGCCGCCTCGGGCCCGCCACTTTAGTTCCATTGAGCTGCTTTCTCACCCCATCGGCGGACCCTATTTCAAATCCGGCCTTAATGATGAAGTTTGAAGCCCGAGGAAACATAAATCTAATAGCATGAATTAGAGCATGATAATAGATGGGGATTATGGGGTTAGTATCATGAACCACGTTGAATGAATGGGCTGTGGGAGGATTGATGGGGATACATAGTTGAATGTGCTAATTATGTTGTTCTTGGATGAATGTTTGTACTAATTCCGGAGCCCTAAAAATAGGGGAAACTCTGTCGAAATTTTCGTTGAACTAATGTCAGGCTGTCCCTTTCCGGATGAATTCAGCCCCCGATACTTCCCTGATCGGGGAGTATTTATATCGTTAGAAAGGTCATCGAGAGACCTTCGTAACGAATACTTGATCGACCCGATCGGGCTTCTGGATCGGAAGTTATGAAGGGTCCAAGCGGACTATGCTAAACCTTTAGTGGGACAACCCGTATTTTCCATTCTTTATAAATACGAAATCATGCTTCAAGTGTACTTAATAGAACCTATCATATTCTACTATGTGAAGTAAATTTATGGAATGAGGATACGGTTTCCGTATTTCTAAAGAAAGCCGTATTTTGATCCCTAGGACAAGAAAGGGGCAAAGGTCAGGTCACCGCTGCTGAAGAGCCCGACCAAGCCTAGGGATCTACTATACTGAGGTGAGGGAACACAATTGGAAATCTCTTCATTTGATTTGTATTTTCATCGTATCGATCTTTGGATTGCATGTTATGAGATCGTTATGATTTTATGAAATGCTTTTTAGTTTTCAAGCATGATTATCGATCTATTCGAAGTGTTAAATCATGTTCATGAAAAGCATGTGGAAACTTTGCACATTTTTATATATATTGCCATGATAGACATGTTAGTGCATTGCATCTTACTTGAATACATGCTTGTGCCAGACGTGGCTGTACGATAGAGCCAGAGAGTACGGTACTAGGTAGGGAAGGGGTGGATAACTCTGATTTTCTTTAACTATCCAACTATCTGTTTTTAATTCTTCTGTTTTCAAGAAAACAAAACCCCCTTTCCGTACTCTTTGAGTGCCTAGTATACGTATATACTCGTATAGCTCACGGCCGATGAGTTGATCCCATCGGAGAGATACTGATTGATTGGTTCATTCCACTCTGGTGCCGCTGTATGAAAGTAGAGGTGTAGATGACACTAATATGATAGATAATGAGAAATCAATTCCATAGCTTGTCACCCCATGGTTGTTGATACGGTCCAACCTGGGAGGACCTTGACTTGTGAGGAATTGATCTATGTCCAGGACGAGGAGTTGTTTCCATAGCTTGTTACCCTATGGTTGTTGATACGGTCCAACCTGGGAGGACCTTGACCTGTGTGGAATTCACCTCCCGTTCTGATGATGATAAAGGATTAAATAAATGCATAAGTGCATATCATATGATTTCAGTGATTATTACCATGACTTGGATCATGATCAGCATGCTGCTTTACATGTTTTTAAATGTTATGCGGTTTTGGTATTTCGCCTTCGATATTTATATCACTTTAATTTGAAAGTATACAGGTTGTTATTCCACACAGTTGTGTTAGTACCTCACTGAGCTCCTGTAGCTCACCTTGTTGTTATTCTCCTTTGCAGGTAGTAAGTAGGGTTATGGCCCTGCTTAGAGTAAAGTTAGGATGGATTCTCTTAGTTCTGGCTCTGACCACCTGGCACTCGTCCTTTATTTGAATTCATGTTGTTTTATTTGGAGAGTATGTTATCTCCCAACTAGGCTTGTGTGAGATTTTAAGACACTATGGGTTGTAATATTGTTGTACTTGAATTATATTTTCCTCAAATGTTCGTTGATTTATTAGTTAATTATACTTATATACAGCCTTAGGCCGGGGTTCACTCCACAGCTTTGGTGGTGTGACATACAGGTCTGGAAAGGATTAGGGTTATTCTGAAGTCCCTCTCGGGAAAATCAGAAGTCCAAACGGCCTGTTCTCAAAATACGCTCTCCTTTTATCAAGGAAATACTGGATGAACAAGTCCCTGACAGTTTCCAACCGCCTGCTATGACCGCATATGAAGGCAAAACCGATCCGTCCTGTCACCTGAAGTCCTTCCGATCAAAGATGTTGCTCTCTGAAATTACTGATGCCCGTATGTGCCGAGCTTTTCCCTCCACCTTAGAAGGAAAAGCGCAAGACTGGTTTGTTGATCTTCCGTCTAGCACAATTTCTTCTTTTCAAGTTTTAGCAGATCGCTGTCTAGCTTATTTTGCTAATTATTCAAAGCAAAAGAAAACCCCATCTACCCTTCTGCGCGTTAAGCAACGAGGGGGTGAAACACTTCAAGCTTACCTTAATCGTTTCGTAGATGAAGCGGCAAATGTTGCGGACCTTGTTCCACGAATGGCCGTAACCTTTTTGATGGAGGGTTTGTTAGACTCTCCTTTCCGTTTTTCCCTCACTTTGGATCCACCAAAAATCATCCCTGCCCTCATGATCCACGCCCAAAAGTATATCAAGTCTGACGAAATTTATACGGGTTGGGATGAAAAGGCTCGCCGCATCCCTACGGACAACCAGAAAGAAAGAAAACATCAGAGTTTCAATAGGAGGTCCACAGAAATCCGAAGGGAAGGAGGATCACGTAGGGGCAATAAAAGGTAAAATAAAGGTCTGTAATCTTCAACACGTCCACAGCGACACATGCTAGAGACTAGAGAATCCCCAAAAGAAGGGAAAATAGTCAGATATGATCATCATACCCCACTAAACCAAACCAGGAGCCATATCCTTGTGCATATCCAGGATCAAAAAATTTTGAAGGGGCCAGAACCTGCAAAGAATCCCGAACGACAAAAGAATAGTAAGAGATATTGCAAGTTTCATCAAGCTAGAGGACATGACACAGAAAAGTGTACTCATTTGATGAACGCTATAGAAGATGTCGTTAGAAGAGGATAACTGGAGCAATACATTAACCTTGATATTCAAGAGGGACCTGAAACTTCACAACCTTAAGGAAAAAAAGGGGAGATGGTCGGATTTATTAGTGGTGGTCCTGGTTGTGGTGGTGAAAGTTCCACCTCTCGGAAAAGCTATGCCCGAATGGTATGAGTTGCACAAGAGACAGGAGTCTCACAAAGAAGGTCTCGGCCTATGGCTCTTATCATTTTTTATGATAACGATGTCAGCAGGGTTCGTCATCCTCATGACGACTCCTTAGTCATTGCTATCGTGGTCTCCAGCTTCCAAATGAAAAGAGTCCTGATAGACAGTGGAAGTTTAGTAGACATACTCTTTTGGAGTGCCTTTGAAAGAATGAGGTACGTTGCGGACAGCTTGCTCCCCGTAAAATCATCTTTAGTGGGATTTTCTGGAGGAGTAGTACAACCAGAAGGAATGATCTCTTTACCAGTTACGGTAGGAAATTCGCCAAGGTCATCAACAGTGACAACAAATTTTCTGGTCATACGCTGTGCATCAAGTTACAATGTGATTCTTGGTAGGACAACCCTCAACGCCTTAAAAGCAGTAATTTCTACTTATCATCTCCTCCTAAAATTTCCGACCGAGAAGTGGCAGTGGAGAAGTAAGAAGGGATCAACCCTTGGCGCGACAATGTTACGCCTCAACTCTCAAAGGAACAACTCAAGATAAAGGCAAAACAAGAGCTTTAGAGGCCATGTTGTTTAAGAGAATAGCAGAAAAAGAAGATGAAGAACTCCGACCAACCCCAGTTGAGGAGTTGCTTATCATTCCTTTGGATACAACTAGATTGGAGCGTACCATGCCGATTGGTGCGGATTTGACAACAGCACAGCAAAAGAATCTCATGGCAATACTAAGGACAAATTCTGATCTCTTCACCTGGTCCTTAGAGGACATGCCAGGCGTAAAACGTGATGTCATTGAAACCCGCCTTAGCATAGATCAGTCGTTCAAACCTGTCAAACAAAAAAGGAGGAATTCCACCCAAGAAAGGCAGAAGGCTGCAGAAGAAGAAGTATCAACCCTTTTGAAGGCAGGATTTATCATAGAGGTAAACCATCCAGACTGGTTGGCTAATGTGGTTCTGGTCAAAAAGCCGTCCGGAAAATGGAGAATGTGCGTGGATTTTACGGACCTAAATAAAGCTTGTCCGAAAGAATCGTTTCCTCTACCTTCAATTGATGACTTAGTTGACTCCACGGCAGGGCAGAGATGCTAAGTTTCTTGGATGCCTTTTCAGGCTACAATTAAATCCGAATGGCCAAAGGCGACGAAGAAAAAATGTCCTTTATTATTAGCAAGGGAACTTACTGCTATAAGGTGATGCCGTTTTGTTTAAAGAATGCCGGAGTCACTTTCCAAATACTCATAAGTACGGTGTTCAAGGAGCAAATTGGTAGAAATGTCGAAGCCTATATAGATGGCATCCTGGTAAAGAGTCGAGAAACCGAAGATCATCTATCGAATCTACAGGAAGCCTTTTAGTCGCTTCGAACTTACAACATGCGCTTAAATCCGAACAAGTGTGCATTTGGTGTCCAATCAGGAAAATTTCTAGGATTTATACTGATTCAAAGAGGAATAGAAGCAAATCCAGAAAAGATCAAAGCCATTCTTGACATGGAATCACCCAAAAGCCTTAAATAAGTACAACGGCTTAATGGACGCCTAGCAGCTCTCGGAAGATTTATCTCTAAAGCCGGAGAGATAAACCTTCTACTCTTCCAAGCCTTGCATAAAGCACCAAAAATGGAGTGGGCAGAAGAGTGTGAAAAAGCCTTCCAGGGACTTAAAGATTATCTCCGATCGCCTCAGTTGCTAGCCAAGCCGCAAGTAGGAGAAGAGCTTTATATCTATTTAGCCCCTGCTCCTCGAGCGGTCAGTGCAGTCCTGTTAAGTGAAGATAAGGGAATTCAGAAGCCTGTTTATTATACAAGCAAGATCCTTAACGACGCTGAGTCAAGGTATCTGCCACTCGAAAAGCTAGCTTTCGCCCTGATCACATCCGCACGGAGATTGAGGCCTTATTTTCAAGCTCACAAAATTATTGTATTGACTGACTAGCCCCTAAAACAAGTTCTTCACAAACCTGGAAATTCCGGACGCCTCGCCAAGTGGGTAATAGAATTGGGTGAGTTTGATCTCACTTACAAGCCGCGAACAACGATCAAGGCCAAAGTATTAGCAGATTTTATCGCGGAGTTAACCATTCCCATGAGCGAAGATGTAATCCCGTCACAAGATCCAGAAGAAAGCTCTATTACTCCATGGTCTCTATATGTCGACGGATCAGCAACAGAAGAAAAATAAGGGGCGGGTTTCGTCCTTTATTCTCCCACTAAGTGGAAAATTTCAACAGTTCTCAAGTTCCAATTCCGAGCGACTAGCAACGAGGTCGAATATGAAGCCCTCATCGCAGGATTACATTTTGCCCGGGGGCTCGGAATTCAGCATCTACATGTATATTCAGACTCATAACTAGTCGTTGGCCATACGCTGGGCAGCTTTGAAGCAAAGGAGGAAAATATGGTCAAGTACCAGGTAGTAGTGAAGAGAATAGTTTCATACTTCACTCATTTCCAGATTGAAAAAATCTGTCGAGCACAGAATGAAGAGGCGGACGCTTTATCTAAGAGAGCCACCGCACCTAATGGAGATACAGAACCCTCTTTCAACCTACAATACCTTCCAGCAAAAACTATTGAGGGGCTGAGAAGAGAGGTACAAAGTGCAGAAGAAGAATCATACTGGATTGATCCCATCAGAAACTACCTGCAAGGTGGACCTGCACCATCCAACAAGAGAGAGGCCAGACGGATTTCTTATAAAGCCGCTCAGTACACTATGATTGGCGAACATCTATAAAAGCGGTCTTATACACAACCCTTTTTGCGATGCTTACGTCCCACAGAAGCCAACTACATCCTTCAAGAAATTCATGAAGGCATCGGAGGAGATCATATAGGAGGCAAGGCCTTGAGTTACAAAGTCCTTCCACAAGGCTATTATTGGCCAACATTAACTCAAGATGTGGTGGCGTTTGCTCGAAAATGTGATGCCTGCCAACGGCATTCCAAGATCCAAAGACGCATCACAACATCGCTACGCCAATTATCAGTCCTTGACCATTTGCAATTTGGGGAATTAATCTTCTGGGGCCATTTCCTACTTCGACTCGACAAATGAAATTTTTGATAGTTGCTATCGATTATTTCACTAAATGGGTAGAAGTTGAGCCCTTGGCCAGGATCATGGAGAAGGCTTGTCAAGGATTCTTATGGCGAACGGTTATCTGTCGATTCAGAATTTCGGTCGCCTTAATTTCTGATAATGGACGACAATTTGATAACAAGGCTTTAAAAATTTTTTGTTCCAAGCTCGGAATTTAATCTAGACTAACTTCTGTAACGCATCCTCAGGCCAACGGCCAAGTAGAAGTGACGAATCGCACCTTACTCCAAGCTCTTAAAACCTGGGTATACAAAAATGGAACTAATTGGGTTGAAGAAATTCCGACCGCTATTTGGGCTTACCGAACAACTATAAGAACCCCCACAGGGGAAACTCCATTCGCTCTTACTTATGGGACAGAAGCAGTCATCCCTGCAGAAATAGGAATGCCTACCTTACGGACACAACAAACTTTCTCATCAGAAGAAAATGAGAAGAATCTCCGAACGGAACTTGATCTACTTGAAGAGCGAAGAGAAGCTGCAGAAACAAAAGCAGCAATCTATGGCCAAAGAGTAAAAAGGTTCTACGACACAAGGGTAAAAAGAGTCTTAAGAGAAAATGAATTCCAGGGAAACAAAAGCCGAACTGGGAAGCTAACTCCTAACTGGGAAGGCCCTTACGTCATACATAAAATTGTCCGAACAGGCACTTATTATATGGTAGATATGGAAGGAAAAATGCTCAAACGTCCATTTCATGCTGAACGCCTGCGACGCTACTATCAGTGAACTTTGTAGCAAATGTTTCATGAAATAAAACTTCAATTTCTGTTCAAGAATTCCCAAATGAAGATGAGTTGAAAATCCCATCCCTAAAAGATGAGACAAAAAATCTCTCGTCCTTATAAGGTGAGGCAAAAACAAATTATCCTACAAGGATAAGAGACAATTCTCATCCAGAATATGGGGCAAAAATTCCGATCGAAATATGAGGCAACGATCTCATTCGCAAAGACAAGGATCTTATTCAGCAAAGCAAAGTCCCACGATTGGACTAAGAAGCGAAGAACTCGCACAAGCCAAATGAAAAAAGAAGAAGGACTTTGCGAAGGATTTCTTAAATGGTTAAAAGTAACCATTACTCAAAAATAAATCTTCACCAAATAATTGTTTGTATTTCATTCATATAAGTGGAAGTTACATTCAAAGTGCTTAAATCTTCACAAAAACATTTCATAAAAAATTCCTAAGAGCTAGGGCCCTCCTGGCGTTTAGCTACTTCTTGGGAAGTCTGAGTCGGAGGTTCAAATGAGACTGGAGCAAGGTCCTCTGGAGCCTTTATAATCTGCTGCTTCTTCAGTTCCGTAAACTTTTTTAAGACTCCAGCAAGCCCCATCGCTAAAACTTCCGCAGGAGGAACATGATGACCCACCTGCTGTACTAATGAGTATATGCGTGTGGCCCCCTCTTTTGCTCGCGCCCTAAGCCGAGTGACCTCCCTCTCCAAGTTATCCGCTCGCTCTTTTAAATCTTTCATTTCTTGCGAGTCGGATTTAGGAGCCTTTTGCCTGGAAGCTAGGTCCTCCTTTAGCATGTCACGCTCCCCCTTAACTTCCTCCAGCTCAGTCTGGACGGCAGTAAGCTCAACAATCTTCAACTTTAGCTCCCATCGGGCTTCAGCTCGCTCAGCTTGAGCGGATTTAAGTTCCTCTTTTAAACTGCTGGATTCATCTTGTAGTTTCTTGATGTTCTCCCCAGCAGTACGAAGATAGCCCTCGGAATTAGCAAGTTTGGCCTCTAGATCATTCTTCTCTTTCTCCATAGCGGCCAACTGTTGAAGCCGCTCGGCCTTATCTTGCTCATGGGCGCGAATAATGGCAAGATGATTCTTTTCTTTTTCCTCTAAGGTTGCCACCCTAGAGCTTAGCTGGGCAATCTCTGCCCTACTCACCTCCATCTTTGTCAAGTCTTCTTGACAAAGATTGCTAACTCGATCCGCCCATTGAGCGGTCTACAGAATAAAAAATGAATTATAAGCGATAATACTGAACGAGGGAATAAAAGAAGTATAAGTATAGCTTTTACCATCATAGCCGAACGGAAAAGTTAGCGAGTAGCCTCTTCCCTTCCAGCCTCTCGAAGTTTGGTAGAGAATGGTTCGGCCTCATGGCCATCAAAACGTTCTTCACAGACGCAGAGTCCCGAAAAGGGATATCCTCTGAAGGCACTTCCTTTCTTTGAGATGGTGGTCCTTTCAGAACTAAGTCTACCTCCCTTAGCTTGTCCAGGAGAACCGCTTCTCCCGCCTCCACCTATAAAATAAACCTAGGTCAAAAATTCTTAGTGGAATAATAGATAACTTTAAGAAGAAGTATACTCTCACCTCCCTAAGGAGAATATCCTCAAGCCGACTAGAGAAAGGGCCCTCTGGAATTGGCGCTAAAGCCAGGAGAACCTCTTGCTAAGGCGAATTCGCCTATTCTCCCGTAATTCCTCGACCCGACGCGTCCTCGGAATTCTTCCTCTTCGTCCTCCTCTCCTGGGAGGACCCTGCAGCGGGGTCGCCTTTAACCCTCTTCTTTGATGAATCAACATCTTTTCTCTTCCTTTTCCTTTCTTCCTTGGAAGTATCAGCAACAGAACCTTTGCTGGAGGTTACTTCTTTCTTCTTTCGCCCACGAGGCAAGGGCGGATGAACTTCACCTTCGAAAGAGGCCAAGATGCCCCTAGCAAGATCCAAATCCGCATCCTCCATCGGATTTTCTGCAAGGATAAATTCCGAAGCCTGTTAGACATCGCGACTCAAGACCAAACTAAATTGGGTACATAAAGAAACCCTACCAGTAGCTACTATTAAACCACATTTGAGGAGATTTTCCTGGGTCAAGAAAGTATCCATGTAAACCCTAGAAATCCCCGTCATTGATTTCAAAAGAACTTCTTCTTCTTTTGTTATCTCCTCACAGGAAATATCCGTTCGGGGAACCTCCCACTTGGTTCGGACATCCCACTCGGATTTACTTCTGACGAAGAAGAACTTACCTTCCATCGTTTAATGGAAGTAGGAACTTTACCTAGAAACTTCCTCCCGGGACGAGCTGAGAAGTAGTATCAATCGGCATTAGACTCTAAACATATACTTAATAACATACGGAACCAACGGACAGTCGGGTTTACCCCATAGTTATTAAACACAATAACAAAGCCGTTAAGCAATCTCCAAGAATTTGGAGTTAATTGTGAAGGACACAAACGATATTCTTCCAGAATAGCCTTGGCAAAGTTATAAAAAGGAATCCTAAGACTACCTAACAACGCATCTTGATAGATGGCTATCTCCCCCTCCCTAAGAGAACTTGCCCTCTCCCCATAACATGGAGCCCTAACCTCAAACAAAGAAAGATCTATTTCATACTTCTCTACCAAGCTATCAACATCCTTCTGCTCAAGGAGGCTTATGAAGGTATTAGGCCCCCTACCCATCGCTCTATAAGCAGGATGAATCCGCAAACCCTGGACCGAAACATCCCTAGACTCGCCTGGAATCGCGACAGAGACTATAGGTTCGGACGGAGAAGGAATCAAAAGTAGTTGGGAAGTAGCAGTTTCATGAGAAGTTTCATGAGAAGAACTAGCGGAAGAAGATGCACTAGAATCCCTAGCCATTACCTTAGAAGAAAAAGGGGTGAAAGAACGCAGAAACTTTAGGAACAAAGCTCGCCGGAGAAGAAGAAGTCTTAAAAGAAAACACTATCTCGAAATAAACCTTCTCCGCCTGGTTATATGAAAGGAAGATAAACCCCTGGCCGTTAGATCCCAACACTATAATCGGACCGTTGAACCAAAAGCCTCCAAATCCGGATTGTTCAGATAACCATCATTATTTCTCCTTAAACGATTCAAAATCCCACCCTAAACGTCATCATACCAAACACCGCCTGACACACATGGGAAGTCGCGCCCATCATGATGTTGACAAAGCGCACGCCGCGCACGTCGCGCCACCTTCTCCCTTTAATGCGAAACAGTATGAGAAACACATGTCTCCCTAGGGAATAATAGGTGTTGTACAATATAAAAATAGAGCCAATACCATGAAAGACAAAACATATATCCCAACATCGGATCACAGGCGATTATTTCTTGAAGAAATCAAAGACTTTATGAACAAAACGATGCTTTATTTATTCATAATATTTATGACAAAAACAATTGCATTAGACCCGAAGCATAACAAACGCTAGTACCAGTCGGAATTCTCCTAGTCGATAGATCCATCCGATGACTCACTCGGATAAGATTCTGAAGAGATGCACGGACTTCCACAACCGTCGTTGTCCTCATCATCGCTAGGAAACCCCGGCAAAGCACGTGGGCGAAGATTGGGGTCCACTTCTTTGCGGCAGGAATTGCTTCCGAATATTTCAACTTTGAAGCGCATGCCCCCTGCATAAGTAAAAACTAGAAGATCCCCCGCCTCAACATCGTGATCAACGTGAAAGATTTCCTACCCTTCCTCAAAACAGATCTCACCTGTATCCTAGTCAACAGCTAGAAGAGACTACCATACGCAGTCGTTCGGACTTACCAAATGAATGACTCCAGTCCTCAAGCCCTCTAGATGTTCATAAAAAGAAACTGGAATTCGCAAATAACGAGAAGAAAGAGTGAAAGTGAAAAACTTGAAAAAAGATAAACGCTGAGGAAGATACAACGATAAGAACGGAATAGATAAAGAACACTATCCATACAAGCTCCTTAAATAGAAAAACCTATTGACACTATAGGCGAAAACTCCAGAGAAAGATCTACCTCAATTCAAAACAACGAAAAGACAACACAACAAGTGTCAGTCGCCTATTAAAAGCACATGTGCCTTATCATCCTAGAGACAAATATCTACACCCACATAGACGTGCCAACTAAGGAAGATACTTGTTCTCGAACCAAACGAAAAGTGCGATTAGCTCACTCTTCACTCAGATGTTTCGAACAAGTACTCTTTGGGGACTAGTGTTACGGAAATATTTGGTAAAACATGTGTCACCTACCCAAATGGCCACGTATAACACACGGGGCCACACCCCTCTGGCCACTTGGCAGTACCACCTAATATTAAACATTCTGTTACTATTTCTAACATGATTCCGATCGGTAATTAGAACCGAGGTTTCAACCCTACCAACAAATCCGATCGGAATTATAGCAACCTTCTTATCCGAAACCCGTCCCATGAGGTGCTCACGGTCTAAGGAAGAAAATATCTAACGCCTCTACAGTAGGTAGATCTTATCCACTTGCCTCTACAGTGGGCAGATATTTTCTACTTACCTACACAATAGGCAGATATTTTCTCACCGCCCTAAGAGATATTTCCTCAACCTCCTTTCCAGATATTTTTCTTAAACCGCCTTCACATTTTCTATAAAAGGAGAACAATGACAATAAGAAGAGGATCTAGAAAAATTACAAAAAGAAGAATACTTGAACAATCAACGAACCTGTGTCTAAGACTTCCCTCTCACAAGATTTCTGACTTAATCATCGGAGTTAAATCCGGGCAGAAAGGCCCAATTCCGATTACTTCCTTCTCCTTTTACAGATTTGTTCAAGTAGATTTGTTCAAGTATCCAAAAACCAAAAGGTGACAATCCAGATCGCCTCCACTCAAACCTGAACTAAGCGTCCACACCAACTATAAATTTTAACCGTTTGTCAAAGGCTGAGACCAGATTACGAGGCAATAACAACCAAAGCGTGAGGCGGACCAGTTTTTGGCATCAACATTAGGAATATTTGAAATATGGTAATCTAGTCATTAGTTTTAGGTTTTTATTTTCTTTGATTAATACAAAAAATATATATATATATGCATCTGACGTGTTTTCTTTATTCTCTTTTATGTAAGGTGTAATGAATGCCTCAAGGTTAGTTTTGTTGGAAGCTATAATTGACGAGCTTTAAAGCAACCCACAAATTCGATGGTTGCCCATGTATCAATGGTTGCCAACCATATTGGGAGGACAACTGATAAGTGTTCAAATGAGCATCATTTATATATGAAATTCATGCATATTATCTTATGTTTTGGAGGAATGTTGGCCTTGCCAAAGTTGCTTGAAAAGGCTTTTGTTTTTGTAAAATGTAAGGAAAAACAGCCATCTCGAGAGAAAGGAAGAGTTTTCGAGAGAATTCGGGCCAAAGTAAGCGAAACGGAGCTGGAAGAAAGTCCATACGGAGTCACATACGGACCCGTATGGACCTGGGGATTCATACGGACTCACGAACGGACTGACAAGACCCAGTACACGAGGACCTGAGAGATATACGACCCCGTACGATAGTCCGTATAGGTGTCCGTATAAGGTATGTACGGGGTCGTATGAAACACATACTAGGTCGTATATAGTAAAACTGCAGCTGCGATTTCGGCCGAATCAAGGATAAAGTCGGGAAATACACCCAAAACCCTAGAGAGGGGTATAAATGGAGATGTAAAAGAGGGTTTTGGGGCATCTTTGAGGAGATTGAAGAAGAGAAGGCTCAAGAGGGCTAAAGAGAAGAAGAAGGGGCTAGAGAGAAAAAGGAAATCCACAAACGGTCATCATCAAGGGTTTGTTTCATGAATCTTGTGTTTGATTTCTCCTTTGACATTGATTGTAATTCTCCATTGATGGAGAGCTAAACTTTTGATACTTGGGTGTTGATGAACCTTTGGATTATGGTTATTTGATATTGTCTCTTCTGTGTTGATTGCTTGGTTGAATGCATTATGGTCTATTGAATGTATTGTATGGTGAAAGTATTAACCTCTACGCTATGCAGAGCCCGGAGAGGTTTCTCTAGTCCATGTGGGGGAAGAAGCGGCGACTCCCTGCGTGTAGACAAACTTCAATAGAAAGGGCTAGGAGTACACCGGGAGGCCGGGTACTAAGGCGAGCAAATCCTTTAGATGTCTTATTCCCTTAGTCCTTCCAAGAGATAGGTTCCCTAGAACTTAACTAGTGAGGGTACTAGGTTGAGTAATCACCCTCGAGCGAGGGGATGAAATCGTATTAGGAACCTTTGGCCAATGATTTACCAAGATTCAACATAGAGAGCATTATCCACATCTAAGGAAGTCCAAAGGGGATTCAATCACCCAATTATCCCCTTTCATCGATTGACATCTTCAAGATCAATTGCACTTGTTAACTTGCTTCATTAGCTTTAGAATTAGATTTAGTATCATCAACCCGAATTGATTGACTAGATAATAGATAATTAATTAGTACTAGTATTTTCTTTCTCCTTGAGGATTCGAGCACCACTTTTCAATAGTCCACTTTACTACTTGATCCGACCCGCACACTTTATGGTTAGAACGACTAAGTTTTATGCCATTGCCGGGGAGATTTAGGACTACTAGGAAAACTAGGAGTTTATTAATCTAGTTGTTTACTTTCAGTTTCTACTTTGTTTTAATAATTGTTTGGTCCCACAGTGTCTTTTAGCATCTTAGTTGTTATTTTAGTTTAATTCTCTCGTGATTGCTAATTTTCCTCAATTCTTCATCGCGAGGTGTTGATGTATGACCCGAAAGAACCCTAAGGGTCTTGTCAAAGCCGACAGTGAAATTGATCGAACATTCCATAGAAGGTTGAGAGAAGTGGAGGAATTAAATCCCGGACCCTCTTCGGGGTCGGAGAACTTCATACCCACCGAAGGTAGTTTGGAGGTTAGAGAAATTCCGATCATGGCCAGAAGGCGGTTTACACTATCCGAATATGAGAGGTCTCACTATACGGGGGAAGAATTCAGCGTGCACCCCCCTAATATGAACATGAATAACTTCGAGATCAAGCCTAGCACCATGACTATGATCCAGAATACAGCCCAATTTGATGGAAGGCCAGATGAAGACCCTCACGCTCATATCGCCAAGTTTGTCCGGATTTGCAACATGTTCAAGATCAATGGGGCATCTGATGACGCCATTAGATTGAGATTGTTTCCCTTTAGCTTGGGAGATGGAGCCTATAGGTGGTTAACTTCACTTCCATCGGGATCCATTCGCACATGGGCCGAAATGCTCGACAAGTTCCTTAGGAGGTACTTCCCACCTAGTAAAGCCGCAAAGCTTCGATTGGATATTTCTTCTTCCAAGCAAGGACCCAGTGAATCGTTCTATGAAGCTTATGAGAGATACAAGGACTTACTCCGGCGTTGCCCTCAACATGGGTTGGACGATTGTGCTAAGGTCCGAACCTTCTACCATGGATTGGATGATGCAACCCGACATTTGGTTGATGCAGCAGCCGGGGGCTCACTTGGAAATAAATATCTTGATGACGCCGAGAAAATATTTAAAGATATGGCTAGCAATGAAGCCCATTGGTCTACTCGGGGAAAGCAAGTCAAATTGGTGGGCTCCATGAATGAACCTAACGCAATTGATGTAGCTCTCGCGGAGAAGTTTGACTCCTTGACGAGGAAAATTGAGGCATTGACCACCGGTAGCCCCTCAAGTTCATCGCCAGTATCATCTTGCAATACTTGTGGTGGAGGGCATAACACAACAAGTTGCCCAATTATGAGCATGGAAAATCTCACCATGGAGCAAGTGCAATACTTGAACAACAACCAAGGGCAATCGGGGGGGCAATATAGAGCTTATGCACCTAAGTGGAACCACCCCGGGTTGGCATATGGGAACCCTAGTGGAGGGCAATATCCGCCGGGCTTCCAACATCCTCCGAAGCCACAAGAGAGAAAATCAAGCTTAGATGAAATGGTGTTGAAGATTGTGCAAGATAATCAAGCAACCATTCGAAGTCTACAAGTTACTGTGCAGAACTTGGAAAATCAAATGGGCCAAATGGCCAAGACACTTTCGGAGAGGCCGCATGGAAGCTTGCCTAGCAACACGGAGACAAACCCGCGAGAACAATGTAAGGCAATCACTTTGAGGAGTGGTAAGGAGATCGAACCCCCGATTGGAGAGCAACAAAGGAAGAATTCAAGTGGAAAGGATGCACCGGTACCCGCGCCCACTTCCAAGGAAGAGGAAGGGAGCAAAGAAGAAGCCACACTTATTCCTCCATATCATCCAAAGATCCCTTATCCAGCAAGATTGAGAAAAGATAAGGAGGATGCCCAATTTGCAAAGTTCACAAGCATGATGAAGCAACTACAAATTAATTTGCCCTTGGTGGATGTCCTAGCACAAATGCCGAAATATGCAAAATTTATGAAGGACCTCATATATAATAGGAAGAAGTTGGAAGAAGTGGGTACCGTCACTCTCAAAGCTCAATGCTCGGCGGTTTTGCAACACGATTTGCCCAAGAAACTCAAGGACCCAGGTAGCTTTGTTGTCCCATGTACTCTTGGAGAGGGGATTACCAAGAAAGCATTGGCGGATTCAGGAGCAAGTATTAATGTGATGCCCTATAGCTTATACATGAAACTGGGGCTTGATGATCCAAAGCCCACGGGGATGACAATTCAACTAGCGGCATCGGTTCGTGAAGAGGCCTGAAGGGCTTGGTCAAGATGTCCTCATCAAGATTAATGAGTTTGTGTTCCCGGCCGATTTGTTTTTTTTGATGTCGATGATAATGTGGATGTGCCCATCATCCTTGGGAGCCCATTCCTTGCTACCGCCCAAGCACTTGAAGATCATGCCCAAGGGAAGCTAGCATTGAGAGTGGGGGATCAAGAGGTGACCTTCCAAATACCCGAGGCAATGAGGCACACCGTGGCCCAAGACGATACATCCTACAGTGTGGACGACATCGACCTGCTTACCTCCGCTTGTATGGAAGATCTCCTAATGATAGACCAGCTGCACGATGAGTTAAATGAAGGGGAAGACATCTCAGAAGAGGTTCGGGGGAATTCAGCTATGCCAAGGAATGGAAACCAGGCCAAAGCTGAGAAGACCAAGAAGAGAAGGAGGCCCATTCCGACAGTGAAGAAGTGCTGGAGGAGAGTGCCACAGCACGGGGTAAGTGCCACATCTTTCTCCTCCACTTCCCCCATCGAGCACTCAGGTATGAAAGTAAAAGATTCTTCTATTTATGCGCGTTTGGGTGAGTGTTTGCTCGGGTCATGCTTCAAGGGAAAGGCGGAGGGGAGCTTCAAGGTATTTGAGCCCCCATAAGGTAAATTGGAGGTACGTCAAGCTAGTGACGCTAAACAAGCGCTTCTTGGGAGGCAACCCAAGTTTTGGAGCTTTCTTTCTTGGTTTTCGGCAATTTTTGTTTCTTTTGATTAGCTAGTAATACTTGAAATAAGTTGAAGTAGTGCTTTTGTCCAATTCTCTCCATTTTTTATGCTGGATGTGTCAACTAGAGGTAATATCTTGCTTATTATCAGGCCGCGCAAGGAGAACGGTGTGAATGAACCCTGGGAGGGCTGTATAAGCCTCCCGCCGGTATCTGAGGGTCTCATACGGAGTGAGAGCAGTCCGTATGCCTAGACAGGGTTATATACGACCCCGTATAGACCCCGTATAGGAGTTCGTATAGGGTCGTAAAGAGGCACGAGTGAGGGGCCCTTTAAATGGCCCCCTTTCACCCATCTCTTTCTCACTTTCTCCCTCTCGTGCCCTAGCGACCCCACACCCTCTCTTTGCGTCTATTCTTCCTCAAATTGAGGGCTTGATCATCCCTAGGTATGTGCTAAGCGCCCATAATCTACATTGTATGCTTTGGCGACATGATTTAGAAACCTAGGGTTGTATGAAATCGACTTTTCATGTGGAAGACGTGAATGTGTGATATTCTTGTGCCATTGTTTGATAAAACTTGTATTGGATGAATGTTGAATGTTTTAGAAGTGTTTGGATGCGAGATAATGTAGAAATGGGGCCAAGATTCGTCGCGGCCGCCGGCAAGCTCGCGGCCGAGTCCATACGGACTCCCATACGGAGTCCCATACGGACTCGTATAGGGGACTGCCCCCGTATACGGACAACGGTCAGTCCGTATGGAACCCCGTATAGGGGCGATTTTGGGCATTTACGTGAAAATTTTGGCATACTCTTTTGCCTCATCGGCACTGACGTTCCTTGTTTAGTTTCAGATATGCCGAGGAAAATTACAACATCAAAGAAGCGCCGGACGGGGGCCGGGTCATCATCCACCGAGACACACTTCACGGACGAGGTCCACAGCCTTAGACATGTCCGTCTCTCTTCCCGCCGCTTCGGTCGGACCCGCGTCATCGATTGGGACACCCTCATCCAGCTTAACATCGCCGACCGAGTCCGAGAGATGATATCCTTCGGCGGCTGGGACAGGATCTTCTCTCTTAGCCATGAGGTTTTTCGCCGCCCGATATTAGCGGTGCTGAGCGCTTTCGAGGCGGACAAGAGTGCGGTGGGGGAGCAGAACCGCACCGCCATTACCTTTCAGCTTTTTGGACGGCGGAGGGCGATGAGCTACACCCAGTTCGCGCTGTACATGGGGCTCTATGACCGTGACTACACCTTCACACGAGAGTACGCCGAGCTGCTCACGGCCTTCCCCGAGCGCACCATCTCCTCAGCGAGTTTCTGGATTCGGCTAGGCGGGCGCCATGACAGTCACAAGGCGTCTTTCATGACGGACCCGGTGCACCGCTACCTACATGCCCTCATCAGCCGCACCATCGCAGCCCGTAGTGATAACTGCGGGGTCGTCATAGTCACTGACCGCCTATTTCTCTACAGCCTCATTGAGCGAGTTCCGATACACTTGGGGTACGTGCTCGCAGATTATTTGGCGCATCAGGGGCAGAACACCCGACTCACCGATATCCACGCCGGCCCCTACATCACACGGCTCATCATGGGCATGGGTCTCGAGGCTGAGTTGGAGGGGAGCAAAGACCGCAGCTAGTATCCCCATCGACATGACGCTTCCTCGCATTGCATTGGACTGCGCGCGAGGCCCGGGCGGACGCTACACTTTGGTTGGCGGGCTCGTGATAGTTGAGGAGGAGGGAGGATCACGACTCGTGACTGGCAGCGGCCGACCCGCCAGAAGCGTAGCTACCCCGGCACCGGTGGACCTTCGGCTCCCTGGAGCCGCTACATGAGGTTAGAGGAGCAGATGACCGAGATGAGAGTCAGCCCAGACACGATTTTAGCGGAGCGGCCGGCGGCTCGGGAAGCGGTTTTCGAGCTCTCGCTCTTCATCCGCTGACACGCGCCGCATTTGCACCTTCTCCACCTCCAAAGACCAGCCAGCAGCATTTATTTAGCCAAAGACGGGACACTTGACGCATTACTTTTCTATTTCATTTATCTTCATCGTGAACTTTATTACTTGCACTTGTTGTTATTTACCTTAGCGCATCATGACACTGAGCAAGGGCATCGCCCTGCCACCCTATGTATTGCTTTCATTATGTGGATTTTCGTGTTTTGCATGCTATTGGGTTTGATTCTTCTCTCTATGTTCGCAGAGTCAACATGGGATTCACGACCCTCGATAATCAAGCAGCCCTCCGCTCCCACAAACAACACTCGGCAGCTAATTAGGGGAGTTTCGTTCAACTTTTTCCACTAATTCCTTGCACTGAATTTAACTTTCATGCCTTGAGGACAATGCAAACTTCTAGAGTGTGGGTGGGTGGCTACCTAGCTCCTTTTAGGGTTATTGCAAACTTTTAAGTGTGGAGATAGGTAGCCATCATGATCATTTATTGTCGATATTTTTGGGATAATTATGCCGGATATGCATGACAACCTGGGCGATAGATAAATGTGACATGAATCTCTTCTCTAAGCACACCTGGGCGATAGATAAATGTGACATGAATCTCTTCTCTAAGCACACCATCATATGCTAAATTTTGAAATTTTCCCGTTGAAACACCATGGGCATGTAGAGACCATCCTTGTGACAATTATGACTGTGAAAGACAATAGATAACCCATTGCCATGTTCTTTCGACTTTAATAGTTAAGTATTGTTTTCAATGGCTCCAAGAAATTTCGTGGCATTAGTTCAAATTTATTAACCCCTCATAATATACATAGTGGACAAGTACAATGAAAATAAAATAGTTTTGCACAATAGTTGTCAATTAATAAAGACAATGTTCCGCTGCTTGTCGAGACAAAGTAGGTTGGGGTCCCGGCTCCTAATCAGAGTGTTCCTCAATTCGAAAAGTCACTACTTAGCATGAACACCCATGGGTAGAGTTGTAACCACCCAAATAGCTAAAGGTTCTGGTGCCTGATAAGCATGGATCCTCTGAAAAAGGGATGATCTACACTCTACCTTAATCTTTAGTACGGGAAAGTCGGATCCAATAGGGATGCCCTACCCGAAAAAAAAAAAAAAAAAAAAAAATCCTAGTTTCTTGCAAACTTGTCTATCATTCATCTAATAGGGGGATAATTCTTTTGATCTTAGGGCCTCAAGGACTTTCTAGAGTCCATTGAGAGCATGCTTGTCTTGTTAAGAATTTAGAACATGGCATGTGGAGTGAATAAGCTTTGTCTAGAGCTATATCAAAATATCACCGGATCAATCTAAGCCTTGGTGTGGAAACAGAAGAACATATTGTGATGGTGAACTTGGAATAGAATTCATGTATAATTTTTATAGCCCAAGGTTGAACACTTTATCTTCTTTTGTTGATTTCTTTTCTTTGCTTGGGGACAAGCAAACCTTTAAGTGTGGAGATATGTGATAAGTGTTCAAATGAGCATCATTTATATATGAAATTCATGCATATTATCTTATGTTTTGGAGGAATGTTGGCCCGCCGGTGCTTAAAAAGACTTTGTTTTTGTAAACAGAGCAGAAAACAGTCATCTCGAGGAAAGGAAGCCTTTTCGAGAGGATGCGGGCCAAAGTAAGCGAAACGAAGCTGGAAGAAAGTCCATACGGAGTCACATACGGACCCGTATGGACCTGGGGATTCATACGGACTCACGAACGGACTGACAAGACCCCGTATACGAGGACCTGAGAGATATAATGCACCTCGCAGATATAGTCCGTATAGGTGTCCGTATATGGTATGTACAGGGTCGTATGAAACACATACTGGGTCGTATATCGTAAAACTGCAGCTGCGATTTCGGCCGAATCAAGGGTAAAGTCGGGAAATACACCCAAAACCCTAGAGAGGGGTATAAATAGAGATGTAAAAGAGGGTTTTTGGGCATCTTGGAGGAGATTGAAGAAGAGAAGGCTCAAAAAGGCTAAAGAGAAGAAGAAGGGGCTAGAGAGAAAGAGGAAATCCACAAATGGTCATCATCAAGGGTTTGTTTCATGAATCTTGTGTTTGATTTCTCCTTTGACATTGATTGTAACTCTCCATTGATGGAGAGCTAAACTTTTGATACTTGGGTGTTGATGAACCTTTGGATTATGGTTATTTGATATTGTCTCTTCTATGTTGATTGCTTGGTTGAATGCATTATGGTCTATTGAATGTATTGTATGGTGAAAGTATTAACCTCTCTACGTTGCGAGAGCCCGGAGAGGTTTCTCTAGTCCATGTGGGGGAAGAAGCGAGCGCACTCCCTGCGTGTAGACAAACTTCAATAGAAAGGGCTAGGAGTACACCGGGAGGCCGGGTACTAAGGCGAGCAAATCCTTTAGATGTCTTATTCCCTTAGTCCTTCCAAGAGATAGGTTCCCTAGAACTTAACTAGTGAGGGTACTAGGTTGAGTAATCACCCTCGAGCGAGGGGATGAAATCGTATTAGGAACCTTTGGCCAATGATTCACAAAGATTCAACATAGAGAGCATTATCCACATCTAAGGAAATCCAAAGGGGATTCAATCACCCAAGTATCCCCTTTCATCGATTGACATCTTCAAGATCAATTGCACTTGTTAACTTGCTTCATTAGCTTTAGAATTAGATTTAGTATCATCAACCCGAATTGATTGACTAGATAATAGACAATTAATTAGTACTAGTATTTTCTTTCTCCCTGAGGATTCGATACCCGACTTTTCAATAGTCCACTTTACTACTTGATCCGATCCGTACACTTGCGGTTAGAACGCATCAACAACCAAACTATCCAAGTTATAAATATGAACCACAATGGGGGTGTCCTCAACAAGAATTTCTTCCTTATTCACAACCTTAAGAACAATGACATAACTATCCTCTAGATTTTCAGTATGACCAACCACAACGAAGACGATTTACTACCGAGGAAGTGCTGGCAAAATTTATGCTGCAAAAGAATACCAAATTTGAAGCCGTTCATGCCACAATTGCCAATGTACAAACCTCTCTTAACAAGCTTAGGAACCAGGTGGGAGAACTTCTCAAAAGACAGTATGATGAACAAAAAGGTCATGAACAAGTAGTAGAAGTTCCACTTGGTAATGACACTGATGAAGAAGAAGACAAAGGAGACAAATTTGTCAAAGAATACGTTGGTATAGAAGAAAAGGAAAAAGTGGTGGAAGAATGTGATGAAGAGATAGACAAAGCAGAACTGATCCCACTTGAAAAAGCTCTCGATCTCAAACCTGACTTGCACACAGAGAATATAAGAGAAATATCTGGGACAACAATAGAAGCGAGGAGGATGAGTACACAATTCGAGGATCCACCCAAGCCAAGGTTGAACAATTCCCGGGCCAAATTATTTCCCTAGAGTCCTAAAAGTAACTGTACAGAAACCTCCACAAAGGCTATGCAAGATATGTTTTTCATTTTCTGGATGTAGCTATGCAAGATGTAGTAGGGAAGAATACACTCTTTTCAAGCGTCCATAAGTTATGAATAATGTACGTCAAGCTCGTGACGTTAAACAAGCGCTTCTTGGGAGGCAACCCAAAGTTTTAAGAAAAATTTTATAGTTTACATTAGGTTGTTTAGTTTTAGTTTTCCCAACAAATTGATGCATTCCTTGATCCGAAATTTTTTATTCCTCAATTTTATGTTAGTACTGTGGATTTTAAAGCTTGAATTAGAGTTATAATTTTAGGTGAATGAACATTTGGAGTTTTATTGTGCAAATTTTATAGATTGGTAGTTCATAGTAAGCTATACGGGCTAGCTTACGCAAGTAAGCGCTCGTATGAAGCAAGTTACCGCAAGTCGACGCCTCGCAGTTTCCTCGTAAGGACACTCTGAGCACACAACTCCCAAACTTACAGAGAGCTATATGGGCGAACATACGTCCGTATCATCAACCGCATGGCCTGGAGATGGGCATATGGGCAATACTATGCCTGTAAGACAACTCGCATGCCTCGCGCTAAGACGCGACCGGACACAATATTATTTGTAATTTGAGTCTGGATTTGACTGATTGGGTCTCTAATCATGTGTATTAATCTGCCCCCTATAAATAGCTGATCTAGGGTTTAGAAAAGGGGGATCTTCTCAGACACACTCCTAGAGCCTTCTTTTGCATCTTTAACTCTAACTTCATCATTTACACAATTTTAGCTTACGAGGAAAAGCGGAACATTCGAGGATCAGGACTCATCTTTTCTTTTAGCTTACTAGTATCTTTTGTGTTTTCTTTTTATTATTCTTGAGCTATATTGATCCATCTTTACCTCGCAGGTTATGAGAGAGTGTAAATTTTGGCCACAAACTGAACTTCACCTTGGAATCACACAAATTTTTCAATTATCACCAAATAACCAGGAAAGTTTCAGTTTGCCCATCTCCCTATTTTAGTATTGTCTTATCATTTACATGCTTTATTGTTTGCATTGAGTACAATGCAAAATTTTAAGTGTGGGGATGGGTACACATGTGTAGCTATGAACTTCATTGCATATCTTTACAAATTAATTCATTGCAAATCTTTTGCCTTTGTTTGGTTCAAAGAGGGAGTTTGGAGGGGGGCGAGGATGGAGGGTTTTAAAAAATTTTATGTTTGGTTCAGGGGTGAGGAGGGTTGAGGAGGAGTAATCTATGTTTTTTGTTTGGTTGTAAGGAGGAGTTTAATGTGGATTCGATCATTTAGCCCTTTATGCAATGGATAATAATATTTATGTATAAACATGTAGAATGAGAACACCAAAATCAATTGGCATGTTCAAATTAAGCGAGTTTAGTTTATTTTATCATTTATAGTTTTTTTAAAATTATTTATTAAGTTTATTATTTGGTAATAAAATGAAATAATTTTATTGCTTATCAAAGTGATTATGGTATATTTAGTAGGATGATAATTATTTATTATCCTACTTAACAAACTACTTAGAAAACCAAGAACTTCTACAAGAATGTACCTATCAAAGTAATGATGTCATATTTAGTAGGATGATAATTTTATTATTTATATTAAATTTCCAATCAAACTACTTCATCATAATCCAAAGAATGCCAACATCCAAAACCATATGACTTCTACAAGAATGTACCTATTAACTCCCATATTGTAACTTAATAAATTTCAACCTACTGAAGCTATTATGGTTATGACTTAAAAAATACAAAGGAATCAATCAAGAATATAGAACATATGAATATGTTGTTCACACAACCTGTAAATATACACAAACTGTAAACATATAGAAACATCACACAACATGTAAATCCAACTACTCCAAGTTTCCAAAACATATTTAACAGCAATGAAATTTGCATGTCCACGACATAATTGAAGTTCTTCAAGTTTCCAAAACTTAAAAACTAAAGTTTCTAAACCAATTCAAAGTTATATATGACAATTTGACTAATTTGGTCAACAAGTTAAAACTTGAACATCAACAAAACTTTGCCTTCTTCTCCACATCAAACAAACTTGAACATTAAAAAAAAGCCTTGTCATTTGACACCCTACATCATCAAAACAAATAAACATAAGAAAACAATAAGATAAAAGTATTAAATTAAAGACATGAGTACAATAAAAGGTGCATTACCGTCACAAATTGAAGTTTCTAATGTCCCCGAGTATCCCATTTAAAATAAAATCCCTACGGTGTTCCATTGGACAACCAAGAACTACATTCAACACGTCCACATTCATCACAAGCTTACTATAAATATTATGGAGCAATGGTGGTTTAAATCTTAAGTCTGGTAGCATTTGATATGTCTCCGTTGACGTAATTTGAGCTTTCCTTCAATGACCTCGCTGGAAGCCTTAATATTCTCTGCAATGAGCTCACCAGAAGACCTAGTTACATCTGCAACCTCTTTCATTCCTTCATTAAACTCTTTCTCTTTGTCTACAAATTTTTTAGATTTTTTGTTGCTACCACTAGCACCATGTGGTGATGGAGACACAAGTTCACAAGGTAAAGGTACAATTACTTCCATGTCATCATCTACATAATGACTTGCATTTTGAGCCGCGGGATCAATGCCAGGTGTGGAGTCAGTGAAGTCATCAACATCAATTAAAGTTACACGCTTTCACAATTCTGAAGCTGTTATTGAATGACTGCCTGTAGCCCAGTCCTTTCCATACAAAATAACCATCTTATCATAGTGTGGAACGGGGGTTTGCAAATATATCTTCGCTTGTAGCTTCACCTATATATGAAAAGCATTCTAGTGAGGTTACTTAATCACATAATAAACTTGAAAAATGAAAATATGAGTATATAATCTTAACACATTCATAGAAATTTACCTTGATGAGGTCATTCCATACTTCTGGCTCGGCCATCCATAATTGTGTTGTAGGATCTATGGTAAATCCACTCTTTCCATTCTTGAAGCTGTCATAAGCATTAGAGAAGTATTTCTTCAAAATCTTCCATCAACTCTTCACTTGACTCTTTTCAATCTTCATGTTTATTGATTTTGCAAGTTCCTCAACAATATTATCATAATCCTTGGAAACAAAATTGACATTCACCTTAAGTCCCAAGTTATATTGATTGAGGAATGCATCAACTAATGATGAATCCATTGTAAACTTCCATACTAGATACTTTGATGTGTTGCCTTCCCCTAGGTCATTTTTTTTGTGGCCATGCTGTTTAAGGACAAAGCATAAACATAAACATAGGCATTTAATGCATAGAGTCAAATAAAAATTATTCACCAACCATCAATAATTTCTTCGATACAAAACATACAAGATCAGTATTTCAATAGAGATCAAACATTACAAAATATAGTAGATAAGCAAACACAACAAACAAACAAGATAAAAGACAACATGGAAACAAAGCTAATAAAACTCTAATAAAACTACTATTCTATGTAATTTCCCCACATTGCAACAGAAAATTCTTCTCTCAAACTTTCTCCTATCGCAACATCCTCAATAATACTACCATGGGTACAATATTCCTCGTAAGTTACTTCTTGTCTTGCTAACTTTGAGCCAACCTCTAAAATAAGGTCCTCATCAGGATCCATAGACATCAAATAATTATTCAAGATGCAGCAAGCTAGAATTATTGAATTTTGAGCTTTCACGCCATAACAGGCATCAAAAGCATTTGATATAATAATGAACCTCTTCTTCAATACTCCAAGTGCTCATTCAATGGCATTACGCAATGATGCATGACGGAGATTGAATAATTCTCGATGATCTCTTGGAGGATTTTTGATGAGTATTACTTCAAATGATAGTGTACGCCCCTATAAGGTGTAATCAATCCTTTCGAAACATAAACCCAGCATCTACAAGGTAGTATTTTATTGAGTAAAAACAATATACTAATAAAGTTTTTATCTAGATTAAATAAAGTAAATTAATGTAAAAAACCAAATAAAAAACCCTACCAGTAGGAATTTTGAGATTGCCCTCTCTTGTCAATGCATCTTTTATATTTCTAGAGTCTGATGCAGTCCCTTCCCACCCAATAAGCACATACGTAAATTTAAAATCAAAAGTACATGTTGCTAAGACATTTTGCGTTGGGTAGTCTTTTCTACCATGGTACTTAGGAGCATCTTCACGAGCCACTTGTACACGTATATGTGTGCCATGAGTTACACCAACACAATCTTTTCATATGAACAAAGTGTTATACAAAACTATTAAATTTCTTATTTTCTTCATTTGCATAAAATGAATGTGTATAGGCTAAAATATATAAAATTTTACCTTGAAATATGGGAAAAATCTTTCACTTTGAAGAATCTCGGGGATACTTGTGCCATATGGTTGAATAAGGAATTGATCTTCTAATTGGATTATAGCCTTTATCACATTATGTAAATATCGGCTAATAGTCTCCCCCGACCGCCGGAACAAAAAATTGACTGTGCGATTCTTGGCACTATGTGTTAGTATATATAAGGTCTTCGCAACTTATTCTTCCACACTAGACCACCTTTTCTCTCTAATAGTTCAACCAACCTTATAAATGCAGGAGGTCGCCATCTAATGATGTTACGGTATGTTTCACTATTTATAAAACGGTTCATTATCTCGTCTCTATTTGGTTCTCTTGTTGAGCTCATAGTGTAAGTTATTCTTCTTTTACGAGACTACCTTCAGATGAGTATCCATTGAGCAACAAGGCAAACCATATATGCTGCCATATTTTGAACTGTAGTCCACCAGCCTACAACTTGATCATTATCCATCTAAGTTCATTAAAATATATAAATGATTAGAATTATTAGACATGATTATTTGGACATTTTAATGAACCTGATTCTAGGGTAATGAAATAACCAAAGTCTAGAGCAATGAAACAACCAAAGGAAAGTTTAATGAACTGTACTTTCAGAACATAAATGGCTGGAAAAATAAGTTGAGGTCAAGGCTGAAAGACAAGTGTAGTGATCCTAGTTATAATCATGCATGGTTTTTATTGCATGATCTAAAGTTGCTATGGTTTTTACTAACTCAGTAAACAACCATTATGCCATTCTGGTTTTGCTTTGTGCCTCTCCTTTCAGTTGTCCTTCAACTTTGAAAAGTTCCTGCTTTAGCTTTTGGTGCCCCACACCCACAAGACCACCAACCATATGACCATATCCAACTCCATTCTATACCTATGTCCCATAACAACACCATTCTCAAGTTTTCAGCTTTGGAACTCCGTTCTAGACCAAGTCCAAACTGGCCAATAAATTAAAAACCAGCTCTTGTTTAAAAAATAAACTTTATTAACAACTCAAAAAAAAAAACTTCTACTTCTTCAAGTTGGTTGTTTTAGGTTGTAATCTAAAAGCAGCCGCTAGCCAGCATGTGCCTAACATTTTTCAACAATTAGAAATTTTTTTCTTTTTTCTTTTCATGGGTTTCACTTTAAAATTCTATATATTATAAATATACATAGCATCCCTTTAAAGCCATATTGTTGGTATGATGGAGAAACAACAATACAAGGATGAGACATATATAAACAATTGTTATGAGTGAAGGCATGTGAGGTGCAAAGAAATAGAAAATAATTTGACATTAAGATTAAATTTAGAATATTCAAAGTTTAAAGTCAAATAAATAGGGGAGTTCAACTATCGCTTTGATCATTATATAGACAATTTGAAACCAGAATAACGGGAGATAGACACTGACAAGGATTATTTGAGGAGGAGGAGGTCCCCTTTCATGCCTCTCCTCTGATGCTGGACCAGGGCAGCCTAAAGCTTGGATACAAGGCCCATAAGGCCTATACCTCCTCGAACTTCTTTTCTACTACTAACATACAAAATCAAAAGGTTATATATTTTTTTTTTTAAAAAAGGAAATTCAGAAAATCAAAGTACTTTTTTTTCTACTTGTTTAGGAGGTTGCAATTACATAATTTTTTGAATAAGGTCCATCCATGGCTAATGAAGTTATGCTTATCATATTTGAGTGTATGTCATTGATATGGAAAGTTGGAAGTAGTATAATAGCCCTGTTTGCATCTAGTGTATAACTGGTGTGTTAAAAGAATATAGGAGTTCAGGCTTTGCTATGTATATATCATAAACTAGAGAGATTTGTGGATGATTTCATAGCATTGGAATGGTTGATTAGTTATGGGTTAAATGCTTGTCAAGGAGCCTATTATTAACTGAAGTCCTATATGAATTTTCAGCCAATCTGTGGTACAACCATTATGCCATTCTGCAGTACTAGCTTTGCTTGTAGTCCACTAGATGTCTGTTGCATTGTGTCTGGGTTCTATTGCTATTATTTTTTTAATTTAATTTGAACTATATATGCCTAATCATATGAAAATATTTCTTGATTGTAATTGTGTTTCAAGATCAGTAACTCCAACAAGAAAATGGCAGCCATAGCATCTTTTCTTATTACAAGTGTCTCTTATAATCAATCACCACTACAACAAAGGTGGTTTATTGCGGCTGATATTAGCGGCGGATTTTTATATCCGCCGCTAATAGAAAATCTATTGCGGCGGATATAAAATCCGCTGCTACATATTATATATAGCGGCGGATAATAGTATCCGCCGCAAAGAACTGCGATTTCCTCTTCTTTATAGCGGCGGATAATAATATCCGCCGCTATATATAATATATAGCGGCGGATAATTTCGTCCGCCGCAATATAACTCAACCCACTGTTTGATAAAACAGCTACTATATAGCAGCGGATAATTTAATCCGCCGCTATAAGCCCTTCATAAACACCCGCCCTTCTCCCGCGCGCCATCGACCTTCTCTTCCGATTCCGCGCTCTTCTCCAGCGCGCCATCGACCTTCTCTTCCGATTCCGGCGCGTTCTCTTTTCCAGCGATCGACCGCTTCTCTTCCGATTCCGGCCGGTGAGCTCTTTTCCAGCGATCTTCTCTTCCGATTCCGGTGGCCTCCCACTCCGGATGTAGCTTGGATTATTCCTCTCCGGTTTGTTATTTCTCTCTCTTTCTGGTTCTTATTTCTTCTGAGAAATCCCTCGCTTTTTTTTTTGGGTGTTTCCAGTCGCCGGATTCTCCAGGGATTGATCTGTTTTCGTGGTGGATTGGGTTCGGGTTTGGGGTTGGATCTCTGGCGTGATTTTACTTGATTATTGGGATTTTAGGGTTTGTTTTGATTGGAATTTGTGAAACTTGTTAATATGTATAACAAGTTCCACATTCATCTGATTTATTTATCAGGTTTTACTTGATTATTGGAATCTCTGTAGCATAGAATAGTGTTAGGATTTGAGGGCCTCTTAAATCTTTCTTGTATGTTTGTTTCCTTTGGCCAGTGAGTTTTGAACTGATTCCAGCTTATTGTTTCCTCTTTTTCTTTTTTTCCTTTCTTTTCTTCTGTCCATTCATGGTCCCATTTCCACAGTCACTGTCTCCAAATTAAGATTGCCCACAGATAGTGCATCTTGTTCTCTTTTCATTGCCCTTTGGATTACGGGAAATTAATTATATGCAGTACTATTTGAATGTTTCCCGAAAATTTTCGATACTAACTTAGAAAATCAAGAAAAATTGGTTTTCTTTAATATCCCTTTTAAGTTTTATCATCTTTGTGTGTGTCGTGACTGTTAATGTTAAATTTTTTATAAAGTGTTCTGATGCATTAGAGAAATGATCTGAAGCTTCATATGTTTTGCAGGTTGCACCTTATGAAAGACCAGCTCTAAGTAAGGGGTTCTTACTACCAGAATCATTGGTAATTTCTCGTCCAATGTTGAGGAATGAAAAAATATATATACATTGTAATGTGATACAAGTTATATTATGCTTAGTTTTGGATTGTTGAGGATCTTCATGTAACTCATTCAGTGAACCTTTATGAATGTGGGAATTTGTTTTGTGGGTGTGCTTTTTAATTCTCAAATTAATTGAATATGTATTTTAAGTTTTTTTTTTTTTAGTGATGATCATGTATTAAATTTGAGTTCAATTAACCAAATTAAAATGTTATTGGAAGCTATGTGACAGTTTATAGTGGCATGGCCAAGGATAAATTTGCTTTTGCATTTTATGATAACACTTGTATTATTTTTGCATTTTATGATGTTATTATTGGGTGGTATTATGTTTGCTAATTTTTCTTAATTTGCTCTCATAAATTAAATTATATGTTCTAGTGTTTTGTTTCTGAATTTCGTATTCCGTATTTCTTTAGTGCGATTAATTGGTATAGAAGAGGAAGGAAATGGAACAAGGTACAGACATCAATCTGATAAATCATCGAAAACATGTTTAAAAGAGGTTAATTTTTACTGATGAACTTGATTGAATATATAGACAGCAATTCCTGTTCTAATTGGAACCAAGTTTGATGACTTTGTTCAACTTCCTCTTGAAATGCAATGGACAGTAGTAAATGAGGTAAACTGAACTTCCTTGAACTTTCCTTTAATTATTATTCTAAAATCAAAGTATTCATTAATTCATTCATGTAGGGGAGCTCTCAAGGTGCCATCTTTTTCCCCAGTTTTCATTAATTCATTCATGTCCATTCAATCAATCAATCAATCAAAATTTTCCACTTTTCACTGGTTTGTTTGTTTGTTTATGTCCCCAGCAGTACACTTGGCCAAAGACAGTGGTGAAGAAATGGCTGAACATCAGGACAAAGCCAGACGAGTTAAATTGTGGTTAATTGGCTCAATCTCTCAAGTCATTAAATTTCTTAAATGTGCTTGCTTTTGCAGAAGTTCAAGAGAAACATCGATTGGACCTTGAAAATTTGACATTGTATACGCATCCCTTCAAGACTTTCCAACTATTCCTTTTTCCAAATATCTTTGCTTCTTTTAATGATACCTTCATTGTGAGTTTTCTTTGTTTTTTTGTTTTTGATTTTACTTGGAAGTCCACTGTTTCTGTTTTGATGTGATTTTGTTTGTTTAAGTGCAGCATGTTACCAATCTGTCTGGCAGAGAAACTCTTGTTCGCATAACAGGTGAGAAGTTCTACCTTTTTGTTTTCTTGTTTCATTTGATGCTAGCATACTTTTTTCTGAGTTCAATAAGCTGTGTGTATGGATTTATTTCTTATTTCATGGAATAAGTAATTGGTTAGCTTTAAGATCATGTGGGGACGTGCTTGGAGAGATCCCGATCGAGGAGAGGGTCAACAAGCTAGCCTGATGAAGAAGTATGAGGTTTTCTCTGGTATACATAGCAATGACCCCACCATGAACATAGGTTGGTATCTTTTCATATGTCCCATTAATGGTCCTTTTTATCTCAATCCTTTTTCAGAAAAACAAAAACACACACAATTAAAATGACTTTCATTATATTGAAGAAGAAACATTTTCACAAATTAATTAAATGGATCAGATTAAACATCAAACTTGGACTCATATCTTGTCCTGACAATGTCTTCAATTAAATATTGGGATTGGAGGAAAGAGTTTTTTAAACAAAAAAGAAAATAATGATTGTGATGAGATGAGTCTATTCAGTTTGGTGGAATGTTTAATCAACTCATTCTAGCCATAAAGTTTTTATTTTCATACATAATAACATAAATTTAGATTTTTTCAAGTAGAAGATGATTTTTTAATTAAATATGATTCATCAACTTTAGTAAGGAAAAATGCAATTAAAATTTAGGTGAAAGTTAACTTTGGACTAATGATACTTAATTTTGAATAGATTTCCACAATTAGAACAGAGTGAAGCTTCGGTACTGTGATGGAGCATCCTTTGCTGGTGATTCAGAATATAATGTTGTAAGCATCTTAACTCAAATTCACCAAATTCTACTTTCTGAATGTTTTAATTAATCGATGTGGGACTACTATTTCTAATACTTTTGATAGATTGCACAGACAATTAACACCCTTTACTTCAGAGGAAAGAGGATTTGGGATGCTATCATTCAGGATTTGCTGCCAAAAGGACTCATGTTTGCAGAAAAGGTGCATACTTTGTCTTTCAATGAACAGTGGTTTGTTCACTTTAATTTGAGAAAGAGACTGATTACTGATTAGTTGATGATAATCATTCAGGCATTACTCTCAGGATGTTCAGCTGGAGGACTTGCAACCTTCATTCATTGTGATGAATTTGCTCAACTTTTCCCCGAGACAACAACATGTGAAATGTCTCAGTGATGCAAGATTTTTCTTTGATGTGCAAATCCCAAATCCATTTCACTCCTTTCTTCAATCACTATTTGGTATGTTTTTAAAGTTGGTTTTCATGTGATTCTCTGCTATTTTCATCAGGACAGACATATCAGGGAGCAACACCATAAGACCATATTGTCTAGACATCTTGTGATTAGTGTTGACATCTTGTGTTACAAACAAGTGGTTTGGAGCATATCAAGGACAGGGAAGTTTGTTGCCATATGATCTGATTCAAAGATTCGATCAACATTGATATTGTCTAGACTGGTTCATCAAACACTCAAGAATAGCTAACTAATTGGGGCCGATATAAATGATGTAACTTTGTTGTTTCGGTTTGATCCATCTTGCTTATTATTTCAATGTCGAAGAAGAGAAGTTTTAGAACTGGGAGCATATTTATAGTAGACAGTGTGCATGCTCTTGTATATAAAATTTCTCAGATCATTGTGTACAAAACTTTCTGTCTTTAATTAAAGAATGTTTCTTATTATTAATTAATTTGGTCTTTTAAAATATTATCAAGGGTATTTGTGTAATTATATGATTATTTGGATTATATAATAATAATAATAATAATAATAATAATAATAATAATAATAATAATAATAATAATAATAATAATAATACATATTGCGGCGGATATATCCGCCGCTATAGGATCTGTCGCAGTAGTTAAGACCTATAGCGGCGGATATATCCGCCGCTATAGGACGTAACGCCACTGGACTCTTTAGCGGCGGATATATCCGCCGCTATAGGTGGATTATCCGCCGTTAAAACTTATACCGACGGAGGATTGTGCGGCGGGAAATATCCGCTGCTATAAATC
Organism: Dioscorea zingiberensis; assembly: GCA_026586065.1. Classification (NCBI taxonomy): domain Eukaryota; kingdom Viridiplantae; phylum Streptophyta; class Magnoliopsida; order Dioscoreales; family Dioscoreaceae; genus Dioscorea; species Dioscorea zingiberensis. The sequence continues at coordinate 309,308 of JAGGNH010000018.1, read as the reverse complement.
TATAGCAGCGGATAAGTGACCTATAGCGGCGGATATATCCGCCGCTATAGGTCATATTTCCTGTAGTGCACATAGAGTGAAACACTACAATCATCATTTCTTTCATAGCATAAACAATCAATAAGAAAACAAAAGAAAACAATCAAAATCAATGAGCACATACATACAATTCAACAAGTTTGGCTAATGTTAAAACCCAACAAAAAAACAAAGTTAAAATCAATGCACACAATCTAACTTCAGATTTGAGAAATTAAAAACATAGGAAACATGAGGGCATGCTAATAAAGTAAGACTCAATCAACCATCATCTTTACCTCACAGCCTCATGAAATCAGATCCATAGCATCTTTTCTTATTACTGGTATCTCTTATAATCAATCACATAGAGTAAAACACTACAATCATCCTTTCTTTCATAGCATAAACAATCAATAAGAAAACAAAAGAAAACAATCAAAATCAATAAGCACATACATACAATTCAACAAGTTTGGCTAATGTTAAAACCCAACAAAAAAACAAAGTTAAAATCAATGCACACAACCTAACTTCAGATTTGAGAAATTTAAAACATAAGCAACATGAGGGCATGCTAATAAAGTAAGACTCAATTAACCATCATCTGTACCTCATAACCTCAAGAAATCAGATCCAGGAAAGCTACGGCAGAGGCAGGGAATCTTTGTTGGTGGGGCATTGGAGCGGGGAGGATCATCGAGGCTCGGGTAGTGGTGCAGGGTGGCTCCGAAGGTGGCATGGAGAGGATGCGAGCAAAGGGTGAATGGCTGAGATAGAATTAGGTTTACTTTTATATAGTACATGAATGAAATTTTTACAATAAGTGAAGGGCATCACTGTCATTTGAAGTTATGAATTTAATAAAAAATAATAATAATAAAAAAAACTACCACAAAAGACCCCGATTTGGGGGAGTAAATTTTGAGGTGTGAGGAGGGGTTTCTTACCCCCCCCCCCCCCAACCAAAGAAGTGAAATCTTCCAAAACCCTCCAAACCCCTCCAAAAACCCTGAACCAAACAAGAGCTTAGTGTAGGGATGGTATCTATGAATTCATTGCAAATCATTGCATACATACCTGCTTAGTGTACACCAATTTTAAGTGTAGGGATGGGTACACATATGTGTAGCTTTGAACTTCATTGCATATCTTTACAAATTAATTCATTGCAAATCTTCAATTGTGGGAATGATATCTATGAATTCATTGCAAATCATAACATATATACATGTTTAGTGTACACCAGTGACGGCATATTGAAAAATTGTATTCAATTTTCTTTTACTCTTAGTTTGCACCATTTGAGCAAATTTTAAGATTTTTCCTACGAAACATCTTAAACATTTAGAGAAAATCTTCATAACTATTATATGTTCTCTAGTGACATTAGATAACCCATGATGTTTCTTTGATTTAGATTGTGAAGTACTACTTTCAATGGCTCCAAGAGTTTTACGTGGCTTTAGTTCAAACTTCTAGCCCTTACAAGTAGAGTTGTGCATAGTAAATAAATTCTTATATATAAAGATTTTGAAAATAAGAACAAAGATAGTAATCCTCTACTCATGGTGATGAAGTAAGCTTGAGTTTTTGGCTCCTGATTATATTACTTCTCAAGCTTAAAATTCACTTGTGAGCATGAGCGCGTATAGGTAGAGTTGTAATCTTCTTAGTAGTTGGGTATTCTGGTGCCTAGCTAGCATGTGCATCCCTCAGAAAGGGAGATCTACACTCTATGTTAGTCTTTGGTCCTCCGAAATATCGGATCCATTAGGAATGCCCTATCGGGATTTATGTGAAAAGAAAAGAGAAAATTGAAAAATTGAAGAGAAAGAACAAAAAGAAAGTTCACCTTTTCTTCAGGGCTGGATGTTTTGCACTTAGGGTCTCAAGGAACCTCTAGAGTACACTGAAGGTATGCTTGCCACTCTAAGACTCGGGAATATGGTAAGTGGAGTGAATGTCTCATCTAGAGCTATACTAAATTGTGTTATATGATTGATCTAAGTCTGAGCTGTTGAAATAGGAAAATTCATAAGTCAATGGTGAATGTTTTGAGTAGAATAAAATGTAATTATTTTATAGCCTGAGGTTGAACGCTTCTAATGCTATGAAATTTTATTTCTTTGTTCGCTTGAGGACAAGCAAACGCTTAAGTGTGGGGATATTTGTGATAAGCGTTCAATTGAGCATACTTTTATACCATATTCTTGTACATTTTGTATGTGATTAATACTTTTAGCCCATTGATATTTAATTTGTGTTAATTCTAATTTATAGAGCATTAGAGAGCCTAGAGCATCAAAAGGAAGAAATTTGACATTATTTGAGGCGAAATAGGAATCAACTGCAGAAATCCTGAAAGAGCTGCAAAGATCAGAATTTTATTACAAGAGCTATAGAGCTCTAAATCAAATCTCCACTGTTTGTATTGAAGATCAACAAGGCAAGAATATTAAGTTAAAATTTCAGGTCAATCCGAGGTGATTTGGTCTTCCGATCAAACGCTTGATGAAGACTGCCTAGACCTGGAGCTACAGTAAAAACCGGATTTACTGTTCATATGGGCAAGGTCACTCCCGTATGCCCCCGTACCCGCCCTGCTCATAAGCTGTTCTCAGAGCCTCCCCGAGAGTCTTATGGGTTCGTAAGGGGCGTATTTGGGCCCGGTATTCACTGTTTGTCAGCACAAACTCGATTAATACGGACCCAACACATGACATACACTTCTCTATCATTATAAACCTTATAAATATATGATAAATTAGGGTTTTGAGGCATCTTTGAACCATCACCTTTGGGGGCTATCCCTTGGGATATCACCACCATCTCTCCCACACACCATAACTAGGCCATCAAGCTTCATCGTCAAGGCCTCTAGGCGGCAAGGTTTGAAGGAAGATTTGCGACACCAATAGTAGAGGGAACATCGGAGGGGAGTTAATTTTTTATTTTATCCATGTTTTCTCCTTTATTTGTATTTGATTTGTATTCCTCTTTCATGGGGAACTATTCTCTTAGGTATTTGGGAATTGTGGAACCCTTGGGTCTTTGTGTGAACTTTTTTTATTTACTTGTTATGAATTCCTATGTTTAAATAAATGTTTCTATGTTTGAGAACCTATTGAATGTTTTATATAATATTGATTCTTTACGTTGCGACAGCTCCAAGTGTCAATCTAGATCTATAGAAGGTGTAGACAATAACGCTCCCTCTATATACCCTAGATCTACTTCAATAGGTGGGAGTTGTGAACATTCCGGGAGATCTGGTGTTTAGGAGAGAGGCTCTTTAAAATGAATTATTCCCACAACTCTTCCAAGATTATTTTTTCCCTAGAACTACTAACGAGTGTAGATTAGAAACTCGTCTGGAAAGAGGGTATGAAAGCATTGTAGGAATTCCTTGTCCATAAACTAACATTCTTCAAATAGTAATCCATACAAATCATTATCCATAATAACCCGAGGGGAATACATTGCCTGGATACCTCTTCTCTTAATTGATTACCCTCGCAACTTCATCACATCACATTCTATCTTGTTTTCTAAAATTAGAGTTTAGATTAGATTAAACCTTCACCAATCTTTGTTTTAACTAGATAATAGACGAACAATTAGTACTAGTATCTCGGTTAATGTGGGTTCGACATCCGACTTTCATAGTCCACTTTATTACTTGATACGATCCGTGCACTTATGGTAATAGCATAAGCATAACAAACGCATCACCAAATAAAGAGAGCAATAGCCTACCTCGAGAGTAGGGGTCCTTCACTAGTAGAGAGTGGTGAAAACCTAGTTTGTGTAGTTTTATACTTCTAATCCTATTCTCGCTTTCATTCATCTATCCGTTCAACCTAAATTTTCACTAAGAGCAGCACAATGACGGAGCTCTATGGCACAATGTAGAATATTTATCATAGATCAGTACTTGTGTTTGACATTTTTAGCTCATTATTTATGGTGTCGTATGGTGTTCTGTAGTTTTGTCAAAGGAAAATGGACTTACAAATGAGTGGCACAATTGAACCCTTCTTCTGTTTTTTTCTACACAAAACTTGAGGAAAAGCAATACTTCAAGCTTGGGGAGTGTTAGCTCTTGTAAGAGAGCTATTAGAGTGGATGTTAAGTATTTGTGTAAGACTTGTAAATGTGTTGTTAAAGCCAAAGTCATGTGATTCTGGGTCATGTTATTTGTGAATTAGCTGCATCAACACCCAACCTCATGTTATCCTCATTTCGCTATCATTGGTGTATTGATTGATGCTAAATTGAGTGAAATGTGCATGTATCAAGTGATGGTCGGCAAGGACTGGAGTGTTGAAAGCTAAATTGAGGAACCAGTTATAGAAAAAGGCAAACCAGTATTGTCGTGACGAATATGCATATTAAGCACCAGAAGCTTCAAGCAAGAGTATGTGGCAATGTCCCTATGTACGTCCCGACATATTAAATCAGACAGAGTGCCCAATTTTCTAGGGGATTGTGAACATCTCAACATCCTCAATAATGTCACGACGTATTAAATTAGAGGTATATCCATCATTTCCTAAAGATTCCGGACGTCACGACGTTACATCTAAACGCCACTATATTATAAGGCAGGGAAAGTTAGTATCTTCCCAGCCTTTCCTATTCGTCACGACCAACCACATCAGCATCGCGATGAAAGTGGCATAGAAGAAGTTGAAGCCTAGCACATATCACGAACGTCGCGACTTTCACTTCGAATGTTGTGACGTAAGTCCCTGGTATATAAATGATGGTGGGCCTTAGGGTAAAAGGTATCTTTAGACCAGGAGGATGACTGCAAACTCATGGTAGCGATTCCGTGGCTCCAGAGAACGTTCTTCATGGGGTAAAGCTCCAATGGCAAAGGGGTAACATTATTTCCTTTATGCTTGACTTTTATCCTCTCCTTTGTATTTTTCATGTATTCTATGCCAAAAGGCACATTGTTGTTGATTGTTCATTGACAATGTTAGAGTAAACTCTTAATCTAGGGTTGTATGGATACTATAGTTTGAAACTATAAATCTTATATCTTAAATGTTGTATTATGAATGGATGTGCTATGTTCTCATGTATGCTTAATCATACGCCGGAAGATGATGACAAATCTGTTGCTACTTATGCATAGGAATATGTGTACGTAGTGGTAATGAGAGTATAGGAAGCTAAACCAATGTGAAAGGTCGAATTTGCGTTGCATAAGCATATGCAAGTGCTTCGCCCGGCCAGAACTTAGAGTACGGATTGGTAACAACTCACCCAACCCATAGGCATATGTGGAAGGGATTGTAGGTGTATTTCCTAGGAATAGGGAATTAGCATCAGTGCTTTTGGCACTTGAAGTCCCCTACTAGTTACCGATACTCAGATCCATAGTGATACAACCTCTACAAGATATATGAAATCATCCTTACAAACTATAGGAGCCATGCACCCCTAGAATCATTTATTTGGAGAGAAACACCATGCGTGCAAGCTGCATTTCTTTGCTCTTTTGAAACCAACTCTAAATTTCTAATTGGAGTAACAGGTTGATTGGCAATTAAGTAAATTAGTGTTCAAGTAGAATAAGTATCCGTTCCCTGTAGATTAGACCCAGCTCTTGCTGGTCTTTATTACTTATGTACTCACATAATGCGATAAGTGTTCAAATTGCTATAATTGATTATTATAATTGTATATACTTAGCATGTGATCATGATGATTTTTAGGTCGCCGGTACTGAAAATGTGTTATCTTCGTAAATCAGGATCAACCGGGGCGACTCAATGAGAAAGTTGGGGATTTGAAGCAGATTCATGAGAAGAAGGCTGAAAAGGAGAACTAGACAGACCCATCTGGTAATAGGCAGTCCCGTCCATAACTCGAGACCTGCTCGACCACTGACCGAACTAGACGCAAAAGAAAGCGGCCATGTTACAAGCCATTTGTAGTAAAAGAGATGAATTTGGAAGCTAGACAGACCCGTCCAACTCATAGACGGGACCGTCTAATCAGGATGGAACAGAAGGGTTCATACCTAATTCAATAAACATACCCGTACGAATCATCAACGGGGTCATTAACGGGGTCGTATATGAAATGTACGGGGTCGCTCATTCACAGAGAATCAAATTTGAAGACCTAGATGGACCTATCTACTACCCGATGGTCCCGTCTATACCGGTTCCTTCAGTTAGTAATGCTGATCCGCTAAACCAAAGTGCCTTGTAAGCTGCATTCTGATCTTGAGGGTACTGGGACTATAAATATGCAGGACTAGGCTTTTGAGGCAGGAGAGTTTTTTATTTTTTTTTTCACCGCCCTGGGAGGCGGGAATCTCCCACCATTCACCAGAGGTCAGCTATCTGGAAAAGGGACACCGGAGCAACAAGCATCGCAAGCCAATGGAGTAATGGGGGTATACGCGAACAGTCATTGCCAATTGTGGAGAGAACATCGTATCATCACCCCATGTTTCATTTAGCATTTAATATTGTATTTGCTCTATGTTCCCCTTTAATTAGGAACTAACCCCTTCGATACCTGGGTATGGATGAACTCTTGGGTTAGGTTTAATGTTTGACAATATTCTCTACTTGATTGATTAATTAATATGTATTAAGATCTATTAAATGTATTCATTGAATTGAATGCTTACATTGCGACAACCCAAGTATTCAATAGGTTTATATGGGGGAAGAAGCGAGTGCCTCCCCATATTAGAACTATCTTAATAGAGGGGATTGTGAGTGTACCGAAACATTAAGCATTAAGGAGTACAATTCTTTCATATATCTTATTCCCACAATTTTCCCAGGAAGTAGATTCCTCAGAGCCCCACTCAATGTTAGTAATTCAGCCTCGACAGAGGGAATGAAAGTGATACAAGAATCTTTGGTCCAATCCCAGTTAACCAACAAGTGGAAGATAATATCTATATCTTGTCTTGAGAACCGAAAGGCGATTCATACACTGTAAATTTATTGATTGTCCTATTTATCCATTGCAGTTTTCACTACACTGTAATTTCAATTTCCCTTTTTAATTCAGACATTAGGATTAGCCAAATGCAACTTCTCTGATTAGGTTAGATAGTAGATAATTAGCCAGTACTAGTACATCTAATAGTCCTTGTGGATTTGATACCCAACTTTATAGTCCATTATATTACTTGTCCTAATCTGCACTTATGCGCTTAGCACATGACGCATCAAGACGCTTATGCGTGAGGAAGCTTGAGTGCTTACACCCATAGCCACCATTTAATAACCCACAGAGTAGAGCTCGATAGCCACATGGTGCGCTCCAAAACGAGCTTTTCAAATTTGAGTCAAACGAGCAATTTTGTCACTCGTAGCCAAATATATAGCTAAAAGCTCATATGGCTCAATTCTCCTGCATCACACTCCCTATCACTCATGGCTTATTTACATGACTATCTATCAACCAAGGAGTGTAAACAATCTGAGAGTGTGTGATATTATAGCCACTGATGCATTTTATGTAATTAGAGAGGTGTATGCATACTTAGATAAAGATTGGATGGGCATGCATGGCAATGGGTTGTCAGTAAATTTATGGCCAAGCCTTGTACGCTATGAAACAATAAGGAGTCCTAGTTGTTCCACGGGATGCATGTTGTGAACTATCAAAACCATTCCATGGCATCCCATGTCTCCCTAGTTAGCTTTCGACATTTCTAACCAATGGCTTCAACACTAGATTCATTGTGGATATAACTTCTCTAGGTTCACCAGAGAATAGGGTACAAATAGGGTGCATAAAGCCTGAGTATATATATATATATGTGTGTGCATACATGCATTTTCTGTGTATAATGACTTTAAATGTAACAAGTAAATACTGGAATGTACATTACTTCCTAGATCGTGATATAGAGCACTCAGTCACATCTAGGGGAGTTTAAATACTAGAATTTGTACTCCTAGAAAACTGTAAGTACTACCTCAATATAAATCACGATGTGAGTATTTTTATAAATAAATACTGTATTTTTTCTTAAGATAAATATTGATTAATCCCCTGCTTTAATTGGAGTATTTTTTGTATAAAGTCATACATACATTGATTTCCTGACTTGAATATTATCTCTGATTTCCTGATTCATGATACTCTTGTATCATTTACCATTACCTGATTTTACACACATCATGATTTCCTGGAATTTATATTTCAACATGTGTTATGCTTGTTGATAATGTCAACCAGAGAGTCAGCCATTAGCCATGGAAACAAGTGTGTATGTACGCTACTCGGGTGGAAATGCTTTAGCTATTATGTGTTATTTTTTGATATTATTCATCTCTTGACCTGGCTCCTGTCCTGTTACCCAACCATGGGGAGTAAGCCTTGGTCGTGTCGACATGTTCCTGAATAGTAGCGATAACGGCCATGCCTGTCTGTCTCGACTGCGATCAACTCCAGCTTTGGCAGATGATTCAGCTATAGCCGTGATACTCTTGTTAGCTGATACTTATGCATACATGAATAATATATCCAGGGAGATGACCAGCGTGATTTTCCTGATATTTTGTGGTTGTATTTTACTTGTAATGCTTATTACTTTTGATGTTTACTCCTGACTTGATATTTTCACTTCCTGTCTCCTGTATCTGATTGTTTATAAATAGTAAATTATACTTTTATGCAATACCATTCCTGAGTATTTTCCCGGTATGTGTTTTATTCTCTGCATTCATACTTAAAGCATCACTTCATGAATTTTAGCGAGTACTTACTGAGCTTTCCCTAAAGTTCCTCCCCCTTGATCTCCTCCCACTGCAAATCATAACAAGTAGCTAGGAGAGGGACCTAGGAGGGAGTTCAACGAACAGTCTACCAGTTGTAGGTATTTGGAGACGAGGTTTGCGGATCTCCATTATATTCTGAGTGAGGATCCTACATAGGAATTTTTAAACCTTGTTATTTCTTCTTTACTATATTTATTTTTTATTATTTATATTGAATTAATATCTAGATATAATCCTGAGGCCTTGCATCCAAGTGAGGCCCATCCTTGATTAGGGGCGACCTGTCTGTTAAAGTCTCGGACCGTCTATTGTGACACAGCTATTCAATGGATGTGTATCAAAGCCCAAATAGAATAGTTGTAGTAAAATCTGACGGAATCTCAAACAACAAAAAAGTTCAACCCATACTAGTATATTCCGTTTAGTTTGCTATGACAAATTATGGAAACACTCTGGGAGAATGGGTCCTCATTGCTTAAGGTAGTTAAGTAGGGAAAATAAATAACCTCGGAAAATGAACAATAAGTATAAAAAAGAAACATAAACATGAAATAATAAACAAAGAAAATATTAAAAATAAACACTAACAATAAATAATAAACAAAAACCATATAAAATACACAGAAACACAAAATAATGAGCACTATTGTATAATTAGATAAACATACACAACATATACTCCCATAGCAAAACAACTAAATTTGATTGTACAAAACTTTTCAAAACTAAAAAAAAAAGGTTTCATTTACAAGGATATTAATGAGGGTGAGGGGTCTTCCATTGCTACACCACCACTTTCTTTTTGAAGATATGATATATGTTGCACATCCATAAGAAATCCCCATCAATATCAATGGAACATATCGTTATGTCTCGTTTAGGATTTAAAATTTCACTCTCATCTGAGAAGTTTCTAGCCTATAATGTTAGCATATTTTCTCTATGATAGGGTGCTATGTAGTCAACACAGCCAATAGTAAAACATAACATTCTTCTTTATACTTTACCACAACAAATAAGGTCTCCATTATCGACATGCAAGATCGGTATGTTTCATAAGTAAAGGTGCGACAAGTATGGATTCCACATATTTAAGAGATAGAGAAAACTCACAAAAATCTCAGGAGTTTCACAGTTAGAGGTCTCTGAAGATTTTGAGAAGCACTAGAGTGAATAAAAGATGTTCACAAGAGTGAAGAATGGTGAAGAAGAGCAAGGAGAAGTAGAGCAAGATAAATAAGATGGATTGTTTACCAAGCATCACCACTACAAGTCAACACCTGTCTAACGCAACATCATTCTCTAAAGACGTTCAATAGTAGAGAAATGGACTATTCAACAATCATCATCGTCACAAGTCTACACCCATCCAAAGTAACGTTGTTCTTTGACAATGTTTCAGAAGCGGAGGAGTTCTCTGAAGATGTTCAAAGGTAGAGAAGTGAAGAATTTACTGGTCAACAAGCATCATCATGACAAGTTCACACCCATCCAACACAGATCATTTTTTGAAGATGTTTAGAAGTAGAGGAGTGTGTATCACCCCGAAATTTTTAAAGAAATAATAAAAAAAAAAAATTTTAATTTCAATTAGATTAATTTGCACATTAAATGAATTAATAACTTTTAAACTCAATTAAAGGAAAATCAGGAATTTATGGGTCAAAAATCCAGCCTCGCAACTATTGGGCTAGAGAAGACCACTTTGGGCAAGGCGATTTAGACATGAGATAGTTGGAGGTGGATTGAAAAAAATAATCCCAGTTAATTAATTTAGAAATTTATTAAGTGTTAATTAATCCATATTTAACTAAGTCAGAGATACTAGACGAAAATTGGAGTCCCGATAAAGTACATATGGCCCAGTCGAAAGCCGAAAAATATGTATCTAGGGCGAGCTTGTAAATGCGACCCGTGAAGCTATAGTGCGCACTTGGTAGACGATATGACAAAACTGAGAAACATGGATCTCGGTAATGCTACTATCTCACCCGTACTCATCAGTTCGGATCTACCCGATACGCTATACCAGCTCATCTGTTTGGAAGTATTCACCATCTTATCGGCCTAAAATGCATCTTCAATTCTTCAGAATGACACCACTCATCAGAAGTAACCTTCTAGAAAGAACACAGCTGTTGACAGGCTGGCCTTCCAGAAGAATTACAACTGTTAACAGCTCAGAGCCAGTTGTCTGCTTAGCTGGAACCTAGCTGGATGCTTAGGTGGCAAAACACATAACAAAATTCTTTAAAGCACATGTCGAAAAACCTAGCTTCCTCCCCAAGCTACCGAACACTATAAAAGGCGATGATTTCAACTCCTTTGGGACAAGAAAAATCACAGACAACAAAGTTCTTTCTCTCTTAAGACTGAATCATATTTGAACTTCATTCGATTTCCTCACCAAATCTGAGTTGATTTCTTCTCTATTTTGTAAAGATCTCCATGAACGCTTCGATGATAGTGGATTCAAGGGTTTTACACCTTAAATCAGTGTTTCCTCTTCTTGATTGATTGATTTCTTCTCGATTTTCTCATTGTTCAATGTCCTAGCATTAAAGCAAATTCAACCGTTGGTCTGAGATTGGATTCAATCTCAAGGCAAATCCAATTTCAGCATCAACAACATTACATTTCAAAAAACATGAATTTATATTGCTATTTTAAATGAAGATGATCAACATCCATATTTTCAACATGAATTTTTCCAAAATATTTTTTAAATGTTTCTTCCATAATAGAAATAATAGGAACAAAACCTTTATTATATCTATATTTTGCAAAAATGTCACTAATAAAATATGATATGGGCATATTTGGTAAGACACGTGGCAGTATCCCACCTAGGAAGTTTAGACCCAGTACGCGGCACAATCTCCAGCATCTGTCTAACGGGATCCAAACCGAATACCCAGCATCATCCCCACCACTCATACGACCTGTCAAGATCCCCACCCAAACCTCCCCTTTGGACGAAAGAACAAAAGCAGAGTATAAGCATCGGGAATACCGATGGCAGAAGGATAAGGTGTAGGAAAAATTGTGTCAGGGAAGGTTAGTATCAAATAAAGTCCCTGACACGGATCTGACCTAAAGAACGAGCGCCATACCTCACCCTGACATGGATCCGACCTAAAGAATAAACGGCACTAACTCACCCTGACACAGGAAGGGACAGATGTCGAAGAACAAGCGCCATACTCATTCGCACATCAGACGGGACAGTTTCCGATCCCAACCGAAGGGACACACGTTGGGCACGGCAGAAGTCTATAAAAGGAGGAAAAGTAGACGATCCAGAGGACACCAAAAAGCAAACTGTCAAATCTCTCATCCATTACAAAAGTCCTCTTCTAGTGTGTATAAGCACAAGCCTTACCCACTAGTGATGCAAGGGGACTTCTGGAATCCTCAAAAGATTGTTTTCTCGTTTCGGGACCCCAAGAGCCATCATTAGTGATCAAGGGATACATTTTTGTAACACTCAATTTGCTAAAATCCTAAAGCGATATAATGTAGTCCACCGCACCTCTACTCCATATCACCCTCAAACAAGTGGGCAAGTGGAAGTATCCATTCGACAACTGAAGAGGATCCTTGAACGGACTGTTACACATAATCGGAAGGACTGGGCGGAAAAATTGGATGATGCACTTTGGGCCTATCGCACCGCATACAAGGCACCAATTGCTACTACCCCCTATAGGCTTGTCTATGGCAAAACATGTCATCTACCAGTCGAACTTGGGCACAAGGCTTACTGGGTAACCAAATTATTGAATTTTGACACCTCACTCGTTGGTGCTGAACGGAAACTCCAATTAAATGAACTTGAAGAATGGAGGTTGTTTGCATATGAAAATTCAAGGTTATACAAAGAGCGGGTCAAGAAGCATCATGATCAATGTAACGCCCTGAAAATTTCCATGATTTAAATAATTAATTTCTGGAGAAAACCATGGGATTAATTAACACATAAATTCGATTAATTAGTTTAACAAACTAAATTTAATAAAATCAGGAATTTATGAAACTAAAGTCCGAACTCGTAACCAATTGGGCCGAGAAGGCCGTATTGGGCCAGGCCAAATTGGACATGGAATGGTCGGAGATGGGCTGAAGAGTTTAATTCCGGATTAGTAATTAGAAGAATTAGTAAGTGTTAAATTAATATAATTATTCAGTGAGAAATACGGGACAAAATGTAAGTCCCGATAAAGTAAAATTGACCGAACCAAAAGCCGGATAATATGGATCTGGTCTGGTTAGCTATCGCCCGTGACGCTATAAAAAAATCATCTAGATATATTATTAAAATATTATATGAATGGTTAAATAATTCATTGAATTAAATAAAGAGAAAAGAATAAATTAAATAATACAACTTTATCAGCCAGATCCGTATAAAACGGATCTGGTCTGATTTAGCAAAGTCACGCGTGATCCAACAGAGAAATAATATATTTATATAATATAATATTCAAATGAGGGTATTATGGTAATTAAAGTAATTTAATCTATAATGTTATAAGGGGGAGAGAATGAGATTGGAGGGGATCTCTCTGACTTTCTCTCATTCCCTTTCACGACTGTGGCCATTCTCTCTCTCGATCCATCTATTCCTCAGCCGAGCTGCCCTATCCTTCACCTCGCGAAGGAATCGTGATGCGCTACGCCTCGTCATGCACTCAATGACCGACGAAGCCCGCCAACTAACACCGGGCCGCCGACCCATCGCCACGACAAGACGCGGCCCCGGCGCCTGGCCACCGCCTCGAAGGAGCTCCTGCCACCTCGCTACAGCGTTTCCACGGCCGCACTCCCCGTCGACACTCACAAAGAGTTCCTCGGAGCGCCATTGCCTGGTAAATTAGCGCCAGGCGGCCAAGACCCCCGGAGCTGCCCACCTAGTCCGGTTTCAGCTCGCCCCGTTTGGCTGTAGGGACACGGACTGTCCCAATGTATCGCGTTGTTGCGCCAACCTCCCTTCTCCGAATCACAACGCCGTCCTCTTTTCCCTACTTAACGCTAGCAGGCCTTGATCGGTTAAGGGTGAGTAATTGGAGTATCTAGAACTGAGAGGGTACATGATTTGAAAGGAAATCAGTAGATTAATAATAGAGGATTATGATGTAAATGATGATATGGTGTTTTCATGCTAATGTGAATGTATGGTTGTATTAGTAATAACCCTGAAAACAGGGGAAGCCATGCCGAAATTTTATTGGAACTAATGTCGGCTGTCCCGTTTCGGGATGAAATAAGCCCACGATACTTCCCCCGATCGGGGAGTATTTTAGATCGTTAGAAAGGTCATCGAGAGACCTTAGTAACGAATACTTGATCGACCCGATCGGGCTTCCGGATCGAAAGTTATGAAGGGTCCAAGCGGACTATGTTAAATCTTTAATGGAACAATCTGTATTTTTCATTCTTTAGAAATACGAGGTTGTATCAAGAGAATTATACTTTAAATGTAGTTGATAAAACCTATCGTACTCTTTTGAGCTTAAATAAGAATACAAGTTAAGAATACGGGTTCGTATTCCTGAATATCCGTATTTTGTTCTGTAGGACAAGGGAAGGGCAAGGGTCAAGTTACACGCCAAGAGGCGAACAATCCTAGGGATCTACTATACTGAGGTGAGGGAACACAACTGTACATTTACCGTGTTTTCCCGTATTTTGTTCGTATTGCCTTCTTGAGAATGCATGATATGAGTTGATTAATTTTCATAAATACTGTAAGTTTCCTAGCACGAAAGTAGAGATCATGTTCAGTATTTTCTGAAAATCCATTTATGAAATATTATAAATTTTCAAGCATGAAAGTAGAGATTATATTACATAGACATATTTGTGCACTACACCGTACTCACATACACGCCTGCACCAGAGGTGGCTCTATGACAGAGCCAGAGAGTATGATACTAGGTAGGGAAGGGGTGATTTCTATAACTCTGTTTTTACTAGCCAAACTATCTGTTTTCAAACCATTCTGATTTTCTAGAAATAAAACCCCCTTTCCGTACTCTTCTAGTGCTTAGTATACGTATATATATTTATAGCTCACGGTCATTGAGTTAGTCCGACCGGAGAGCTATCGAGTGTCGAGTGTTGTGTTGGTCCACTCGTTTTCACTCTGGTTCCGTTGTATGAAAGTAGGGGTGTAGACTCACTAACATGTATGTTGATAAGGAATTGATTCCATTGCATGTCACCTCCACGGTTGTTGAGTTGGTCCAACCGTGAAGGCTGCTGGCTTTGAGTTGGTCAGCCAGGACATATGTGGAAATCATTTCTCGACCTAAAGATAAAAGATTTAATAAATATTTGAAGGTATGTCATATGACTTCACTAAATATTTCCATGAAATAAATTATGATCAGCATGTTAGTATCTTTTCATGATTTAAATATCGTTAGTTCTTGTATTTCTTTTTCTATATTTCATTACTTGATATGGAAGACTTACAGGTGTGCGAACCTGACAGTTGTGTTGTACCTCACTGAGCTCCTGTAGCTCACCTTTTGTTGCTTTCTTTTGCAGGTAGTAAGTAGGGTCATGGCCCTGCATAGATTGGAGTTAGGTTTGGATTCCCCTTGGTTGGCTCTGACTGCTTGGCCTGCGACAATTACCTTATCTTATTGTGTTGTATTTGAGGAGTATGTTAACTCCCCTCTGAACTTGTCTGAGACATCAAAACATTATGGTTTGTAATAATGCAGCATTTGGATTTATATTTGCCTTAATATTAGTTTGGTTTTGAGTATTTAATGTCTTTATACAGCCTTAGGCCGGGGTTCACTCCCTGACCTGGCTGGTGTGACACCTGGGTCCTAGAAAGGATTAGGGTGTTACATTTAGTGGTATCAGAGCGGTTAATCCTAGGTAACCTAGTTATGGTCAGAGCCTTAGGGTGGGAGTGTAGTGTCAGTAGAATAAAGTTTAATATTTGCTTTCAAAGAGTTAGAGAATACTACTGACACGCTCTCTTTTCAAAATGGCACCTAAAAGAGTCGGAAGGCCACCTCGTATGCCACAGGTGGAACCCGCACCAGCTTATGGACCGCCAGAACTAGAGGAGGTTCCTTAATTTGAGGATGTCCCCGAACTTGAGGAGGTTCCAGAACCGGCGGGAGACCAGGCAGAAGGGTCTCACTCTTTTCATGCACCCGATCCTCAACAAGGAATGCATCAAGGACCCGGATTTTATCCGGGAATGTACTATGCCCCTGGGTTTTAGCCGGGAGCAGCCTATGGACCCGGATTTCAGCCGGGATTACCGTATGGACCCGGATTTCAGCCGGGAATGCCTTATGGACCCGGATTCTAGTCGGGAATGTATTACGGGCCCGGATTCCAACCGGGAATGTCATATGGACCGGGGTTCCACCCGGGAACACAGTATGGTTCACGATACTATCCGGGGGCACAGCCTGGACCCAATAACCAACCTGGAGCACAAGCAGGGCGGCTGTAACCCCTCGAATGCAAATGTATGTACCACCCGGATGACCCAATCATTTGTGGCGTTCCCTGGATATCAGCAGCCAAAGCCAAAGAAGCACGACCACGTGAATAAGGCTCGGCAAATGGGAATTACATAATTCGAGGGTACTACAGACCCTACTAAAGCAGAAAATTGGATCACTCGACTGGAGCTTATATTTGAGGCTCTTATGTGCCCGGAGGAAGAAAAAGTAGCGACCGTCACCTTGTTGTTAGCCGAGAGAGCCTTACAGTGGTGGCTCACATACAAGCGACGCCGCCCAAACCAAACTGTGTTTACTTGGACCAATCAGGGGACGGCAAGATTTGGATGTAGAAAATTTATGCCCCAAATCTACCGTGACGCAGAAGCAAGAGGAGTTTCTTACCTCACTGCTCCAAGGCAGCCTCTCTCTGGGCGATTATGAGGCCAAATTTACAGATCTTGGGAGATATGCACCTGACTATACCGATAATGAACATCAGAAGTGTCGCAGATTTGAGCGAGGATTACGTGACGAAATTCAGAACATCGTCACGTTTTCAGGATTCTCGGACTTCACGGAGCTAGTGGAGGCCTCGCTCAGAGTTGAATCAAGCATGGATCAACAAAAGCGACGTAAAGAGAAGTCAAAAAAGAGAAGCATGCTCGATGCTCAGGCTGGCGGCAGTTATAAACCCACCAAGAAGAGTAACTCCAGCAGCAGTGGTGGCTCGACCTCAGGAGGGCAAGGTTCCTCACAAGGGAAGCCCAAGTGAAAAGTCTGCCGGAGGAATCATTTTGGCGTATGCCGCTTCACGCAACGGCGCCTCGCAATCGCCACATGCTTTCATCAGCCATCACCTGTGGCACTACAGAAGCCAATGCCCTTTACTGACACAGGAGAGTGGAGTCGCCCCACAGGCCGTTGCACCGGTTGGTCAGTACACCCCACCAGCCCAGGGAGCCACTATGGTGGGCAGTACAAGAGGATCATCTAAAGGAGGATCTCGAGGAGGCCGCGGAGGCCGGGGAGCTCAGCCCCAATTAATGGCCCAGGCCTTTGCTATGACACAGCAAGAGGCTGTGAACACCCCCGACGTCATATCAGGTATGATGCAAATCTTTGGCGTCGATGCATGTGTGTTAATTGATCCTGGCTCCTCTCACTCATACATAGCTACTGCTTTCACTCTACCTACACACATATATGCTACACAATTAGCTGTACCTATGTTGGTATCCTCCCCTATTGGGAGTTCCATGATTGTAAAAATAGTGTATGAGGGATGTGATCTGAGGGTTGATGGTCATACATGTTGTCACCGACCGATCCCTCCGCTGGATTATAGACTTTGACGCTTTTTTAGGTATGGATTGGTTATGTATTCATCACGCTATCGTCGAGTGTCATTCGAAGACGGTATGCTTCCAACGACCTGGAGAGGAGGAGATTTATTTCTACGGAAGGTGAACTTTGACAGAGGAAGCCTGCATGGCGAACCTGGAGGAAGCTGAAGCCCCCAAGAAAAGCATACATGAAATACCTGTCGCGTGTGAATACCCTGACATATTTCCTAAAGCATTACCTGGGCTACCTCCTCATACAGGTGTCGAATTTTCAATTGAATTATATCCAGGAACAACTCCAATCTCTAAAGCACCTTACAGGATGGCCCCAGTGAAACTGGAGGAGTTGAAGACTCAATTAGATGAGTTGCAATAAAAGGGGTTCATTAGACCTAGTGTCTCTCCTTGGGGTGCGCCCGTACTATTTGTGAAGAAGAAATACGGCTCCTTAAGGATGTGCGTTGACTACCGACAGCTGAATAAGGTCACCATTTGAAACCAATACCCCTTACCACGCATTGATGACCTTTTCTATTAACTACGAGGAGCGTGCGTCTTCTCAAAGATCGACTTGAAGTCGGGATATCATCAACTGTTGGTGAAGGAAGAGGATGTGCCAAAGACTGCGTTCCGGAGCCGATACGGACATTTCGAATTCTTAGTGATGCCTTTTGGCCATATGAATGGACCAGCGGCGTTCATGGGTATGATGAATAGGATATTTGCACCCTATCTAGACCAGTTCGTCGTAGTCTTCATCGATGATATATTGGTGTACTCTCGAAGTGTAGAGGAGCACGTGCACCATTTGAGGATAGTGCTGCAAACATTGAGGGAGCAAAGAATCAGACGCCAACCTCAAGAAGTGTGACTTCTGGTTGGGAGAAGTGAAATTCTTGGGACATGTTGTCTCGGCGGCGGGTATCTACGAGAAGATCGAAGCAGTAACCAACTGGCAAGCTCCAACTAACGTCAAGGAGATCAGGAGTTTCCTGGGGTTAGCCGGGTACTACAGACGATTCGTTGAAGGGTTCTCTTCTATTGCTCAACCAATGACGAAGTTGCTGCGGAAGAACGCGAAGTTCGAGTGGACGGAGGAATATGTGAGCAGGGCTTCCAAGAATTGAAGAACCGGTTGGTGTCTGCTCCTATCCTCATGTTATCCACTGCGGGAATAGGATATGAGATCTATAGTGATGCATCATATCGGGGATTGGGTTGCGTCTTGATGCAGCAGGGTAGAGTTATCGCCTACGCATCTAGAGAACTCAAAACCCACGAGGTGAATTATCCCAATCATGGTCTGGAATTAGCGGCTGTGGTCTTTGCCTTGAAGATATGGCGATACTATTTGTACGGTGAAGCCTGTAAAATCTTCATCGACCACAAAAGCTTAAAGTACCTGATGAGTCAACGGGAGCTAAACATGCGCCAGAGACGGTGGATCGAGCTGCTGAAGGATTACGACTGTACCTTCAAGTACGACCCAGGCAAGGCAAACGTCGTGGCCGACGCATTGAGCAGGAAAAGCATGGCACGGTTGGGGACCACCAACCTGATTCAGCTTCATGAGTTGAGATCTACTGGAGCTCAGTTCACGGTAGATGAGTTGGGGGCCCTACTAGCAAATTTTCACATACGCCCAACATTGATATCAGAAATCAAGGAAGCGTAATTACGGGACCCCAAATTGATGAAGTTAGCTAGAAGGCTCCAGAAGAGGAGTCATGGCGACTATTCTTTATCTGCAGATGGAGCCGTTATGGTGGGTGCACATATCTATGTGCCACGCAATGAGGCGGCCCTTAAGTTACAGATCATGGAGGAAGCACATAGTTCATCCTACGCGATACACCCTGGAAGTACAAAGATGTACCGGAACATCAAGCAAAACTACGTCTGGAGGAACATGAAGAAGGAAATTGCTGATTTTGTGGCTAAGTGTTCGGTTTGTCAGCAGATCAAGGCAGAACACAAGAAGCCACCAGGGTTGTTGGTACCCTTAGAGATTCCCGAATGGAAGTGGGAAAGAATCACGATGGATTTCGTGACTGGTCTACCTCGTACCAGCCAAGGCAAAGATGCGATTTGGGTCGTCATCGACAGGTTGACCAAGTCCGCCCACTTCATACCGATCAAGACTACGTACTCGACGGATCGATTAGCACGGCTATACGTGGACCAGATTGTGAGATTGCATGGAGTGCCAGTGTCCATCGTATCTGATCGAGATCCGAAGTTTACTTCACATTTTTGGAAAAGTCTACACAAGTCCCTAGGGACAAAGCTGAATTTTAGCACGGCATTTCATCCTCCGACAGATGGACAGTCCGAGAGGAAGATACAAATACTTGAAGATTTACTTAAGGCATGTGTCATGGAGTTGCCTGGGAGCTGGGAGGATAACTTGGGGCTATTGGAGTTCGCCTACAACAATAGTTACCAAGCTAGTATTGGAATGCCACCATACGAAGCCCTATACGGTAGAAGTTGCAGGACTCCTTTATGCTGGGATGAAGAAGGAGAAAGACAACTACTTGGCCCTGAGTTAGTGCAATGAGACCTCCGGCAATGTGAAGCTCATCAAGGAGCGATTGAGGAAAGCTCAGGACAGGCAACGGGGTTATGCTAATAACCGCCAATGAGACCTGGAGTTCGATGTTGGAGACAGAGTGTACCTGAAGGTGTCTCCCTAGAAGGGCGTGATGAGATTTCAGAAACGCGGGAAGCTGAGTCCGCGATATATCGGGCCTTACGAGATTCTGGATCGAGTAGGCCCGGTCGCTTACCGACTTGCATTACCAGAGGAGTTATCGAGGATTCATGATGTCTTTCATGTGTCGGTCTTGCGGAAGTGTCTTTCCGATCCGAATCAAGTAATCTTGAAGGGGCGGGCCAGGTAGAATTGGCGCCCAATCTGACATGCGTAGAGGGGCCAATACGAGTTCTCGACAGGAAGAAGCAAACACTAAGAAACAAGAGTATACCACTGGTGAAAATACTATGGAGTCATCACCAAGTGGAGGAGGCCACTTGGGAGTGAGAAGATCAAATGAGGGCCCAATACCCTCATCTGTTTTAGTGGAGCTATGTACGAAATTTCGGGACGAAATTTTATAAAAGTGGGAAAAATGTAACGCCCTGAAAATTTCCATGATTTAAATAATTAATTTCTAGAGAAAACCATGGGATTAATTAACACATAAATTCGATTAATTATTTTAACAAACTAAATTTAATAAAATCATGAATTTATGAAACTAAAGTCCGAACTCTTAACCAATTGGGCCGAGAAGGCCGTATTGGGCCAGGCCAAATTGGACATTGAATGGTCGGAGATGGGCTGAAGAGTTTAATTTTGGATTAGTAATTAGAAGAATTAGTAAGTGTTAAATTAATATAATTATTCCGTAAGAAATACGGGACAAAATGTAAGTCCGGATAAAGTAAAATTGACCGAACCAAAAGCCGGATAACATGGATCTGGTCTGGTTAGCTATCGCCCGTGACGCTATAAAAAAATCATCTAGATATATTATTAAAATATTATATTAATGGTTGAATAATTCATTGAATTAAATAAAGAGAAAAGAATAAATTAAATAATACAACTTTATCGGTTGATCCGGTATAAAGCGGATGCAGTCTGATTTAGCAAAGTCACGCGTGATCCAACAGAGAAATAATATATTTATAAAATATAATATTCAAATGAGGGTATTATGGTAATTAAAGTAATTTAATCTATAATGTTATAAGGGGGAGAGAATGAGATTGGAGGGGATCTCTCTGACTTTCTCTCATTCCCTTTCACGACTGTGGCCATTCTCTCTCTCGATCCATCTATTCTTTAGCCGAGCTGCCCCATCCTTCACCTCGCACGAATCAGACGCTACGCTCTCAAATTCTCTTGCTCGCAACTGGCTCGCCGACGAAGCTCCGCCAAAGGCACCGGCCACACCCACACGCCATCGCGACAACGACAGTCCCGGCGCCACCGCCGAAAGCCGAAGCTTTGCCCACCTCAAGCCGTCCACGCACGGCACCCCCTCGGCCCCGACGCCACAAGCAGCCTCGAAGGCCGCTCACCGAGAGCCACCGCCAGCCCGAGCTCCCACCTAGTCCGTTCAGCCTGTCCCGTCGGCGAGGGACAAGGATCTGTCTAACAGATCGTTGTTGCGCTCAACCTCCCTTCTCCCACGCACTAACGCCGCCCCTTTCCCCTACTTAATCCACGCACGCAGGCCTTGGATCGGGTTGAGGGTGAGTAATTGGAGTATCTAGAACTGAGAGGGTACATGATTTGAAAGGAAATCAGTAGATTAATAATAGAGGATTATGATGTAAATGATGATATGGTGTTTTCATGCTAATGTGAATGTATGGTTGTATTAGTAATAACCATGAAAACAGGGGAAGCCATGCCGAAATTTTATTGGAACTAATATCTGCTATCCCGTCCCGGGATGAAATCAACCCACGATACTTCCCCCGATCGGGGAGTATTTTAGATCGTTAGAAAGGTCATCGAGAGACCTTCGTAACGAATACTTGATCGACCCGATCGGGCTTCCGGATCGGAAGTTATGAAGGGTCCAAGCGGACTATGTTAAATCTTTAATGGAACAATCCGTATTTTTCATTCTTTAGAAATACGAGGTTGTATCAAGAGAATTATACATTAAATGTAGTTGATAAAACCTATCGTACTCTTTTGAGCTTAAATAAGAATACAAGTTAAGAATACGGGTTCGTATTCCTGAATATCCGTATTTTGTTCTGTAGGACAAGGGAAGGGCAAGGGTCAAGTTACCGCTGCCGAAGAGCCCGACCAATCCTAGGGATCTACTATACTTAGGTGAGGGAACACAACTGTACATTTACCGTATTTTCCCATATTTTGGTCGTATTGTCTTCTTGAGAATGCATGATATGAGTTGATTAATTTTCATAAATACTGTAAGTTTCCTAGCACTAAAGTAGAGATCATGTTCAGTATTTTCAGAAAATCCATTTATGAAATATTATAAATTTTCAAGCTTGAAAGTAGAGATTATATTACATAGACATATTAGTGCACTACACCGTACTCACATACACTCCTGCGCCAGAGGTGGCTCTATGACAGAGCCAGAGAATATGATACTAGGTAGGGAAGGGGTGATTTCTATAACTCTGTTTTTACTAGCCAAACTATCTGTTTTCAAACCATTCTTATTTTCTAGAAATAAAACCCCCTTTCCGTACTCTTCGAGTGCTTAGTATACGTATATATATTTATAGCTCACGGTCATTGAGTTGGTCCGACCGGAAAGCTATCGAGTGTCGAGTGTTGAGTTGGTCCACTCGTTTTCACTCTGGTTCCGCTGTATGAAAGTAGGGGTGTAGAGTCACTAACATGTATGTTGATGAGGAATTGATTCCATGGCATGTCACCTCCACGGTTGTTGAGTTGGTCCAACCGTGAAGGCTACTGGATTTGAGTTGGTCAGCCAGAACATATGTGGAAATCATTTCTCGACCTAACGATAAAAGTTTTAATAAATATTTGAAGGTATGTCATATGACTTCACTAAATATTTCCATGAAATACATTATGATCAGCATGTTAGTGTCTTTTTATGATTTAAATATCGTTAGTTCTTGTATTTCTCTTTCGATATTTCTTTACTTGATATGGAAGACTTACAGGTGTGCGAATCTGACAGTTGTGTTGTACCTCACTGAGCTCCTGTAGCTCACCTTTTGTTGCTTTCTTTTGTAGGTAGTAAGTAGGGTCATGGCCCTGCATAGATTGGAGTTAGGTTTGGATTCCCCATAGTTGGCTCTGACTGCTTGTCCTACGACAATTACCTTATCTTATTGTGTTGTATTTGAGGAGTTATGTTAACTCCCCTCTGAACTTGTCTGAGACATCTAAACATTATGGTTTGTAATAATGCAGCATTTGGATTTATATTTGCCTTAATATTAGTTTGGTTTTGAGTATTTAATGTCTTTATACAGCCTTAGGCCGGGGTTCACTCCCTGACCTGGCTGGTGTGACACCTGGGTCCTAGAAAGGATTAGGTGTTACAATCAAATATTAAAGCATCACAAACAATTCAAGGAAGGAGATCATATGTTGTTATTAAACTCAAGACTCAAACTTTTCCCAGTAAAGTTGCTATCTTGGTGGTCCGGACCTTTCACCGTTACCAAGGTTCACCCTCATGGTGCAGTGGAAATTCATCACCATGATACGGGTACATTCAAGGTAAACAGCCATCGCCTCAAGCTGTACCATAATGCAAACTTTAAGAGAGGAGCCAATGAAAGCTTCAAGGTATTTAAACCCTCATGAGGTAAGGTGGAGGTACGTCAAGCTAGTGACGTTAAACAAGGGCTTCTTGGGAGGCAACCCAAGTCCTAGAAGTTTTCTTTAGTTACAAATTCTTTTGATTAGTTAGATTGTATGTATTTTGAAATAAATGAATGAGATGTTTCATGTCCGTTTTCATAGTACATTGTACCATCTTGCTTGTTCTCAATTCATTCATTGCCCTAGATTCATAATTTTCATTAGGTAGCATGAGGAGGATTCGAGTGGTGTCCTGGATTGGCTGTATAAGCCAAACCCAGGCCCATACAGGGTGTCATACGGCCTATCATACGGCTGTATGGACACTACAGTTGGGTAAACGGGCTGTCATATGGCCCGTATATAGGGCCATATGATCCGTCCAGTGCCGTATACGGGCTGATATATAGCCCGTATACGGCGAGGTTTGAGGCATTATAAAAACAACTTTTCAATTTCTTTTTCAAACCCTAGCCGACCCCACTCTCCTCCACGTCGTTCGAGTCCTCTCTTCGTCAACGCAGCCTATACTCTTGATTGGGCGCCCATTCGCTCTAGGTATGATCTCTAATGCTTTGATTTGTCGATTTGATCCATCATCACCATGTTTAGAACCCTGGGGATTGCAAGAATGTATTTTGAATGGATTTGAGATGATTATATGCCTTTTTGTCTCAAATTTCTATGGGAATGTGTTGATTTAAGGCATATTTAGAGTTTAGGAAGAGAAATAGGGGTGAATGGCATGTCAATAAGGGTATACACACCGTTGGGGTTCGGCACCGCCCTCCCAGGCGCATACGGGCTGGCCTTCATTTATACCCATACGGGTTGATATACATCCCGTATGGAACCCCGTATGGCTCCCAAGTGGGGTCATACGGGCCATATACCTGCCCGTATGGATCCCTATATAAGGCCCATCAAGGGCCGTAGTACGCAAATTTTTGTTTGATTAATCTCTTCAATACTACTATTCGCATTAACACCCCTTTCAATTGTTTTGTAGATATGTTGAGAAAATTAATAGAGTCCAAGAAGCGAAGGACCGGGGAAGGCTCCTCCACCACACCGCAATTCGAAGAGGAGCGCTTCTTCCATCGCTACCAGAGGCTAGCCGCCAACTCCTTTGAGCTAACTTGGTACATCGATTGGGGAGTGGCCATCGAGCTTGAGATCGCAGACCGAGTGCAGAGCATGCTCGCGGTTGGTGGATGGGACAGGGTGTTCTCCATGAACCACGAGACCTTCCGCGAGGTGACTCTCGAGGTCTTGAGCATATTTGAGGCCGACAGGAGTACCATCCAGGAGCGCTCCCTCACGGCGATTTCCTTTTAGCTTTTTGGGAGAAGAGGACCATGAGCTACATCCAGTTCTCGATGCTCATGGGATTCTACGATAGGGACGCCTTCCACACTCGCCTCCTCACCTCCTTCCCCGAGGACATCATCACACCCACACGCTACTAGCTCCAGTTCGGGGACACCATGAGAACCAGAATACTTCCTGCATGAGTGATCCGGTCCACCGCTTCATCCATGCACTAGTCAGTCGCTCCATCGCGAGACAAGATGACAGCACCGGGAAGGTCACCGTCACCGACCTTTTCATTCTCTACAGCATTTTCGAGAGGGTACCTATCCATTGAGTATATGTACTCGCCGACTACTTGGTGCACCAGGGGACCCATACCCGGTTGAAGACCATTACTGCGCGGCCCTACATTGCCCGCCTCATCATTGGAATGGGCCTCCGGGAGAAGACGGAGGGCATAGAGAGACTCAAGCTCATGACCGGCTTGGGGATGAGCACTTTATGCCAGATGGGGCTCATCAAGCACTCAGGGAGCCGCTATACACTGGTCGGCCAGAGCGCCAACAACTTTGAGGATGACGAGGAGTTTGATTCAGAGGACTTCGATATCCTATCTCCCACAGGCGAGCTCCCATCTTTAGCGAGCACGCAGATTTAAGCTACCGGAGGAGCATCTCAACATTCGCGTACCCGTGATCAATTAATCTAACGGAGCAGCCACTTTGGGCTTACATTGTTCATGGAGTCGCTACTCTTCATCCAAGAGCATCCAGCATTTGCACCTCCTCCAGCATAGGGACCCCCCAGAGCAGCACCCGAGGCAGCAGCAGATGACTACTAGCTTGAGGATTTGGACATTTCTTTTTCATTGTGTTGATGCGACTTTATTTTCTTGTGCACTTTTTATATTTCGTGTTTGTTGGACTTATGATCTTATTTTCTTGCACTGTGTATGGCTAGCTAGGGCATCTCCCTACTACACTTATCCTTCTGTTTATTTTCTATAGACTCCGTTGTTTTCCCATTCTTTTCTATGGAAATATGATGATCTTTCTCTTGCTTTGCAGAAGTGGAACTCGTATCAACATTCCCCGATAGTCGCGAAGCACCAACTTCATGGAAACCGATTGGCACACCAAATTAACCGGGGAAGTTTTTGTTCACCTTTCTCCATGCATATTTTTTTTTAGAATTATTTCTTACATTGAGGACAATGTACAATTTTAAGTGTGGAGATGGGTAGCTACCTATCCTTTATCTTTGTACATCCATAGCAAAACTTTAAGTGTGAAGATAAGTAGCTATTAGTGAAATTCATTGCAAATTTTTAAATTTTTCATGACTAGCATGCCTCGACAAAGGCCTTAAGGAAGCTTGTTGGCACACTCTATTTCTAGGGCACCATCTTAGCACATAATTTTGTTAAACTCTCCTATGAAACGCCATGGGCATTTAAAGAACATCTCTGTGACACTCATGATCTTTAGAGACAATAGATTACCCATTGCCATGTTCTTTTTTACTTTAATAGCTAAACACATTTTTTTCAATGGTTCTAAGAGATCTCGTGGCACTAATTCAATTCATTAACACATCATAATATGACCTAGTGGACAAGTAGGGAGAGAATAAAATAGTTGTACATAATAGTAGCGAAGAAATAAAGACAGTGTTTCGCTGCTTATTTTGATGAAGTAGTTTGGGGTTTCGGCTCCCTATAAGAGTGTCCCTTTATTTGAAAAATCATTACTTAGCATGAACACAACCATGAAGAGTTGTAACTATCCTAGTAGCTAAGTGCCCCGGTGCCTAATCAGCATGAGCACTCTGCGAAGAGGTGGAACTACACTCTATATTGATATTTAAATACAAGAATGTCGGATCTGTTAGGATGCCCTACAAAAAAAAAAAAAAAAAAACTGTCTTCCTATTTGTCCACCACTTATCTAATCTAAGGGGATTTCACTGATCTTAGGGCCTAAAGAACCCTCTAGAGCCCATTGAGGAGGTGTTTGTCTTACAAAGTTTTTTTTAGAACATGGCATGTGGAGTTAAAAAGCTTTGTCTATAACTATAATGATATCTTGAATGAGATCTATTTAGGCCCTGGCGTGGAAATAGGAGAACAAAGCACATGGGTGGTGAACTTGAAAAGGGTTGAGATATACGTTTCATGGCCAAGAGGATGAACACTTATATTTTCTTTTGTTGATTTCTTTTCTTTGCTTGGGGACAAGCAAACCTTTAAGTGTGGAGATATTTGATAAGTGTTCATTTGAGCATAATTTAATATCATATTCTTATATGCTTGGCATGTAATTTTGAAGACTTTTTTCCCACCGATACTTAAAATGTGTTCATTCTGATAAATAGGGCAGAATACCAGGACTCCCGAAGAAAGAAAGCATTTCGAGAAAAAATACCGGGACCTCAGAGCACCCAGAAGGGCCCATATGAGCATTTATACTGCCCGTATGATAGACCGTATAAAGGTGGCTCGCCCGTATATGGGCTGATATATGCCCATATACTGGCCCGTGTATCGTAAAGTTCAGCGAATATGCAGACCTAGGAGGTGAGAAAATTGGTAAATCTCAACCCTAAAACCCTAGAGGTATAAAAGCCGACTAATAAGGGTTTAGTGGGAGGAAGCAGCTTGGGGAGAGAGTCTAATCTTGGGGAAAGCTTTGAGATTTTCATCTTGAAGCTATTGGAGCAAGAAGAGGGGAAATCATTGGAAGAGGATAAAAGAAGCCATCAATGGTGCATTCATTAGTGTTATTCCTTATGATTTCCTTGTTTGTCTTTATCTTTGTTTTGGATTGTTGCCCCCCTTTCATGGAGCGCTAATTTTGTAGATGATTGGATGTTTGATGAACCCTTGGACATGTTTTAATTAATATTATCTCTCTATCTTTGATTGTTTGGTTGAATCTCATTGAGTCTATTGGATATTTTAATGTAAGTTAATCCCTCTACGTTGCGAAAGCCCGGAGGGATTTCAATAGTCCATATGGATGAAGAAGCGAACGCCTCCCCGTGTGTAGACCATCTCCAATAGAGGGGATTGTGAGTATACTGGGAACCCGGGTACTAAGGAGAGCGAGTCCTTTAGATGTATTATTCCCACAATCCCTCCAAGAATTATGTTCCCTAGAACATCATCAATAAGGGAACTAGGATTAGTAACTATCCTCAAGAGAGGGAGTGAAAGCACCATAGGAACCCTTGGCCAAGGATCAACCAAATATCGAGATAGAGAGTAGCATTCATCTTTTAGAAGTCCAAGGGGATTCAATTGTCCGAGCATCCCCCTTTTATGATTGTTTAACCTTAAGAGCAACTCGATTCCCTTGTTTGTGTTGTCAATTGATTAGTTTAGCATTAGCATAATCAACCACCTTTGGATAGACTAGATAGTAAATGAATAGTAGGTACTTGTACTTCCATCTCCCTGAGGATCGAAAACCCGACTTTCAAGTCTACTTTATTACTTGTTACGACCTGTATACTTGTGGTTGTATCGCATCAGCCCAGCTAGTCGGTTTCATTCCTCCCTCTTTCCGAGAGTCCTCCTTCTTCCGAAGATGTTGGGACTCTGAACCAGGTATTGCAGAAACCATTGCGTGTTATGCGAGAGTATCCTATTGAGGGCCCGACCCCTCATCCTTTGGAGGCATCTTCCTAATCGGTGAATGCATCGGGGCCAACTGCTGCCCGATCCGATGTGGCAGAGAGGAGCGAGGCCGTTGGCGTTCCGAGTGACCCCAAAAGTTCTCCATAAAAGGGAGAATTCTGGTCAGTGTTTCTACTCTAAAACAACTAGGGGCTCTATTTTTGGAGGGGTGATGGCAGAGGCTGAAATTCAGCGTAAATTGGATCGGGTTTTGGCTATAAATCTTACTCTCATAAAAGCCGAGAGACCCCAAAAGTTACCCTCGGTGACTGAGATAGTTCGTTCTCCTGGGGGTCTACTTTTTAAGGATCCTTTGGTAGTGGCAGAGATGTTGGAAACCATGCAGCCCGAGGATGTTACGAAGCTATTGTTGGAGGCCAAGAGGGAAGAAGTTGCTACCCAACTTTCCCTTTCCTTTGCTACGGTATGCACTTTACCTTTTTCGAGCATTCTTAATTCTTGTTCTTACCTAACAACTACTCGACCAATGCATGCTAGTCTTTGGGCGGATCACGCCAGTCACCTTCATGAAGATGCTGCTATTGTTAATCTTTATACGAGGGTTTCAGGGGAAAATGAGGAGGAGATTGTCCATCTCAAGGACATGGTTTTTATTTTGGAAGCTTCATCCGGTTTACTAAAGAAGGAGAAGGACGAGGCTTTTGACACAGTCCATCGGGACATCGAGGAGAAGGGCAAACTCCGGGACAAGCTTGACCTCAGAGAGAGAGAGAGAGAGAGAGAGAAATGATCTCATCCAGAAGCTGTCTTGTTTTGAGGATTTGTTGCGGGTTACTGAGGCGAACGAAAAAAGTCTTCAAGACAGAGTTACTGTCCTTGACAAAGATGTGGCTAAATGGGAAGATAAGGTTGAGCTCCTTCATGAAGAAAAGGACAAGGCTTCTAAGGACCTAGAATTGAAGGCCGACTCCCTTAGTCGTGCTCAGAAGGAGCTCGCAAGTACTCGAGAGGAGAAAGATGGTCTCTTGTCTCCTGAAGGTTCAGGCTTCAGAAAGAGAGGCTTCGGTGTTGGCTTGAGAGAGGGCAGAGGACCTTGAGGAATAGATAGCGGAGGTTGAGTAAAATTTGGTGAGGCTTAAACAGGAGAGAAAGGATGGAGTGACAAAAGCATTTTCAATCCATCAAACTATCGCGTGGCATGACGCGACTATGAACTTTGCTTATGTAGATTTTCCTACTGTGATGAAGGTCTTCCTAAGCCTAGGGCGCAAATCAAAGGATATGGATGCGCTGACCAGGGGCGAAGGTCCTTCCTCAAATGAGGTAGCTGGGATGACCAATGCCGTTAAGCCTGGCCCGTCATAGTTGGGCAAGTTGTTTTGTAATATGTTCTATTTTCTTGACTTAGTTTCTATTTGTATGTTCTCCGTTTGTCTTCCTGTGAATTTTTGTAAAGGTTATAATAGAATAACTTTGCATGCTAGCTATATCTCTATATCTAATTGAATCATGAATTTGAAAGAAACATTCTAACCTTTGTTATTTCCGAGGCACTGTTTCCCCGGTTTTCAATCATGGTGACTTTTTAGAGACCCCCCTTGGAGCAGCCGTTGATGTTGTCCTTCCCGGTCGCTTGGTTTCCAGTTTTATTCTTTGAACGAGTCAGGGAACTCGACTCTTTGAGGGATTTTGATCGAGATTTTGCGTCGGCCTCTTAGGGGACTTTGAACAAGATTTTTGCTTCGGCCCCATGGGGGACAATAAGAGAAACTTTTGCCTTGGCCCCATGGGGGACCTTCAGCGAGATTTTTGCCTCAGCCCCGTAAGGGACTTTGAGCAAGAATGAGATTTTTGCCTCTACCCCGTGGGGGACTTTAAGATTAAGGGAATGCAAGGTTTTGTGGTTTCTACAAAATACCGACTTTCCATTTCTTTTATTAGTAATGTCGTATATGCTCAACATGGTATGGGCGCTTGAGGGTTCATCCTTCCATGTTAGTGAGCCAGTAGGTACCTGCCTGGACAATTTTCTTCACGACATATGGGCTCTCCCAATATGGGTTCAGTTCTCCTGTTCGGCTTTTTTTGCCTTGGAATGCATTTTCCCTTAGGAATAGATCTCCGAGTTGGAAACAAACCTCTTTTACCCGTGAATCATAGAAGCGTTTCACTCTTTGGCAATACACTGCAGCCCGGGTCTTAGCGACCTCTCTCTTCACCTCAAGAAGGTCGAGCTACACCTGGAGTCTTTCTTCGTAGGTGTCCGGGGAAAAAGCTTGTGTTGGTAATGTTGGTATTCCTATCTCTGCTGGGATGACGGCCTCCATACCGAAGGCAAGGGCAAAGGGTGTTTTTCCGGTTGGGGTTCGACTTGTCGTTCGGTATGCCCATAATGCGCTTGGGATTTGTTCTACTGAACTGGTTCCGTCCTTAAGGACTCGGGTTTTTAGTGTTTGGATTAAGGTCCAGTTTGTCACTTTGACCTGGCCATTAGGCTGGGAGTGAGTTACCGAGATGAGTCTTGATTCGATTGTTAACTCGTAGAAAAAGTTTTTAAAGGCTCAGTTGTCGAACTGGCACCCGTTGTCACTAATGAGGGCCACTGGGATGCCAAACCAGCGAATGACCATCCGCCATAGGAAACCTTGACATACCTTTTCTGCTATCATAGCTTAGGGTTCCGCTTCTACCCATTTGGTTAAGTAGTCGATGGCGACGATTAGAAATTTTATTTGCTGGGTCGGCGTGGGGAATAGACCACAGATATCGACTCCCAATATTGTGAAAGGTCTCGGACTTATGATTAGGGTGAGGCTCGTTTGTGTTCGTCGCTGGATCCTAGCGTGGCGCTGACATGCGTCACACTTTCGGGCGAATTCCAGGGCTTCTCGTGCTAGGTTCGGCCAATAGTATCCCTGCCAGAGGACTTTGTGACTTAGGGCCTTGCCTCCGAGATGGTCTCCGCAGATGTCTTTATGGATTTCGCGTAGAACATAGTCGGTCTCCGTAGGTCCTAGGCATCGGAGGAAAGGCTTGGTGTATGACCATTTGTATAAACCACCATCAATAATACCGTAATGAGTTGATTTGATAGTAATACGTCGGGCTTCTTTCCGATCGGGAAGAAGGGATCCGTTCTGCTGGTAGTTCCTATTAGGGTCGTTCAAACATGGCTCCTCCCCGATATCCTACACTTCTTTTGGTCGATCTTCGATGGTTTTGGCCATTAGATATTGATGGTTGAAGGGCTGACTGAAATTGGTGTCCAGTGAATTCACTTTTCTGGACAGGTGGTTGGCCTCCTCATTTTTGGTTCTGGGGACTTTGATGATCCGGAAATGTGTAAAACTAGGCATGATCTTTTTTTTCCACGGCCTTATATTTGACCATGTTTTCTTCTCTAGCTTCAAAATCTCTTATGATATGGCTGAGGACTAGTTGGGAGTCTGTGATAGTCTTGGAAAAGATCAATTTTAGTAGATGTTTGTTAGGTGTTTAGAGTTGGAAAGTGCATTATCGAACAAATATTATTTTTGATTTGGCTCTAAAATGTATCACTTAACCACAAGTGTTGCCTTGTATGCTTTAATAGTGATTTACACCTGTTTGTGATCGATAGATGCTAAAATGAATGAAGTTTTTATACAACAGGTGAATTCAAGCAGCAAAGTGGTTAACATCGTGATGTACCTTTTGGACGTCGCAATGTTAATTATGAATAGAGCGCCTAGTTTAGAGATAAATTGAGATCGCGATGTCCTTTCAAACATCGCCACGTGAGTATTTATATGAATGTTGGACTGAAGTCAACATCATGATGTACTTTTAAACATCGCGATGTCCTTTTCAATATCGTAATGTACAGACATTGGGAAATCTCAGACTAAGATGAACATCGCGATGTCACTTTTCAACATCGTGATATCGGGGGCGCTGGGTATAAAAGAAGGATGAATGGTTAGGGTTGGATATCTTTGGTCTTCGTGGCGGCTGCACGTGAGAGCATTGATCCTGAGGGCTTCTTCCAACACCTTGGGGCTGGAGATCACATATTCATGATGGGGAATCTTTAGATTTACATCTTTGATGTTGTTGAACTCTCTTTTTGCTTAAATATGGATGTTTATGTGAATGACTTCATTGCTTTGGATTATTCTTTTGCAATGGTAGCTTATGTTAGTGTATTTTGTGCATTTCTATGTTCATTTATAAGGCTTTTTTCCATTATTATGCTTTACTTGATATGTGCGTAGTATAAGTATTGATAATAATGTCCCTAGAATAGTTTACTATTCTTAAATGGACATGAGATGTCGAGTCAACACTTGAGTATAAGTTGGAGAACTTATGCTGGATAGACCCGTCATGAGAATTACTACATGGATTGTTATTTGAATGTTACAAGCAATTCTCATAAGTGGTAAGAGAAGTATATGATCCTTAGACTTGAGGTCACCATGGATCCTTACATGGCATGTATCATACTTTGATATAACCAAACATTACCCCTAACAGGGTGAACTATAAAGGTTGTCAATGGGTATGTCATGAACCATGTGGTAGAATATGAGTGATCAAGATAGGATTTGTCCCTCCTATATAACAGGAGTGATATTAGGGCCTCTTAATGAGTGAGACTAAGAAGTGTATGGCCACACACAGATGAATTAGAATGAGATATTGATATCATTTGTTTTCATTAGTCTACTTGGGATCAAGGAACATATTGATTGAATTATATAAGTATGACTGATCCATGACTTGTATTCAATTAAAGATATTAAGGACAAAGGGATACAAGATACTCAGTATTAATCACAGAAACAGGTTATGACTATCATGACATTCTTGCGGTTTGGGTAGCAATCTTTGCTTATGACATTAAAAGAAGTTTTATGTCATTGCCAACATCGCGAGAACTATTTGGTCATACTCAAAGGTTGATCTGGATTTGGAACTTCATTGACTGAGTCATGTTCTGAGAGTCAGAATAGTATAAGTATATATGAGGGTCCAATATATGGTCTAAGCCCTAATCCTACTTTGGAAATGGTTCACAAAGTAAGAGCATATATATGTATATGGATATATGGGCCGGGCCTCCATTTGATGGAACCCTAATTAATCCTATTCCCTAATTGTGTGAGATACAAAGAATAAGAAAGAAGCTTGGGCCTACCACAAATAGATATGCTATATATAAAGATATACAGGGCAGTTATAAGTAGGCTTATGTAACTACTTCTAAATCTTAACATAGAGGACTGTTTCATCTTCTTTTAGAGAGAGAGAGAGGAAAGTTTTATGTTCATTTATGAGGGTGGTTTCTAGTAGTTGGACAGCCATTAGAGGATTGTTATTACTTAGTTCTTTAAAACGCATCAAGTTAGTTCTTCGACAATGATCTAGCATCGAAAGTCAAAGAATAAAAAAGTTCCAGTTTTATTTTTGAGACGAACAAGGCGATTCAGTTCATCCAAGTAGATACTGATAGAGGTGAGGATCCGTTGATCATCGCTAAAATCATGATAAGGATTACCAGAGTATTGTCAAATAATCAAGGGCGTCGATATACGAGCATTGACTACAGTTTGTTTTTTCGAAACCCAACCTAATAGCGATGTTTTCTCACTTAGATCTTGGATGGGTTTTATCGAGTTTTTTTGTTTTTTTAAAATTTTTGCTGCGTACGTCTGCAGTAGACATATATGAACTCGTCATTTCCCTATAGGTTAAACACCCTTTCTAGGTTTGTATGGATGTTATGACTTGAAATTTACACGATCTTTGTCTTTGCTTTGTTATTATGTGTGTGGTTGTGGCTATGAATCTCTCATGTTAATCCCTGTTGGTCAAAAAGTGACAAGTATCTTAAGCTTCAAGCGCATAGATGTATAAGCTTGAAGGTAGAGTAGAAATATAGGGTGGACGGAGTGGACACCGAATTATCCTTTCACTTAGACATAAGTAGAGGCATTTTCATGGTTTTGGTAAAGATTTGCCCTAGAATGCTTCTAATTTACCGGTAGAAATATGGACTTTAGAGCATGACCTTTAGAAATAAGGTCTTGTAGGATGCACCAGGAGTGCACAAAAGTGTAATCTTTATCATTGAAACACCCATATCCACAACCTTGATAACTTAACAAGCTGAGGAGAAAATCATAACAAGTCAATTATACCATACAACCCTAGATCCTTGATCCTAAGAGTTTCCTCTTTGTGACCTTCGTTCTTACACAACTCATTTAACAATCAATTACAATTTTCACTACTTCATAAACAATCTCTATAATCGCATAAAGCTTTAGTTTAGGAAACCTAACATCCGTTCCCTGAGGAATTCGACCCTGTACCCACCGGTTTTTTTACATGCGACCACGTACGCTTGCGTGCGGAGGCTTGAGTGCTTGTACTATAGCCGACAATCAACAGAGTCTATATAAGCACATAACTTTGCACTCCGAGGCCTTGGGCCTCGTACTCGACCTCTTATTTGTTGCCTTAAACTGAAACATTAGGATCTTAGAAGTTTGTCATCCCGAGGGAGAGCGTAGCACTAAACCCGCTCTTGCTTTAACCTCGGTGGCCCAATCGTCTACATGTAAGGCCTACTGGGAAGAGGGTTCCGAGGGTCCCATAGGTGTTTGGCTCTCGCTTTCATGGACTGTTAA
Source organism: Dioscorea zingiberensis (assembly GCA_026586065.1). Lineage (NCBI taxonomy): Eukaryota > Viridiplantae > Streptophyta > Magnoliopsida > Dioscoreales > Dioscoreaceae > Dioscorea > Dioscorea zingiberensis. The sequence goes on along the minus strand of JAGGNH010000018.1, from coordinate 273,730 downwards.
TTCCATTATGAAGTCAGCCAGTAGTTGGGCTTTGATTGTGGTCTAAGGCCTGTACTTGATATCAAACTCTCCTAGCTCAATCACCCATTTGGCCAATCTGCCGGACATTTTTTGTCGATGGAGAATCTGCCTCAGGGGTGGGTTGGTCAGAACTGTGACTTTGTGAGCTTGGAAATAGGGTCTTAGTTGTCCGACCGAGGTGATGAGGTCAAAGGCTAACCTTTTCAGGGGAAGATATCTTGATTCAGCGTCATTGAAGACTTTAATTGTATAGTAAATGGGCTTCTGGATTCGTGGTTTTGCTAATAGTATAGGAGATCACAGGTAATCTTTAAGCTGTCTGAGCTCCTTTTCACATTCTTCGTTCCATTCCATCTTTGGTGCTTTTCGTAACGCCTGAAAAAAGGTGAATTTTTCTCCCTAGCCTTTGAGATGAAACGTCCAGGGCGCTAGGCGTCCATTTAGCCTTTGGATTCCTTGAGGGTTTTTGGCGATCCCATTTCAAGAATGGCTTTATTTTCTATGGGTTGGTTTCAATGCCTCGTTGGGTCAGCATGAAGCCTAAGAATTTCCTGGAACGGATGCGGAAAGCGCGTTTACTTTGGTTGAGGCGCATGCCATATGCCCGAAGGGACTGGAAGGCTTCTTATAGGTATACTATATGGTGTTCGGTTCTTTCGCTTTTCACAAGGATATCACCCATATAGGCCTTGACATTCCTTTCGACCTGTTTTTGGAAGACCTTGCTGATGAGTCTCAAGAAGGTTGCTCAGGTATTTTTCAAGCCGAACGATATTACCCTATAGCAGTAGGGTCACTTTATTGGTGATTAATAAAGTCTTTTCCTCGTCGGACTTGGCCAGTCAGATTTGATTGTAACCTGAGAATGCGTCCAAGAAGCTTAACATCTCATGCCTTGCTATGGAGTCAACCAGATCATAAATCAAAGGAAAAGGAAAAGTGTTTTTCGAATAGGCTTTATTTAGATCCGTGAAGTCAATACACGTCCATTTTTCGTGGATTCCTTGACTATGACTACATTGGCCAGCTAATTCAGATAATCAACCTCTTGGATAAATCCTTCTTTTAGGAGCTTGTCGACCTCCCCCTCTATGGCCTTCTGTCATTCCTGGACAATGCTTCTTTGTTTCTATATAATCGACTTGAAGGCTAGGTTTATGTTGAGACGGTGCTCGATGATGCTTCAGTCGACTCCCGACATGTCTTCTGAGGACCAGGTGAAGAGGTCGGAGTTGTCTTGTAAGAGCGTCATCACTTCCTCTCTGTGTTCGGCTGGTAGTTCTGCCTAATTTTGGACAGTTTGGTTCGGTTGAGATTTGTTTAGTGAGAGTGCGACCAGATCTTCGACTGAAGTCGACCGATGTTCCGTATTGCCTTTTGGCCCTTCGGTTTCTTCAACTGTCAAAGTTTCTAAGGCCTTTCCCTTTGTGTGCTCCATGCTTTTAAGGAGGGAGACGTAGCATTGCCGGGCAAGTGGTTGGTCTCCTCTTACCTTCCAGCAGCCGCTTTCAATCAAGAATTATAATAAGAGGTGTTAAGTCTAGATGGCTGTTTTTAAGGCATTGAGGGTTGGTCTTCCATGGATAACGTTGTTGCTGTATGCATAGTGGATGACCATGAAGTTTGTCGTTAGTATCGATAATCTGGGTGGGCTCCTGATTGTGTGACTCGGAGAGTCAATATTCCTACGGGCTATACTACTCTACCTGAGAATCTAACCAACCAGGACTTCACGAGGAGAAATTGCTTCACTTTGAATCTCATCCTTTTGAAGGCGCTCCAGAATAGGACATTAACCGAACTTCCTTTGTCGATTAAAACCCTTCTCATCTCAAAGTTGGAGACTGCGATGATGATTACTAAGGCGTCATCATGAGGATGGAAGATCCTCTTAGCGTCATCATCATAGAAGATAATAGGCGGCACCAGTCGTCTCTTCTAGGTCTGCCCTTCTTGGGCAGACCCGACCATTCGGAAGTAGCTCTTTCGGGAAGCCGAGCTTTCTCTGCCACATCCGGGGATAATGGTCCTTTTCATTTTGGACTTTGGCGAATGTACTATTCGAGCTTACTACTCCGAATGCCGTCCTCAATCACATTCATCTAGTGGGTATATTGCTCTGTATTGTGACCACGAGCTCAATGGAAGTTGAAGTACTTCATTCTATCTTTTCATAGCTCTGGGTTTTTCATGGGCTTGGGTCATGTCAAGATCTTTCGGTCTTGGACCTGCATCAGAATGTGCCCCTTTGTTTGGTTAAGTAAGGTATTGTGGTCATATCTTACTATTCCTCCAATTTTTCTGGAGTCTCATGGCTGGAGTCCGTACTGTTTGGGGAGAGGCGGGGGCCCGCGGCCTCTTTTGTTCTCCTTCTGTGGTCCCCGTTGCTTGACCTCCTTCGGGGCACTTTCAGGCCTCTGGTGGGGGTTCACCCTCTGGTTGACCTTTGCTTTCTGCCGAGCTTCCTCTTCCCAACCTGCGTGAATTTCATGTTAGTTGATGTACTTTCGTGCATCATGAGCTCGGGCATATTTCTTGGTGGTTCTAGAGTGAGTGAGTAGTGGAAAGGGAAGTCATACAGTCCTTCCATCAGGATGGTAACGGCCAAGCTAGGGATGAGGTCGGCGATGTTTGATTCTTATCAGAGTTGAAGGGTTTTCTTCTGCTTGGCTTGCTTGGCGAAATGGGTGAGGAAAAGATCAACCAACACATGGAAGGAGGGGACGGTGCTGGAGGGGAGGTCAACGAACCAATCTTGAGCTGTCCCTTCACGCGTGGCTCAGAAAGCTCGATATATCCGAGAGTCAATTGTCCTAGAGAGGAGCATCTTTGAATGAAAAGAATTCAAGTGACGGGTCAGGTCTGTCTTGTAATCATACAATTCCATAGGGTTGGCTGAAAGCAGTCGGGGACGTGTTCCTCCAGTATTTCCCGGATATAGGAAGGGATTACTTGGGGCACGTACCTCTCGGGTTCCCTCCTTCTGTTGGGCGAAGTGTACCACGGGGCCCTTTCCTTATAAGATGGGGTATATCGTTGTGTTCTTGAGGGGGTCCGATCTTGTTGACGGATTTAGGGTAGTTCCAAGCTGTCGGAAAGATGGGTGTCTTCCCCTGCTTTTCGAGTACGCCGGGGGAGCTGGGGTAATAGTCGGAAGGGGTAGAGCCTGAGAAGGTTGAAGCTGTATGGCTAGGATAGCTTGAGCTAGCTGTTCAAGCCATTGTTCCAGGTTTTGGTATCATTCGTCCTGGACATCTCCGTTGTGGGTTGATACCAAAAGGTTTCCATCTACCTCCTGGGTTTCGCTGAGCGCGCTTGTTCCACTATTTCCTGCTATTTACACTTGTATACCCTTTGACATCGTAATGGTTGTCATTTGACTTTTTGTATGAATCTCCACAAAAGGCGCCAAATTGTTAGTGCTGGAAACCGGTCTTCTCTCGTGATTAGGACTGATCCAAGCAAACTATTGAGATTTGAAATTGTTTGGTGCGGATACGTATGGTTTCTTGTAAGAAGTCATGCGCTATTCTGTGTTGCTATAATAGTTGCACAAAGAGATGAACCAGTCTGATAAGTAGCCATTATGAGCATTCGTTGAAAATCTTTAAGTGTGGAGATGAGTAGCCATTATGAGCATTCGTTGAAAATCTTTATAGCATGCATGATATGTGTAATTAGGACCTTGTTGAGAAATTAATTTAACCATGAATTTATTCCTAGTGCACCATCATATGCTAGAATTTTGAAATTTTTCCGCTGAAACACCATGGGCATGTAGAGACCATCCTTGTGACAATTATGATTGTGAAAAGACAATAGATAACCCATTGCCATGCTCTTTTGACTTTAATAGCTAAGTATTGTTTTCAATGGCTCCAAGAAATTTCGTGGCATTAGTTCAAATTTATTAACCCCTCATAATATACATAGTGGACAAGTGCAATGAAAATAAAATAGTTTTGCACAATAGTTGTCAATTAATAAAGATAGTGTTCCGCTGCTTGTTGAGACGAACGAGTTTGGAGTTCTGGCTTCTAATCAGAGTGTTCTTCAATTCGAAAAGTCACTACTTAGGATGAACACCTATAGGTAGAGTTGTAATCACCTAAGTAGCGGAGAGTTCGGGTGCCTAATCAGCATGGATTCTCTGCAAAAGGGAGGAACTACACTATAACTTGATCTTTAGCACGGGAAAGTCGGATCCAATAGGGATGCCCTACCCGGAAAAAAAAAAAACTCCTAGTTTCTTGCAAACTTGTCCACCATTCATCTAATAGGGGGATAATTCTTTTGATCTTAGGGCCTCAAGGACTTTCTAGAGTCCATTGAGAGCTTGCTTGTCTTGTTAAGACTTTAGAACATGGCATGTGGAGTGAACAAGCTTTGTCTAGACCTATATCGAAATATCACGGGATCAATCTAAGCCTTGGTATGGAAATAGGAGAACATATTGTGATGGTGAGCTTGGAATAGAATTCGTGTATAATTTTTATAGCCCAAGGTTGAACATTTATCTTCTTTTGTTGATTTCTTTTCTTTGCTTGAGGACAAGCAAACCTTTAAGTGTGGAGATATGTGATAAGTGTTCATTGGACCGATATTTTATATCATATTATGCATGTTTATTGTGAGTTTTAGAGGAGTTTCAGCCCACCGATACTTAAAAAGGGTTTATTTTTGCAAACAGGGCAAAATATGGAGACTCCGGAGAAAAGGAAGCAATTGGAGAAGAATTCGGGCCGAAACAGGATAAAAGAATGAAGACCCAGGTCCATACGAGGCTCCATATGGACCCGTATGAACTTGGGCAGAGAAGGCCTCGACTCCAACCTCGTATGGGACCCCGTATGAGTCCATACGGGGTCCCATAAGGCTGACATAGCCCCGTATGACACAACCTGTGAAGCCATACGGACCCGTATGGTAGTCCATATGGAAGTCCGTATGGCGTAAGTTTCCAGCGACGATTTGATCCGCCCAGGGGTAAAAACGGAAAAGGACCCAAAACCCTAGTGTCAACTATAAAAGAAAATGCTTAATCAGGTTTTTGGGATCTTGCCTTTTTGATTAGAAAGCTTGGAGAGAAAGAGAGAGCTAGAGGAGGAGCCTCATCATCATCTTCTTTCCCAACTTGGAGGAGAGGTCACCGGAGTGGTTCCTCATCTCGAAGCTCTAGAAGGCAAGAAGGAAAGGCGAGCAAGCGAAGCATCCACCTATCTTCATCAATAGGGAGTTTTTATTTGAGATTTATGTTTTCATCTTCCCTTATTGTTGTGGATTGTTCCCCTCCATTGATGGAGGGCTAATTTCTTGATGCTTGGGTGTAGATGAACCTTTGGATGCTATTTTAATTAAATTAGTGTTTCTATGTTGAATGCTTGTATGATTTCATTAGGTCTATTGGATGATTTGTATTGAGGTAGTACTCTCTCTACGTTGCGAGAGCCCGGAGAGACTATTGGTATCCATGTGGGGGAAGACGCGAATGCCTCCCCACTTATAGACTTTCTCCAATAGAAGGGGTTAGGAGTACACTGGGAGTCCGGGTACTAAGGAGGACGACTCTTTCAAATTGTATATTCCCCTAATCCTTCCAATTTAGGTCGGGACATCATCAATGAGGGCATTAGGATAGTAGCTCATCTCTGGTGGAGAGAGTGAAAGCATATTATGTATCTTTGGCAAATGGATCATCAAGCATTGACATAGCTCACACTAATCAATTTCATAAAATCCAAAGGGGATTCGAACACCAAAGTATCCCTTTCTTGATCGAATCTCATCCAAGTAATAATCAATTGTGCAATTTCAATTTCTAAGTTCTAGGTTTAGAGTTAGTTGATAGTCACCCAATTTCCGATCGATTAGATAATAGAAAAATAGATAGTACTAGTACTTCCTACTCCCTGAGGTTCGATACCCGACTTTTCAAGAGTCCACTTTATTACTTGATCCGACCCGTACACTTGCGGTTAGAACGAATCACAAAGGAAGGATTAAAACACTAGAAATCAATCAGAAATAGGTTCCCCCTTTGTTTTGAGCTTCTCCCCTCAAGATTTGGCCTTGAAACCCTCCGGGTCGCCTCTTTGGAGCCCTAGCCATCGCCCCCAAATGAGAGATCGTCAAAACCTAGCATACCAGCCCCTTTTTATAGCCCAGCGCCCTCGACATCGCAATGTCATGGGGTGACATAGCAATTTGTCTTTTCTGTGAAAGTTGGCGCTCTGTCAGCGATTAACATCGCGATGTATGCAGTCTGCATCGCGATGTTTTCATCAACTCCACGATCAGATGACCATTTCAACTCGGATTGAGGTAAAATTTTAACTTATTGTTCCTAACTTGTTGATATTTAATCTGAACATGGAGATTGTATTTGGAGGCCTGTAGCACATCCAATATATTTCAGATCTCAGCTGCTCTTTCAGGCTGCTCACAACCCTTTCTCCTTTCACTACTTTCGCTCATTTGTTATAGAACACATTCCTCTTTTGCCGAAGATCATCCTTATAGCTCTCCAATGGTCTCACTATCTATCAATATTAAAACACTTGCATTAGTGCATAAATTAATCCATTTAGTATAGAAATTCACTCAAACAAGTGTACATGCTAGTTGAGGTATAGTTTATATAAAATAACCCAAATTGGCTCTTGAATAGATCATTAGATGGCTATATTTGGTCTCAACCTAGAATAATATGTCGTCTAAATAGCTCTCTTTTGAGAGCTATCATCATCCCCTCCTCAAAAGTGTTCTCTGTCCAAGGGACCTCCCATGTAGTCCGAATGTCCCACCCAGATTTACATGACAAAAACAAATACTTTCTTTTCCACTACTTAATACAAAAAAGAACCATACCTAAAAATTTCTTCCTCGAGCGGGCCGAGAAAAAATACCAATCGTTATCAGGCTCTAGGTTCAGACTGAACAAGAGATAAAACCAGCCACAGTCGGTTTAACGCCATAATGATTAGGAACAAAAACGAATCGGTAGATTAGTGTTCATGAATTTGGAGTCAATTGATAAGGACATAGTTGATGATAATCTAAAATTTCCTTGAAAATATCAGGAAATGGGAGTCTGAGACCACCCAACAACATGTCCTGGTAAATAGTTATCTCGCCATCTCTAGGGGTACTGGCCCTCTCCCCAGAAAAAGGTTCCTTAATGGAGATGGAAGATAGACAGATCCTATTGTAAAACCCGCCTTGAAATAAATAAGAATTTCCATTTAATATTATTTATTTTTCCCAGAATTTATTAAATTGAAATTTAATTTTGGTAAGCGATGAAATTTGGGAGAAATTTTAAAGTTTTATTAATCCAGATTAATTAAGTATTTATTAATCCAGTTAATTATTGAGAAAAATAGACAAATATTCGAATCCCGGGAAAGGTGGATTCGTGCGGCGAGACGGACTCAGTGAGATTCTGATATACCCATGACACTGGGTCGTCTGACCCTGGATTTTTGGATCTTGGTCGGGGAACCATTAAAGAGATAAGATAAATTAAAGGTGACGGAACATATAGTGGGGAGATAACTTAAAGTAATCAAAGTGGTTTAGAGGATAAATTTAATTAAAGTGTTATGATAAGTTAAAAAGATGAAATTGATTAATAAATCAAATATTAAGTGTGTGTGTATATATATATATATATATATATATATATATATATATATATATATATATATATATATCAAACTTTGCAGACTTAGGTTTGGGAGGTTTCAATTTGATTTCAATTGAAAACAAATATCGGGCGTCTCCCTCTCTCGTCCGTGAGCTCCCTTCCTCAAGGGCGGGCGAGCCCACTGGAACCCAAGGCTGAAAGCTCCCTCCAAATTCTGGGACCCCCTGCAAGCGCGGTGGTAGCCCAACTCTTGCGCTGCCCTTTAGCTCGCGCGTGCCGCCCGGAAGACGCTCCGCCGCCATCCCCTCCCTTGCGGGCGAGCTCCGACCAAGAGGACGCGCGCAACCCGACAACCGCCCCTGAGCCCCCTCGGCCACCTTGGTTTGCACACAGACGTCCGCGCGCGCCTCCCTACAGGCGACCAGCCACCTACGCGGCCTCTCCTCTCCTCTCTCGCGAACACCGGCGAGCCACCAGAACTCCGTCACCGCCAGCCTGCCGCGGCTCAGCTCCGCCTCCTTCACGCGCGCCTGCGCCCGGAGAGGTCCCTACCCGCGAGCAGCTCCAAATTTGAGCTCCACCCCTCTTCCTTCTCTCTCACGGCCCAGCTCCGGCGAGGTGGCAGTCCGACGAAGACTTGCCGTCCAACCGCTTCTTTCTCCTCCCATCTTCCTCGCTTCCCAACATTGACTGAGTTCCTCTTTACCCCTCGATCAATTCGGGTTGCACAGTGAGATTTCTCAACCCTTAATGGAAGATAAATTATGAAAGTGTAAGGACTAGGGCTATGGTATGGAGGAGTTTTGATGATATGGGATGTGTAATTATTGAGGGGACACTTGTATATGCTAAATTGATTTTATATGTGAATGTTATATGTTGATGCCAAAAACTGGTCCACCTCACGCTTTGGTTACTGTAGCCTCATGATCTGGTCTCAGCCTTCAACAAACGGTTCAAATTTATAGTTGATGTGGACGCTTACTTCAGATTCTGAACAGGAGATGCTCTGGAATACAGATCAAAATTGTCAACTGTTTACTTTGGGGTGAATCTGTAAAAGGGAGAGCGAAATGATCGGAATTGGGCCTTTCTGCCCGGATTTATCTCCAATGCTTAAGTCAGAAAACTTGAGAAGGAAGTTTTATAGTGCTCTGTGTAATTTTTTCAGATCCCTTTCTTACTATCATTGTTCTTCTTTTATAGCAAATTAAAGGCGGTTTAGGAAAATATCCTGAAAGGCGGTGGGAAAGGCGGTGAGTAAATATCTCAAGAGGCGGTAAGAAAAATATCTGCCTACTGTGTAGGTACTACGTAGGTAAGTGCTACGTAGGTAAGTAGAGAATACTTGCCCACTGTAGAGGCAAGTGGATAAGATCTTCTTACTGTAGAGGTGTTAGATATTTTCCTCCCTAGGTGGCTATAGGCACCTTATGAGACGGTTTTTAAGAAAGTTGCCGAACGGAATTTCACTCTTGAATATTTGCCGAACGGAATTTCACTCTTGAATATTTGGTGATATTGCCATGTGGCCAAAGGGACGTAGCCCTGTGTGTGACAGGTGGCCATTTAGGTAGGTGACGCGTGTTTTACCAAATATCTCCGTAACACTAGTCCCCCACCCCCAAAGTGTACTTGTTCGAAAAATTTGAGCGAGGAGTGAGCTGATCGCACTTTTCGCTTGGTTCGAGAACAAGTATCTTCTTTAGTTGGCATGTCTATGTGGGTGTAGATTTTGTCTCTAGGATAAATAGGTGACCGACACTTGTTGTGTTGTCTTTTCGTTGTTTTGAATCGAGATAGATCTTTCTCTGGAATTTTCGTCTATAGTGTGAATAGGTTTATCTATTTAAGGAGCTTGTATGGATAGTGTTTTTATTCATTCTGTTGTTTATCTTTGTTTCTTTGTATAATGGCTCAACGTTTGTCCTTCTTTAAATTTTTCACTTTCACTCAGTCTTCTCGTCATTTACGAATTCCAACTTCTTTTTACGGACATTTGGAGGGCCTGAGGACTGGAGTCGTTCATTTGGTAAGTCCGAACGGCTGTGTATGGCAGTCTCTCCTGGCTGTTGACACAGATTTAGGTGAGATCTGTTTTGAGGAAGGGTGGGAAATTTTTCATGTTGATCATGATGTCGAGGCGGGGGATCTTCTAGTTTTTACTTATGCAGGGGGCATGCGCTTCGAAGTTGAAATATTCGGAAGCGATTCCTGCCGTAGAGAAGTGGACCCCAATCTTCGTCCACATGGTTTGCAAGGGTTTCCTAGCGACGATGAGGACAGCGACGGTTCTGGAAGTCCGTGCATCTCCTCCGAGTCTTATCCGAGCGAGTCCTCGGATGGATCTGTGGACTGTTGACTAGGGAATTCCGACGGAGAATAATGTTTGCGAGGGCTTGTTGTGTTGTTTTTTTTTTAAATGCCGCTATCGTTGTAACATGAATAAATAAAGTTTACCGTTTTGCTTATAAAGACTTTGATTTCTTCAAGAAATGATCGCTGGTGATCCTATGTTAGGATGTGTGCGTTTTGTCTTTCATGATATTGGCTCTATTTTTTACATGGTACAACGCCCATTACTCCTTAGGGAGACACGTGTTTCTCGCACTGTTTCACATTAAAGGGAGAAGATGGCGCGAAGTGCGCAGCGTGCACTTTGTCAACAGCATGATGGGCGCTGTTACCTATGCGTGTCAGGCTGCGTTTGGTATGCTGATGTGGATAGAATTTTGAATCGTTTAAGGAGAAGTAATGATGGCGATCTGAACGATCGAGATTTGGGGACCTTTGGTTCAACGGTCCGATCAAGGTGTAATGCTGGGATCTAACGATCGCAATAGTGTCTTCCTCTCCGGCGAGCTCTGTCCTACAGTTCTTGCGTTCTTTCACCTCTTTTTCTTCTAAGGTACGGCTAGTGACTCTAGTGCGTCTTATTCTTCTGGTTCTTCTCATAAATCTCATGAACCTGCTACTTCTTAACCACTTTCGATCCCTTCTCCGTCCGAACCCATAGCCTCCATCACGATTCTAGACGGGTCTAGGGATGTTCCGGTCCAGGGTTTGAGAACTCATCCCGCTTCTAGGGCGATGGGTAGGGGGTCTAACAACTTCATAAGCCTCCTTGGGCAGAAGGATGTCGATGGCTTGGTAAAGAAGTATGAGAGAGATCTGTCTCTGTTTGAGGTTAGGGCTCCATGTTCTGGGGAGAGGGCATGTTCTCCTCGGGAGGGGGAGATTACCATCTATCAGGATGCATTGTTGGGTAGCCTTAGGATTCCTTTTTCTAACTTTGCTAAGGCTAATCTGGAAGAATATCGCTTGTGTCCTTCACAGTTAACTCCAAATTCTTGGAGGTTACTGAACGGTTTTGTTATTGTTTTTAAGAACTACGAGGTAAATCCCACCGTTCGTTGGTTCCGTATGTTGTTCAGTCTATGTTTAGAGTCTAATGCCGATTGGTACTATTTCTCAGCTCATCCCGGGAGAAAGCTTCTAGGGAAAGTCCCTTCTTCCATTAAGCGATGGAAGAGTAAATTTTTCTTTGTCAAAAGTAAATCTGGGTGGGATGTCCGAACCAAGTGGGAGGTTTCCGGAACGGATATTGCTTGTGAGGAGATGACAAAAGAAGAGGAGGTTCTTCTTAAGTCAATGACGGGGATGTCCAAGGTTTACATGGATGCCTTCTTAACAAAGGAAAATCTCCTTAGGTGTCGTTTAATAGGAGCTACTGGTAGGACTTGTTTGTGCGTCTAACTTAATTTAATATTGAATCGTGATGTCTAACTCGCTTCGGAATTTATTCTTGCAAGAAATCCGATGGAGGAGAAAGATTTAAGTTACGTTAAGGGTATCATGGCCTCCTTCGAAGGTGAAGTTCATCCGCCCTTACCTCGTGGGCGAAAGAGGAAGGAGGTATCATCCAGCAAGGGCGTTGATACTTCCAAGGAAGAAAGAAAGAAAAGGAAGAGAAAAGATGTTGACTCTTCCAAGAAGAGGGTTAAAGGCGACCCATTGCCGCAGTGGTCCTCATGGGGAGAGAGGACGAAGAGGAAGAATTACGAGGACGCATCGGGTCCCGTAATTACGGGAGAAACGATAGCCGCCTCAGGAAGAGGCTCGCCCGGTTTTATCGCCAAGTTTAGAGGGCCCCTCTTCTAGTCAGCCAGAGGATATCCTCTTTAAGGAGGTGAGGGTCTACTTCATAAGGTTATCTATTATCTCACTTAGAATTTTTAACTTAGGTTTATTTTGTAGGCGGAGGCAGGAGAAGCGGCTCTCCTGGACAAGCTAAGGGAGGCAGACTTGGTCCTCAAAGGACCGGCGACTCAAGGGAAGGAGTTGCCTTCTGAAGATATCCCTTTTCAGGATGCTGCTTCCGTGAAGAACGTTTTGATGGCTATAAGGCCTGAACCGCTCTCCACTAAACTTCGAAGAGCTGGAAGGGAAGAGGCCACTTGCCAACTTTTCCGCTAGGCTATGCTGGTAAAAACTATTCTTGTACTGCTTTTACTTTCTAGTTCGGTATTATCGCCTATAATTCGTTTGCTATTCTGTAGACTGCTCAATGGGCGGATCGAGTCGGCAATCTTTGTCAAGAAGACTTGGCAAAGATGGAAGCGAGTAGGGCAGACATTGCCCAATTAAGCTCTAGGGTGGCGGCGTTAGAAGAAAAGGAGAAGGAACAACTTGCCGTTATCCACGCCCTTGAGCTAGATAAGGCCGAGCGACTTCAACAGTTGGCTGCTATGGAAAAAGAGAAAAATGATCTAGCGGCCAAGCTGGTTATTTCCGAGGGCTCTCTTCATGCTGCTGAGGAGAATATCAAAAAATTACAGGATGACTCTAGCTGTTTGAAAGAGGAACTTAAATCCGCTCAAGATGAGCGAGCTGAAGCCCGATGGAATCTAAAGTTGAAGGTTGCTGAACTTGCCGCCGTTCAGGCTGAGTTGGAGAAAATAAAAGGGTTGCGTGACACACTCAAGGAAGACTAAGCTTCCAAACACAAAGCTCCTAAATCCAACTCGCAAGAAATTAAAGATTTAATATAACGAGCGGATAAGTTAGAAAAGGAGGTTGCTCGGCTTAGGGCGAAAGCGAAAGAGGGGGCCACCCGTATATATTAAGTAGTGCAGCAGGTGGGTCACCATGTTCCTCCTGCGGAAGTTTTGTTTATGGGGCTTGCTGGAGTCTTAACGAAATTTACAGAGATAAATGAGCAGCAGATTATAAAGACCCCAGAGGCCCCCGCCCCTGCTTCAGTCTTAGCTGAATTTCCGACCCAACCTTCCTCAAAAGCGGCTCAATGTCAGGAGGGCCCTAGTTCTTAGGGATTTTTTATGAAATGTTTTTGTGAAGATTCAACATTTTGAATGTAATTTCTACTTATATGAATGAAATACAAACCTTTATGTTGGTGAAGATTTATTTCCGAGTCTTGGTTACCTTTAACCATTTAAGAAGTCCTTCGTAAAGTCTTTCTTTCTTCATTTGGCTTGTAAGTTAAGCTTCATAGCAAGTTCTTCGCTTCTTAGTCCAATCGTGGGACTTTGATTTGTTGAGTAAGATCCTTGCCTTTGTAAATGAGATTGTTGCCTCATATTTCGATCAGGATTTTTGCCCCATGTTTTTGGATGAGAATTGTCTTTTATCCTTGTAGGATAATTTTATTTTCGACTCATCTTTTTGGAATGGGATTTTCACCTCATTTTTGTGGAATGGGATTTTCACCTCATCTTTGTTTAAAAAAAAAAACTTAAGCTTTATTTCATGAAACATTTAGGAGACGGCTACCGAATTCACTGATAGTAGCGTCGCAGGTGTTCAACATGAAATGGACGCTTGAACGTTTTTCATTCCATATTTACCAGATAATAGGTGCCCATTCGGACAATTCTCTGTATGACGTAAGGGCCTTCCCAGTTAGGAGTTAGCTTCCCCGTTCGACTTTTGTTTCCATGGAATTCATTTTCTCTTAAGACCAGATCACCGATTTGGAAGAAGACTCTTTTCACCCTTGCGTCGTAGAACCTTTTTACTCTTTGGCGATAGATGGTTGCCTTTGTTTCCACAGTTTCTCTTCGCTCTTCAAGTAGATCAAGTTTCGCTCGGAGATTCTTCTCATTTTCTTCTGATGAGAAAGCTTGTTGTGTCCGTAAGGTAGGCATTCCTATTTCTGCAGGGATGACAGCCTCTGCCCCATAAGTAAGAGAGAATGGAGTTTCTCCTGTGGGGGTTCTTGTAGTTGTCCTGTAAGCCCAAAGAGCGCTCGGAATTTCCTCAACCCAATTAGTTCCATTTTTGGACACTCGGGTTTTAAGAGCTTGGAGCAAGGTGCGATTTGTCACTTCCACTTGGCCGTTGGCTTGAGGATGTGTTACTGAGTGGTTAACACGGATTCAATTCCGAGCTTTCGAATGTAAGCTTTTGAAAGCCTTGTTATCAAATTGTCGACCATTATCGAGAGATGAAGGCGTAGAAATTCCAAATCCATGTATAACCGGCTTCGCCATAAGAATCTTTGACAAGCTTTCTCCGTGATCTTAGCCAAGGGCTCAACTTCTACCCATTTGGTGAAATAGTCGATAGCAACTATTAGAAACTTTATTTGTCAAGTCGAAGTAGGAAATGGCCCTAGAAGATCAACTCCCCAGATAGCAAACGGTCGAGGGCTAATAATTGGTGTAAGCAGTGTTGGTGGTCGTCTTTGAATCTTGGAATGCCGTTGCAGGCATCACATTTTCGGGCGAACGCCGCTGCATCTTGAGTTAGTGTTGGCTAGTAATAGCCTTGTCGCAGGACTTTGTAACTCAAGGCTTTGCCTCCTATATGACCCCCTCCGATGCCTTCATGAATTTCTTGAAGGATATAGTTGGCTTCTGTGGGACGCAAGCACCGCAAGAAGGGTTGTGTAAAGGACCTTTTGTATAGATTTTCGCCAATTATAGTGTACCGAGCTGCTTTGTAAGAAATCCGTCTGGCTTCTGTCTTGTTGGATGGCGTAAGTCCACCTTGCAGGTAGTTTTTAATGGGATCAATCAAACTTGACTCTTCTGCTGCACTTTGTACCTCTCCTACTAGTCCTTCAATAGTTTTTGTGGGGAGGTATTGTAGGTTGAAAGAAGATTCTGTATCTCCATTGGGTGTAGTGGCTTTTTTAGATAAAGCGTCAGCTTCTTTATTTTGTGCTCGACAGATTTTTTCAATCTGGAAGTGAGCGAAGCATGGAACTATTTTCTTCACCACTGCCAGGTATTGACCATGTTCTCCTCCTTTGCTTCAAAACTGCCCAATGTATGGCCAACGACTAGCTGTGAGTCGGAATATACACGCAAATGCTGAATTCCGAGCCCCTAGGCCAAATGCAATCCTGCGATGAGGGCTTTATATTCGGCCTCATTGTTGAGTAAGCTAGGAGTGGAACTTAAGCCTTTATTTGCAATTTTTCTATTTAGAGGGAGAATAAAGGGCCGAAACACGCTTACGACTTTTTCTTCGGTTGCTAATCCATCGATATATAAGGACCATGGGATGCTAGGGCTTTCTTCTAGATCTTGTGACGGGAGTTCATCCCCATTTGTGGGAATGGTTAACTCCGCGATAAAATCTGCTAGCACTTGAGCCTTGATTGCCGTTCGGGTCTTATAAGTGAGATCAAACTCACCCAATTCTATTACCCACTTGGCTAGACGCCCGGAATTTTCAGGCTTATGAAGAACTTGCTTTAAGGGCTGGTCAGTCAACATAGTAACTTTGTGAGCTTGAAAGTAAGGCCTCAATCTCCGTGTGGATGTGATAAGGGCAAAGGCTAACTTTTCAAGTGGTAAATACCTTGACTCCGTGTCGTTAAGGATCTTACTTGTATAATAGACAGGCTTCTGAACTCCCTTATCTTCTCTTAATAGAACTGCACTGACCGCTCGAGGAGCATCGGCCAATAGATATAGAGTTCTTCCCCTACTTGTGGCTTGGCTAGCAACTGAGGCGATCAGAGATAATCTTTGAGTCTCTGGAAGACTTTTTCACACTCTTCTATCTACTCAATTTTTGGTGCTTTACGCAAGGCTTCGAAAAGTGGGAGATTTTTCTCTCCGGCATTAGAGATAAATCTTCCAAGAGCTGCTAAGCATCCATTAAGCCGTTGTACTTCTTGAAGACTTTGGGGTGATCCCCTATCAAGAATGGCTTTGATCTTTTTGGGATTTGCTTCTATTCCTCCTTGAGTCAATATAAATCCTAGAAATTTCCCTGATCGGACACCGAAGGCACACTTATTCTGATTTAGGGGCATGTTTTATGGGAGTCAGGCGGTAGAAGAGAGCCTCTTGTAAATCCGGCAGATGCTCATCGGCTTTTCGGCTCTTTACCAAGATATCATCCACATAGGCTTCGACATTTCTGCCAATTTGCTCTTTGAAGACCATATTTATGAGCCTCTGGAAGGTGGCTCCGGCATTCTTTAGACCGAACGGCATCACCTTATAGCAATAAGTTCCTTTGCTAGTAATGAAGGATGTTTTTTCTTCGTCGTCTTTGGCCATTCGGATTTGATTGTAGCCTGAGAAGGCATCTAAGAAACTCAGCATCTCATGCCCCGCCGTAGAGTCAACCAAACCATCAATTTAAGGTAGAGGGAATGAATCTTTTGGACAAGCTTTATTTAGGTCCGTAAAATCCACGCACATTCTCAATTTTTCGGGCGGCTTTTTTACTAGAACCACATTAGCCAACCAGTCTGGATAGTTCATCTCTCGGATAAATCATGCCTTCAAAAGGGTCGATACTTCTTCCTTTGTAGCTTTCTGCCTTTCCGGGGCGGAATTCCTCCTTTTTTGTTTGACAGGTTTGAACGACTGATCTATGTTGAGGCGGTGTTCAATGACATCACGTTTTACGCCTGGCATGTCTTCTGATGACCAGGCAAAGAGATCAAAATTTGTCCTTAGTACCACCATGAGATTTTCTTGCAGTACGCTCCACTCTAGTTGTGTCTAGAGGAACTACAAGCAATTCATCAACTGGTGTGTGTCGGAGTTCTTCATCTTCCCGTTCTGTTATTCTGTTGATCAACATGGCTTCTGAAACTCTTGTTTTGCCTCTGTTTAAAGTTTTTCCTTTGAGGGTCGAGACATAACATTGCCATACCAAGGGTTGATCCCCTCTTACTTCTCCACTACCACTCTCAGTCGGAAATTTGAGGAGAAGATGGTAAGTAGAAATTATTGCTTTCAAGGCGTTGAGGGTTGGCCTACCAAGAATCACGTTGTAACTTGAAGCACAGCGTACAACTAGAAAATTTGTTGTCACAGTTGATAATCTTGGCGAATTTCCTACCGTAACTGGCAACGTGATCATTCCCTCTGGTTGTACCACCCCTCCGAAAAATCCCACTAAAGATGATTTTATGGGGAGCAAGTTATCCGCGTCGTACCTCATTCTTTCAAAGGCGCTCCAGAAAAAAAATATCCACTGAACTTCCGCTGTCTACCAGAACTCTTTTCATTAGGAAGCTGGAAACCATGATGGCAATGACCAAGGCGTCGTCATGAGGGTGGCGAACCCTGCTAACATCATTATCATAAAAAGTGATGGGAGCCGTAGGCCGAGACCTTCTTTGTGGTGCTTCTGTTTCTTGCCCAACTCCCACCATTCGGGCATAGCTTTTCCGAGAGGCGGAACTTTCACCACCACACCCAAGACCACCACTAATAAATCCGACCATCTCTCCTATTTCTCCTTCAGGCTGTGAAGTTTCAGGTTCCTCTTGAACATCAATGTTGATGTACTGCTCCAATTCTCTCATTCTAACGATATCTTCTATGGCGTTCATCAAATGGACTTACAATATCTTTTGTTATTCTTTTGTCGTTCGGGATTCTTTGCAGGTTCTGGCCATGTCAAGATTTTTTTATCCTGAATTTGCATAAGGATATGGCTTCTGGTCTGATTTAGTGTGGTATGGTGATCGTATTTGACTATTTTCCCTTCTCTTGAGGATTCTCTAGGCTATAGCATATGTCGCCGAGGGCGTGTTGAAGATTCCAGACCTCTATTTTTACCCTTACTATCCTTACGCGATCCTCCTTCCTTTTGGATTTCTGTGGGCCTTTTGTTGACATTCTGATGGGCTTTTCCTTTCTGGATTTCAATAGGGGTACGTCGAGCCTCTTCTTCCCAACCCGTACAGATTTCATCAGAATTGATATACTTTTGGGCATGGATCATGAGGGCAGGGATGTTTTTTGGTGGATCCAAAGTGAGGGAGAAACAGAAAGGGGATTCTAGCAAACCCTCCATTAGGATGGTTACAGCCATTCGCGGAATAAGGTCCGCAACATTTGCTGCTTCATTTATGAAACGATTTAAATAGGCTTGGAGTGTTTCACCCCCTCGTTGCTTAACGCGCAGATGGGTAGGTGGAGTTTTCTTTTGCTTTGAATAATTAGCAAAATAAGCTAGAAAGTGATCTGCCAGAACTTGAAAAGAAGGAATTGTGCTAGATGGAAGATCGACAAACCAGTCTTGCGCTTTTCCCTCTAAAGTGGTGGGAAAAGCTTGGCACATACGAGCATCGGTGATTCCAAAAAGCAGCATCTTTGATCGGAAAGACTTCAAGTGACGAGACGGATCGGTTTTGCCCTCATATGCAATCATAACAGGTGGTCGAAAACTATCGGGAACTTGCTCCTCCAATATTTCCTTTATGAAAGGTGAGCATATGTTGAGAACATGCCGTTCGGATTTCCGGTTTCCTCGAGAGGGGCCCTGTTGTTGTGTTCTTCTGTCGACAATTGGAACAGATGGACTATTCCGTTCCGTTCTTGTATTCCGTTTTGTTCTTGTGGCAGCTTGCTCTCGACGGCGAACGGAGGGAGGTTCCGAACTAGCAGAGAAGGCGGTTCTCTCTCTTCTTTCTCCATGGGTGCGAGTCCTTGTACTCCCTCTGCTTTCGAAATTAGCTGGTGGGGCTGTCGGCATATTTGGTGGAATTTTTGTGGAAGGAAGTAGTGGATGGGTCAAAGTATGAACATCTTGGGCCAACCGCTCTAATTGTTGCTGCATGTTAAGATAAAATTCCAGGGTGGGTCCCAGGGGTAAGATGGCGGGACTTTCCGACGGAGGTAAGATGGGTGGATTTTTCGACGGATTCTCCCCATCTCTCCGGATTTCACCGGGTATTTAGGTATTACTAGGCGAGCCTTGTTCTTGGATTCGTTTCAATCTTCTGGTAGTAATCATTTAGCTTTTTGTAAGGGTCCCCACGGACGACGCCAAACTGTTGATGCCAAAAACTGGTCCACCTCACGCTTTGGTTATTGTTGCCTCGTGATCTGGTCTCAGGCTTAGACAAACGGTTGAAATTTATAGTTGATGTGGACGCTTACTTCAGATTCGGAACAGGAGATGCTCTGGAATACTGGTCGAAATTGTCAACTGTTTACTTTGGGGTGAATCTGTAAAAGGGAGAGCGAAATGATCGGAATTGGGCCTTTCTGGCCCGATTTAACTCCGATGCTTAAGTCAGAAAACTTGAGAAGGAAGTTTTATAGCGCTTTGTGTAATTTTTTCAAATCCCTTTCTTACTATCATTGTTCTTCTTTTATAGAAAATTAAAGGTGGTTTAGGAAAATATCCTGAAAGGCGGTGGGAAAGGCGGTGAGTAAATATCTCAAGAGGCGATAATAAAATATCTGCCTACTGTGTTGGTACTACGTAGGTAAGTGCTACGTTGGTAAGTAGAGAATATCTGCCTACTGTAGAGGCAAGTGGATAAGATCTTCTTACTGTAGAGGCGTTAGATATTTTCCTCCCTAGGTGGCTATAGGCACCGTATGAGACGGTTTTTAAGAAAGTTGCTATAATTCCGACGGATTTGTTTGTATGGTTGAACCCTCACTTTATTTGTCGAACGGAATTTCGCTCTTGAATATTTGGTGATATTGCCACGTGGCCAAAGGGACGTAGCCCTGTGTGTGACAGGTGGCCATTTAGGTAGGTAACGCGTGTTTTACCAAATATCTCCGTAACATTATATATTTTCGGGGCCCTTCAAATAGAAGAGGTGTTGCCGAATTTTCGTAGAAATCTTAAGTAGAATATAGTTGATTGAATCTCCATCAGCATGCTTAGTACTTAGTTACATATAAGGAACATACTTGAAGCTTTAAAAGCTAAGGTTTCTTATTGAACAATTCCGTATTTTGATTCTATAGAAATACGACGATCATGATTAACACTTGGTCACTCTTAAGGAAAGCGTGTATGTAAGAACTCTCTATTCGGAGATAATTAATAAGAACATATTAGAGGCCCGATTGGCTAAATAATGGTTTCATTAGATGCATGAAATTGAAATAAGTAAGGGATTCTTTGTTATAGCAAGTCTCTTAGTAATAATATGAATTTACTATCTTTCTTGATTGATTTTGGTGACGTAAATTATTCTGGGATTTACTGTTAGTTTAGATGGGTTCCTTGAACTCCAAGAGACTTGAAATTGGTTGTATGAGAGAACATTGGAAAGTGTGCATTAAGATAGACCAAGCGTGAGATGTTATTGCTTACTTAGGGTTCATAGTAATCCTTAAAGTTCTTGGTAATGGGAATTTGACTCTGATCATCCCGATAGTTCTAGGATGTATTTAAACTAATAAAATGGTACTAACAGGTGTTGTAGGGCCCTAACCTATCAGTTATAAATTTAAAAGCCGACATTTCGATAAACTCACGATTATGGTAATTAAATGCATGTAATACATTCAGATTGTTATGAAATGTTATGTGATGAACATTTACCATGTTTAGGACGTGGTGAGGTGGTCGAGGACGTGAGTGGAAAACTCGGACCTGGGTAGGTCCTAGAAGCGAATAAGGTTGGCTCTCGCACGGGGGTTTGTGAGTATTCCTTCCTCCTACCTTGCTTTGATTTTTGTACTCTAATTTCCTAAAGAGGTTCCCAATACATATTCGAGATGGGCTTCCTCATATGTATCGGTTTTATATCTCGGGGAGATTGTTGCTTTCATGTTTTTCTTATGCGTATTTGAGTGGAGTTTACTCCCTAGATACGTATTGGCTTCCGATCTCGTTAAGATCATTGACCTGATTATATATTCAAGATGTTTCTACCTTGAATATATATGAATACCTGTTGTTAGGTATTTGTACTAGCAATCTCTTACGTACAGGCATGATACATCGGACGGAGGCCCCGGCAAAGGGCATATAATATCTAGCCATGAGGCTCAGTCAGAGAGCGGTATTTTCTGGCCATGTGCACATGATTGATATACCACTATCTGGCGTAGACCGGAGATGATATCTGAAGGATATCTTATGATGCTGGAGGTATCATATTATCGTATATGCCAGGAGATTGAGTACATCTCTAGATTTATCCACATTCCCGAGACTTGTTATTTGATTGTGATCTTGTTGCACTCGCTTATTACACTTGCTTGAGTAGCAAGGAGCGGGACTCTGGAGGGAGCTTCCGCGGGACAACCTAGCAGTGTTGGGGATATTTTGAGCTGAGGTTTGCGGGCCTTCATTCTTTTCTGAGTGAGAGATGTATTTTTATTCGGGACATGTATAAGGCTTTTGTATAACCTTATATATTTTCTTCCACTGATTAATAATTTTAACTCTGTTTTTAATTATCTGCTTGTGTTACTGAGCCTTGCGTACTTATAGGGGTGACCCTATAAATACGCGGGGTCTGTCGCGTGCGCCGAGGCCCGGGACCCTGGTTTGGGGCGTGACACCTATAGCTATCCGAGCTATGTTCTCTATGTTATGGATCTCAAGAAAGCCTCCGACCCCCCCACCCCCCACCCCCCACCTTCTCCGTTCTAGAGGACGCAGGGTGAACCCTCAAACCCTGGACCGAAGAATCCCTAGGTTCACCACGAAAGGGAATGGAAGAAGGCGAAGCAGAACAAGAAGGAGATGAAAGCAGAGAAGAAGTGGATGAACTAGGGGGAGAACGAGGAAGAACAAGTGCCCTAGAGTTTAAGGGGTCAGTCTCCATTACCTTGGCAGAGATAACGACCTTCAAGGAATGGAAAGTGCTAATCGAAAAGCCGTCGGTGAAGCGTTGGGAGTTCAGAGCGCTGAAAGAGAAAACACTTAACTAGGAGAAACAGAATCCTCAGAACTCCCCAAATCCCCTTTCAAAAACAAAGAGACGGCCCGCCCAGCCGTCGGATCAACAAAGGTGGCCCAAATTGCACCATCAAAATAGCACCTTGTAAGATAAGAGATATACAGAACCCACCCTAAAGGTCAGATCTCCACGAATGGTCCTGATCCATTCCCCAAGCGGCACCTCTCTAGCGATAATATCCCGAGGGATGCAACGCAAGAAAAAAATAAATATTCGAAATAAATGTGGCTCAGTACTCAGATTGACTAATTGTCTCGGCCTAGATCCATACCTCGCTCGACTCACTAATGAATAAATAAAATTGGCCAGAAGATTAATAAGTGTCCAAGACAAGCAAAGGAATGCACAACAAACAATTATTCAACAACTTATTATAGAAATGTCTTATAAACTCCCTGAGACAAAAGATTAGCAAAGATGACAGGCAATATAAAATCACCTCATTCAACCGACTACTCCGAGGACTCACCCGACCTAACCTCTCCTCCTCTACTTCCATCATCACTAAAAGTGACCGCCCTATGAAAGGGGCGAGCCGAAAAGGTCCACTCCTTTAGACATCTATTCCTTCCATAGATGGTCACCTTAAAATGAACGCCCCCAACATATATAAAGATCATGAGGTTCCCCACTTCCATGTGATGATCCACCAGGAAGTCTTGCCACCCCTGCTCGAACCATATCTCTCTTAGAGCCTCATCCCTGATTAGCGCCACACTCCACACATGCCCACTCAAGCCCTCCAAGTCCACAGTGCCCCCGCCTACCTGATTCAAACATCTGTGTAACACCGATAGAATCTTCAGGCGATTAACAAAGCCTGTTGAGCGAAACAACCTATAAAAGGAAGGGCAAAGGGTAGAAGCCATAAAGTTTTGTTCTTTCTGTCTATCTAAAAGATAAAGACGCCCTATTCCCCCTAGAATCCATATATAGTCTTAGGGTCTCGGAACCACCCACGACTCCTTGGGAACTGTCAATAACTCCTCAGTTAGAAGCAATAACCACATGATTCACAAGAAGAATTAAAAAAGCCCAAACTCATTGAAAAAATCCCACAACCAATCAAGGTATGGATCAGTGCCGACGTCGCTTGCATCCAGCCTCTTTGCCACGACCGACTCAAGCCCACACTCAGTATCTCAAATCAATTTAAAACCTAAAGAGACTTAGGTATCATCCGTATTATTCAGTAGTATAAGCCAGCCAACCATCCAAGATCAAACAGATATTGGAAACAAACTTCCTATTTTATCCAAAAAGTATTTAGGAACTTAGGCAACACAGCTAGGAAAGAAAAGTGCACATCAGATAAAAACGTTCAACATAGTACACATGACTTGCTCAGGAGATACGCCTAAGACATTTAAAGACACAACGTTATATATAGAAAGCCATTACGTTCTGGCGCTCTAGAATGACCCAATTGACGATTCTAACGTATTACAAGGCCTCCCTCCTCCAGCCCCACCCTCGTTATCGCTAGGGGCCACAGCTCTACGAGAAGGCCAGATGAAAAAATCTGCCTTTAGACAAAAATCTCTCCCAAAGATTTTCACGTTAAAATCCACACCCCCAAGATTTGTAAAAATCATGAAGCCCCCTGTAGCCATGCAATGACATTCCATACATAGTCATTCGAACCTCTAAGGTTCACGACTTCCATGCCAAGCAACTCCAGATGCCGGTAAAAAGCCGATGAAATTCTCAACTGATAACAAGAAAGACTAGGTAGAAACACCTTAAGGAAGGATAGGCGATGAGAGAGAGCCATTTAGGGCAGTTCTTAGGAAGAGATGGAAATGTTATCCCTATGTACATCAGCTCATGTAGACATCCTCCTGCCAAACAGAGACCATCACAAGGACAGAATTTACTACGTCCTCATACCTCGACTGCTACCCGTGGCACCTAGAGAAAGACCGCTTAAACATCAAGTTAAGGCAAGTAGGCATTGATCATAACATAGAGGAAGGCCCAACTAACCTAATGCTTGTCTTCCTGAGCCGACCAAAATCGAGCACAACTCATTTATCACTCATACTCAGACACAACCATACAAGGGGAGGGACTAATAATATGGGCATATATAGTGAGACACTTGGCAGCATCCCACTTAGGTAGTTTAGACCCCAACACGTGGCATGATCCCTAGTATCCGTTCAACGGGATTCAAACCGAACACCCGGCATCATCCCCACCACTCATACGGCTGGTCCAGATCCCCACCCAAACCTCCCCCTTGGACGAAAGGACAAAAGCAGAGTATAAGCATGGGGAAGATCGATGGCAGAAGGATAAGGTACAGAGAAGATTGTGTCAGGGAAGGTCAGTATCAAATAAAGTCCCTGACACTAATCCGACCTAAAGAACAAGCGCCATAACTCACCTTGATACGGATCGACCTAAAGAATAAACACCATAACTCATCCTCATATAGGAAGCGACGGATGCCGAAGAACAAGTGCCATATTTATTTTGACATCAGACGAGACAGTTTCCGACCCCAACCAAAGGGACATGCGCTGGGCCCGCAGAAGTCTAGAAAAGGAGGAAAAGCTGAAGAACCAGAGGACACTAGAAAATAGACTAAGAAATCTCTCTTCCATTCCCATGGTCCCCTTCCACTAACTTGACCGTTGAAGCTAAACCTGGGCAAGAGGCCCACTCCGACTATTTCATCTCTTTGTGCAAGTATTCCAGCAACACGGAAGAGCGCGTGACTTCCTACAAGCAATCGTAAGCATCTGTACCAAACAAATACAAATCTCAACAGTTGGCTTGGATCAGTCTTGATCATGAGAGAAGACAGGTTTCCAGCGCTTACAAAATACAAATAGCTTATAGTTGGAGAAGAAGTATGATAATAAACGTAGGAAAAAATATTTATTGCATGATAAAAAATTTCTAAAAATTCTCTAATCATGTTTCCTATTTCCCAAAAAAATTCCTTATTTCAATTTCTCTAAAATGTTCATTACAAAAAATGGTGATAATGTGTATATATTCTGTTACGGAAATATTTGCTAAAACACGTGTCGCCTGCCTAAATGGCCACCTGTCACACAAATAGCAACACGTCGCTTGGCCACAAGACGGTCACTCACCACCAAGCTCATTATATAATTCCGTCCGGCAAATAAAGAGGGCTCACCCCTACAAAAAGTCCGTCGGAATTAAACAAAAAGCAAGAAGGTTGTGGCCATCTGGGTAAGAGCATATCTAACGTAGGCAGATATTTTCTACTTACACACGTAGTACCTACACAGTAGGTAGATATTTTCTACTTACCTATACTTAGCACCTACCGTGGCGGATATTTTCTTACCGCCTTAGTAGAGATATTTTATCACCGCCTTAGAAGATATTTTCTCATTCTCACCGCCTCGCTCCATCGCCTTCCCTAAACCGCCTTTAAGTTACTATAAAAGAAGAGCGATAAAAGGAAAAAGGGGGATCGGAAAAATGATGATAAAAAAAGAACTGACCCATGTCTAAAACTGCATGTTTACGAGTTTTCTGACTTAAGCATCGGAGCTGAATCCGGGCAGAAAGGCCCAATTCCGATCACTCTTTTCTCCCTCTTATAGGAAAGCTAAGATAATTCCGAACGGATTTCTAAAGCACTCTCCGTGAAGTTGAAGTAAGCGTCCACACCAACTATAAATTTCAACTGTTTGTTGAAGGCTGAGACCAGATCCCGAGGCCACAGTAGCCAAAGCGTGAGGTGGACCAGTTTTTGGCATCAACATATTCATAAACACAATCTAATATGGAATAGGTGGAATTCTACCTATGCTCAACATCAACAACAACAACAACAACAACAACAACAACAACAATAACAACAACAACAACAACAACTAATCCTTACTCCCATACTAGATAGGATCGGCTATATCAATTCTCTGTATCCTTATCACTCTGTGAAAGGTAAGATCGGGCTCAATATAGAATATATGTAGGTCCTTCGACACCATCTCTCTCCACATAATCCTAAGCATACCTATACCCTTCATCTTACATTATGTTACGGATATATTTGGTGAAGACAGGTGTCATTGACCTAAAGGATCACTTGTTCCTTTGACCACATGGCAATATCACCACCTTTGCACAATTCCGTTCAGCAAATAACGTGAGGACTCAATCCTACGAACAAGTCCGTCGGAATTGTAGCAGCCTTCTTATACAGGGCGTAAGGTGGGGAAAGAGAGATAAATATCTAACATCTCTACAGTGAGTAGGCCTTATCCACTTGCTACAGTGGGCAGATATTTATTTTATTTTACCTACGTGGCATCTCTACGCTAGGTGGAAAGAGATATTTTCCTACCGCCTTAGGAGATATTTACCTAACTCACCGCCTTACCCCACCGCTTTCAAGATATTTTCTTGCCACCTCATGTGTTCTCATTCACGCCTTATTCCACGCCTCTTCTGAACGCCTCTAAGGTGCTATAAAAGGAAGCGGTAATAGAAGAAAGGGGATCAGAAAAATTGATCACACAAAGAGCATCTAAATCTAAGACTCTTTAGTCAAGTTTTCGACTTAAGCATCGGTGAATCAGGGAAGAGAGGCCCAATTCCGATCCTTTGCCCTCTCCTTTTACCGAGGTTAAGCCTATGGGTAATTCCGATCGGAGTTTCGGGGATGTTCTCTGCGCTCCACATTCATGGCGAGAAGTAAAGCGTCCACACCAACTATAAATTTTAACCGTTGGTGGCGGATGCGGATCACGAGGCAGCGATAGCCAAAGCGTGGCGTGGACGGTTTTTGGCATCAGCGGTTTAGCGCCGTCCGAGTAGGGACCCTTACAAAAAGCCAAATGACCACTACCGGAAGATCAAAGCGAATCCAAGAGCGGGGGCCGAAGTAATCCCGAAGAACTGGCCGGTCAGGGGACGTAGGAAATAAATCCGGATAATCCACCCATCTTACCTCCATTGAGAAAATCCTCTTCCGTCCAACCCCAAGAATGCACATTGGGAGTTTTATCTTAACATACGGCCAACAATTGGAGATGGCGGTTGACTAATTTTATTAATACTTTGACCCATCCTCAGCCTCCTCTACATAAGTTCCAACGCCAAACATACCAAATGTACCCCCTTTGGATAATTCCGAAAGTAGAGGGAGGACAAGAACCCGCATCCATAAAGAGAGGAAAGAAAGGACCGCCTTTTCTCGCTTCAGTTGAGAACCCTCTCGCTCGACGCCTTGACGACAAGCCACTACAAGAACCGGCGGACAAGGAATGAGGCGGAATAGTCCATCTGTTCAAATGGTTGATAGAAGAACTCAACGGCAGGGACCTCTCTCAAGAAAATAGGAAGTCCGGCGACATATTCTCAAGATGTGTTCGCCTTTTGTCGAGAAATATTGGGAGAACAAGTTCCACGATAGCTTGAGGCCACACTTAGGTTATGATCGTGATTTGAAGGCAAAACCGATCCGTCTAAATCGCTGAAGTCTTTCGATCGAAAGATGCTCCTCATCGGAATCACAGACGCTCGCATGTGCCGAGCTTTTCCCGCCACCTTAGAGGGGAAAGCGCAAGACTGGTTTGTTGATCTCCCATCTAACACAATTACTTCTTTTCAGATTTTAGCAGATCGATTTCTAGCCTATTTTGCCAATTACTCAAAGCAAAAGAAAACTCCATCGACCCTTCTGAGTGTTAAACAACGAAAGGGAGAAACGCTCCAGGCTTATTTAAATCGTTACATAGACAAAACAGCAAATGTCGCAGACCTCCTTCCGCGAATGGCCGTAACCTTCTTAATGGAGGGACTGTTAGAATCCCCCTTTCGTTTTTCCCTCACTCTGGATCCACCAAAAACCATTCCCGCCCTTATGATCCATGCCCAAAAATATATCAATTCCGATGAAATTTATACGGGTTGGGAAGAAGAGGCTAAGCGTGGACTGTGAGACACCCGAGAAAGGGAAAAACCCACCACAATGTCCAGCGAAGGGCTCGGATGTACGAGAAAGGAAAGAAGGATCGCATAGGGATAACAAAGGCGCAAAAGCGAGAGGTCCGGAAACCTCAATACGGCCCCAAGCGACATATACTCTTGGCCCGGAGAACCTTCAAAGGAAGGAAGAATTGTCAGATATGATCACCATACCCCACTGAATCAAACCAGAAGCCATATCCTTATGCAGATCAAAGAACAAAAACTTCTGACATGGCCAGAACCCACGAGAAATACCGAACGACAAAAGTATAGTAAGAGATATTGCCAGTTTCATCAATCTAGAGGACATGATATGGAAAAGTGTACGCACTTGATGAACTCAATAGAAGATGTCGTTCTGAGAGGACAATTGGAGCAATACATCAACCTTGAGATTCAAGAGGAACCTGAAGCTTCACAACCTGAAGAAGAACGAGGAGAAATGGTGGGGTTTATTAGTGGAGGTCCTGGTTGGGTGGTGAAAGTTGACCTCTGGAAAAGATGCGCTGAGAATGGTAGGAACCACACGGAAGCGAAGCGCCCGCGAGGAGACGATCTCGACCTACGGCTCCAATCATCTTTTACACGACAATGGCGTCGTGAGTTACGCCACCTTTCATGATGTGGACGCTACCGGTTTGTTGCTATCAAAGTTTTCAGTTTCCAAATGAAGAGATTTCTGATAGACAGTGGGAGTTCAGTTGATATCCTCTTTTGGAGTGCTTTCGAAAGAATGAGATATGACGCGGATGACTTGCTTCCGGTAAAATCATCCTTAGTAGGATTCTCCGGAGGTAGTGAAAATTACGACCCGGAAGGAATGATCTCCTTACAAGTTACGATAGGAAACTCGCCAAGATCATCAACAATGACAACAAATTTCTTGGTTGTGCATTGTGCTTCAAGTTACAACGTGATCCTTGGCAGGCCAACCCTCAACGCCTTGAAAGCCGTAATCTCTACTTACCATCTTCTCCTCAAATTCCCGACTAAGAGTGGTAGTAGAGAAGTGAGAGGAGATCAACCCCTGGCACGGCAATGTTATGTCTCAACCCTCAAAGGGAAAGCTCTCAACAGCAGTAAGACAAAGGTTTGAGGAAGCCATGTTAGGTCATTGGCGAGAATGGCGAGCGGGAAAATGAAGAGCTTGACCTACACTGTTGAAGAATTGCTACTTGATCCCCCTAGACACAACCAGAGCGGACCGCACGGTGCGGATTGGGGCAGATTTGACAGCAGAGCAGCGAGAAGATCTCATGAGAGTATTGAAAGCAAATTCCGACCTCTTCACTTGGTCTTCAGAAGATATGCCGGGCGTAAAACACGATATCATCGAGCACCGTCTCAATATCGATCAATCGTTTAAGCCTACGAAACAGAAAAGGAGAAATTCCGCACCAGAAAGGCAGAAGGCCGCAGAGGAAGAAGTATCAAACCTCCTAAAGGCTAGGTTTATCAGAGAGGTGCATTACCCAGATTGGTTGGCTAATGTGGTTCTAGTAAAAAAGCCGTCCGGAAAGTGGAGGATGTACGTTGATTTCACGGACTTGAACAAAGCTTGTCCAAAAGATTCGTTTCCCTTACCATTAATTGATGGTTTGGTTGACTCTACAACGGGGCATGAGATGCTAAGTTTCTTAGATGCCTTCTCAGGTTACAACCAAATCCGAATGGCCAAAGGCGACGAAGAAAAACGTCCTTCATTATGAGCACGGGAACTTACTGCTATAAGGTGATGCCGTTCGGCCTAAAAAAATGCCGGAGCCACCTTCCAGAGGCTCATAAATACAGTCTTCAGAGAACAAATTGGCAGAAATGTTGAAGCCTATGTGGATGATATCTTGGTGAAGAGCCGAAAGGCCAATGAACACCTGTCAAACTTACAAGAAGCTTTTCAGTCTCTTCGGATTTATACTATGCGGTTAAACCCGAATAAATGTTCTTTTGGCGTTCGATAGGGAAAATTCCTGGGATTTATCTTGACACAAAGAGGAATAGAAGCAAATCTAGAAAAAATCAGAGCTATTCTTGACATGGGGTCGCCCAAGAGTCTTCAAGAAATTCAGCGGCTTAACGGACACCTCGCCGCACTTGGCAGATTTATCTCCAAAGCCGGAGAGAAAAACCTCCCACTCTTTCAAGCCCTACGAAAAGCACCGAAAATGGAGTGGACAGAAGAATGTGAAAAAGCCTTTCAGGGGCTTAAAGATTATCTCCGATCGCCTCAGCTACTTGCTAAGCCACAAGTGAGAGAAGAACTCTACATCTACTTGGCGGTCGCCCCGCATGCAGTCAGCGCAGTCCTTTTGAGGGAAGATAACAGAATTCAAAAACCAGTCTACTACACAAGTAAAATCCTTAACGAAGCGGAGTCAAGATATCTGCCGCTTGAAAAGTTGGCTTTCGCTCTTGTCACATCCGCACGGAGATTGAGGTCGTATTTTCAAGCCCACAAAATTACAGTGTTGATTGATCAGCCGTTAAAGCAAATTCTTCATAAGCCTGAAAACTGGGGCCTTTCGGCCTAAATGGGTGATAGAATTAGAGCAAGTTCGATCTCACCTATAAACCTCGAGCGGCAATCAAGGCTCAAATGTCTTGGCAGATTTAGATTTGTGGAGTTAACTTTTCCTTAAAATAGGGATGAACCCACATCGCGAGTCGAGGAAGAAAGCCCTAGCATCCCATGGTCCTTATATGTTTACGGATCAGCAACGGAAGAAAAGTTAGGGGCAGGTTTCGTCCTTTATTCTCCTTCTAAGTGAAAAATTGCGACAGTACTGAAGTTCCAATTCCGAGCAACCAACAATGAGGCCGACCTCACGAAGCCCTCGCCAGCGGGGATTACATCGGCCGGGGCTCGAATTCAACATCACATGCGTATATTACGACTTCGCCTTGACTAGTTGTGCGAGCCACACCTTGGCTGACTTTGAAGCAAAGGAAGAGAACATGAGTCAGGATACCAAGCGGTGGTGAAGAAAATAGTTTAGGTACTTCGCTTACTTCCAAATTGAAAAAATGCATGAAAGCACAAAGCGAAGAGGGGGCCTGTCCAAAGCAGACCACGGGCGACCGAGCGGAGATCTGAGTCTTCCTTTAACCTCACGGTACCTTCCCGCAAAGACCATCGGCAGTTGGAGGGAGAAGTACAAAGTGCGACCGAAGAGTCAAGTTGGATGGACCCCATCGAAATTATCTACAATGTTGACTGCACCACCCAACAAGCAGAGGAGGCGGATTTCTTACAAATCCGCTCGGTACACCATCATCAATGAGAACCTATACAAAGGTCTTATCTGCTACCTTTTATGCGATGCTTACGCCCTCTGAAGCTAGCTACATCCTTCAAGAGATTCACGAAGGCATCGGAGGAGGACACATAAGGGGCAAAGCCTTGAGTTACAAAGTCCTACGACAAGGTTATTACTGGCCAACACTAACTCAAGATGCAATGGCGTTCGCTCGGAAATGTGATGCCTGCCAGCGGCATTCCAAAATTCAGAGGAGACCACCGGCACAGCTTAAACCAATTATTAGCCCTCGACCATTTGCCATCTGGGGAGTTGATCTTCTAGGACCATTCCCTACTTCAGTTCGGCAAATGAAGTTTCTGATAGTCGATATTGACTACTTCACCAAATGGGTGAAAGTTGAACCCTTGGCCAAAATCACGGAGAAAGCTTGTCAGGGATTCTTATGGCGAACTGTTATCTGTCGATTCGGAATTTCGGTCGCTTTCATTTCTGATAATGGGCGACAATTTGATAACAAGGCTTTCAAAAGCTTTTGTTCAGAGCTCAGAATTGAATCCATATTAACGTCTGTGACACATCCCCAAGCCAACGGCCAAGTATAAGTGACAAACCGCACCCTGCTTCAAACACTGAAAACTCGGGTATCCAGAAATGGGACTAACTGGGTAGAAGAAATCCCGAGCGCCCTTTGGGCCCTCTGGGGACAACAACAAGAACTCCTATAGGAGAAACCCCATTTTCTCTCACTTATGGGGAACATCATCCCACTGCGGAAAATAGGGAATGCCTACCTTGCGGACCACGGCCAAACTTTCTCATCGGAAGAGAATGAGAAAAACTCCGAAAGCGTAACTTGATCTACTCGAAGAGCGGAGAAAAGCTGTGGAAACAAAGGCGACCATCTATCGTCGAGTAAAAAGATTCTATGACACAAGGGTAAAAAGAGTCTTCTTCCAAATCGGTGATCTAGTCCTCACGGAAAATGAGTTTCATGGAAATAAAAAGCGAGCGGGGAAGCTAACTCCTAACTTTGGGAAAGCCCTTACGTCATACAAAGAATCGTCCGGCGAGGCACCTATTATCTAGTAAATATGGACGGAAAACGCCAAGCGTCCATTCCATCTCTTGAACACTACGATGCTACTATCAATAAATTCTGTAGCTGTCTCTTAAATTTCATGGAATAAAGCTCAAGCCTTTCCCATCCTACAAAAATGTAGTGAAATTCCCATTCTACAAAAATGCGGTGAAATTCCCATCCTACAAAAATGCGGTGAAATTCCCATTCTTGGAAGATGAGTCGGAATTATCCTGTGAGGATAAACGACAACTCTTATCCAAAAAACAAGGGTCAAAAATCCCGATCGAAATATGAGGCAACAATCCCATTTATGAAGGCAGGTACCTCACTCAGCGACTTAAAGTCCCATGATTGGACTAAGGACTCGTTACGAAGCTTATCTTACAAGCCAAATGAAGAAGGAAGAAGTTTACGAAGGACTTCAGAAAATACTTCTCATGGTTAAGGATAACCATCACTCGGAAATAAATCTTCACACATACCCCACTGAATCAAACCAGAAGCCATATCCTTATGCAGATCGAAGAACAAAAACTTCTGACATGGCCAGAACCCACGAGAAATACCGAACGACAAAAGTATAGTAAGAGATATTGCCAGTTTCATCAATCTAGAGGACATGATATGGAAAAGTGTACGCACTTGATGAACTCAATAGAAGATGTCGTTCTGAGAGGACAATTGGAGCAATACATCAACCTTGAGATTCAAGAGGAACCTGAAGCTTCACAACCTGAAGAAGAACGAGGAGAAATGGTGGGGTTTATTAGTGGAGGTCCTGGTTGGGTGGTGAAAGTTGACCTCTACGGAAAAGATGCGCGCTGAATGGTAGGAACCACACGGGGAAAGCGAAGCGCCACGGAGGCGATCTCGACCTACGGCTCCAATCATCTTTTCACGACAATAGCGTCGTGAGTTAAGCCACCTTCATGATAGCCTTGGCCTGGTTGTTCTTATCAAAGTTTTGGTTTCCAAATGAAGAGATTTACGATGAGCGGTGGGAGTTGATTGATATCCTCTTTTGGAGTGCTTTCGAAAGAATGAGATATGACGCGGATGACTTGCTTCCGGTAAAATCATCCTTAGTAGGATTCTCCGGAGGGGTAGTACAGCCAGAAGGAATGATCTCCTTACCAGTTACGATAGGAAACTCGCCAAGATCATCAACAATGACAACAAATTTCTTGGTTGTGCATTGTGCTTCAAGTTACAACGTGATCCTTGGCAGGCCAACCCTCAACGCCTTGAAAGCCGTAATCTCTACTTACCATCTTCTCCTCAAATTCCCGACTAAGAGTGGTAGTAGAGAAGTGAGAGGAGATCAACCCCTGGCACGGCAATGTTATGTCTCAACCCTCAAAGGGAAAGCTCTCAACAGCAG
The DNA here is from genome assembly GCA_026586065.1 of Dioscorea zingiberensis. Lineage (NCBI taxonomy): Eukaryota > Viridiplantae > Streptophyta > Magnoliopsida > Dioscoreales > Dioscoreaceae > Dioscorea > Dioscorea zingiberensis. Next base: position 240,217 of record JAGGNH010000018.1, on the reverse strand, counting down.
TAAGACAAAGGTTTCAGAAGCCATGTTAGTCAGCAGAATGGCCGAACGGGAAAATGAAGAGCTTCGACCTACACCTGTTGAAGAATTGCTACTTGATCCCCTAGACACAACCAGGCCCGGACCCTTGCGGTGCGGATTGGGGCAGATTGCATGTACAGTGAGGCGTGAGAAGATCTCAGGAGTATTGAAAGCAAATTCCGACCTCTTCACACTTGGTCTTGAGGAAGATATGCAGGCGTAAAACCGATATCATGAGCACCGTCTCAATATCGAACAATCGTTTAAGCCTACGAAACAGAAAAGGAGAAATTCCGCGCCAGAAAGGCAGAAAGCTGCAGAGGAAGAAGTATCAAACCTCCTAAAGGCTAGGTTTATCGAGAGGTGCATTACCCAGTTGGTTGGCTAATGTGGTTCTAGTAAAAAGCCGTCAGGAAAGTGGAGGATATACGTTGATTTCTACGGACTTGAACAAAGCTTGTCCAAAAGATTACGTTTCCCTTACCATCAATTGATGGTTTGGTTGACTCTACAGCGGGGCATGAGATGCTAAGTTTCTTAGATGCCTTCTCGAGGTTACAACCAAATCCGAATGGCCAAAGGCGGCGAAGAAAAAACATCCTTCATTATGAGCACGCGGAACTTCTTGCTATAAGGTGATGCCGTTCGGCCTAAAAATGCGGAGCCACCTTCCGAGGAGGCTCATAAATCTGATCTTGAGAGAACAAATTGGCGAAATGTTGAAGCCTATGTGGATGATATCTTGGTGAAGAGCGAAAGGCCAATGAACACTGTCAAACTACAAGAAGCTTTTGATCTCTTCGATTTATACTATGCGGTTAAACCCGAATAAATGTTCTTTGGCGTTGATAGGGGAAAATTCACAGGATTTATCTTGACACAAAGAGGAATAGAAGCAAATCTAGAAAAATCAGAGCTATTCTTGACATGGGGTGGCCCAAGAGTCTTCAAGAAATTCAGCTTAACGGACACCTCGCGCTTGGCGGATTTATCTCCAAAGCGGAGAGAAAAAACCTCCCACTCTTTCAAGCCCTCTGAAAAGCAGAAAATGGGTGGGCGGAAGAATGTGAAAAAGCCTTTCAGGGGCTTAAAGATTATCTCCGATCGCCTCAGCTACTTGCTAAGCCACAAGTGAGAGAAGAACTCTACATCTACTTGGCGGTGCGCCCGCATGCGATCAGTATGATCCTTTTGAGGGAAGATAACAGAATTCAAAAACCAGTCTACTACACAAGTAAAATCCTTAACGAAGCGGAGTCAAGATATCTGCCGCTTGAAAAGTTGGCTTTCGCTCTTGTCACATCCGCACGGAGATTGAGGTCGTATTTTCAAGCCCACAAAATTACAGTGTTGATTGATCAGCCGTTAAAGCAAATTCTTCATAAGCCTGAAAACTCCGGACGCTCAGCCAAATGGGTGATAGAATTAGGCAAGTTCGATCTCACCTATAAACCTCGAACGGCAATCAAGGCTCAAGTACTGGCAGATTTCGTTGTGGAGTTAACTTTTCCCGCAAAATAGGGATGAACCCACATCCACGAGTCGGAGAAAGCCCTAGCATCCCATGGTCCTTATATGTTTACGGATGACCAGCGGAAGAAAAGTTAGGGGGCGAGTTTAGATCCTTTATTCTCCTTCTAAGTGAAAAATTGCGGCGATCTCTTGAAGTTCCAATTCCGAGGCAACCAACAGTAAGGGCCAGAGCCTCACGAAGCCCTCGCATCAGGGATTACATGGCGGGGGCTCGAATTCAACATCTATCATCGTATATTGCGACTTCATGACTAGTTGTGAGCCACACCTTGGGCTGACTTTGAAGCAAAGGAAGAGAACATGGTCGGATACCAAGCGGTGGTGAAGAAAATAGTTTCGTACTTAAGCTTACTTCCAAATTGAAAAAATCACGAGCACAAAGCGAAGCGGGGCGCTGTCAAAGCAGACCACACGGCACGAGCGGAGATCTGAGTCTTCCTTTAACCTACGGTACCTTCCCGCAAAGACCATCGGCAGTTGGAGAGGGAGAAGTACAAAGAATGCGGCCGAAGAGTCAAGTTGGATGGACCCCATGAGAAATTATCTACAAGGTTGACTGCACCACCCTAACAAAGCGAGGCGGGGACGGATTTCTTACAAATCCGCTTCGATACACCATCATCAATGAGAACCTATACAAAAGGTCTTATCACGCGGCCTTTTTGCGATGCTTACGTCCTCTGAAGCTAGCTACATCCTTCAAGAGATTCACGAAGGCATGGGAGGAGGACACATAAGGGGCAAAGCCTTGAGTTACAAAGTCCCACGACAAGGTTATTCTTGGCCAACACTAACTCAAGATGCAATGGCGTTAAACCGGAAATGTGATGCACACGGTGGCATTCCAAAATTGAGGAGACCAGACGCGCGACTTACACCAATTATTAGCCCTCGACCATTTGCCATCACGGGGAGTTGATCTTCTAGGACCATTCCCTACTTGATTCGGCAAATGAAGTTTCGATAGTCGTTATTGACTACTTCACCAAATGGGTGGAAGTTGAACCCTTGGCCAAAATCACGGAGAAAGCTTGTCGAGGATTCTTATGGGCGAACTATTATCCGGCCGATTGAAATTTGATCGCTTTCATTTACGATAATGGGCGACAATTTGATAACAAGGCTTTCAAAAGCTTTTGTTGAGCTTCGGAATTGAATCCAGATTAAGCGTCCATGACACATCCCCAAGCCAACGGCCAAGTATAAGTGACAAACACACCACTGCTTCAAACGAAAACTTCGGGTATCGAAATGGGACTAAGCTGGGTAGAAGAAATCGGCGCCCTTTGGGCCTCTGGGGACAACAACAAGAACTCCTATAGGAGAAACCCCATTTTCTCTCACTTATGGGCGAGAGGATGTCATCCACTGAGAGAAATAGGAATGCCTACCTTGCATGGACACACGGCAAACTTTCTCATCGAAGAGAATGAGAAAAACTCGGCGGGGAACTTGATCTACTCGAAGAGCGGAGAGAAATTTGTGGAAACAAAAGCTGACCATCTATCGCCGAGAGTAAAAAGATTCTATGACACAAAAGGGTAAAGAGTCTTCTTCCAAATGGCTGATCTAGTCCTACGGGAAAATGAGTTTCATGGAAATAAAAGCGAGCGGGAAGCTAACTCCTAAGCTGGGAAAGCCCTTACGTCATACAAAGAATGCGTCCGAAGCGGGCACCTATTATCTAGTAAATATGGGCCGGAAAAAGCGGCTCAGCGTCCATTCCCATCTTTGAACACTTACGATGCTACTATCAATAAATTCTGTAGCTGTCTCTTAAATTTCATGGAATAAAGCTCAAGCCTTTCCCATCCTACAAAAATGTAGTGAAATTCCCATTCTACAAAAATGCGGTGAAATTCCCATCCTACAAAAATGCGGTGAAATTCCCATTCTTGGAAGATGAGTCGGAATTATCCTGTGAGGATAAACGACAACTCTTATCCAAAAAACAAGGGTCAAAAATCCCGATCGAAATATGAGGCAACAATCTCATTTATGAAGACGAGTACCTCACTCAACAGCTTAAAGTCCCATGATTGGACTAAGGACTCGTTACGAAGCTTATCTTACAAGCCAAATGAAGAAGGAAGAAGTTTACGAAGGACTTCAGAAAATACTTCTCATGGTTAAGGATAACCATCACTCGGAAATAAATCTTCACACATACCCCACTGAATCAAACCAGAAGCCATATCCTTATGCAGATCGAAGAACAAAAACTTCTGACATGGCCAGAACCCACGAGAAATACCGAATGACAAAAGTATAGTAAGAGATATTGCCAGTTTCATCAATCTAGAGGACATGATATGGAAAAGTGTACGCACTTGATGAACTCAATAGAAGATGTGGATTACGAGAGGACAATTGGAGCAATACATCAACCTTGAGATTCAAGAGGAACACGAAGCTTCACAACTTTGAAGAAGAACGAGGGAGAAATGGGTGGGGTTTATTAGTGGAGGTCCCGGTTGGGTGGTGAAAGTTCAAACCTCTAGGAAAAGTGCGCCCGAATGGTAGGAACCACAGGAAGCAGAAGCGCCACGGAGGCGATCTCGACCTACGGCTCCAATCATCTTTTACGACAATGACGTCGGTGAGTTAAGCCACCTTCATGATGCTAGCGGTGATATTTGATTGTTTGCTATCAAAGTTTTGATTTCCTAAATGAAGAGATTTACGATAGGCGGTGGAGTTCAGTTGATATCCTCTTTTTGGAGTGCTTTTCGAAAGAATGAGATATGGCCGCGGATGACTTGCTTCCGGTAAAATCATCCTTAGTAGGATTCTCGGAGGGGTAAATACTGACGAAGGAATGATCTCCTTACCGATTCTGATAGGAAACTTCGCCAAGATCATCAACAATGACAACAAATTTCTTGGTTGTGCATTGTGCTTCAAGTTACAACGTGATCCTTGGCAAGTTAACCTCAACGCCTTTGAAAGCCGTAATCTCTACTTACCATCTTCTCCTCAAATTCCCGACTAAGAGTGGTAGTAGAGAAGTGAGAGGAGATCAACCCCTGGCACGGCAATGTTATGTCTCAACCCTCAAAGGGAAAGCTCTCAACAGCAGTAAGACAAAGGTTTGAAGCCATGTTAGTCGCGAGAATGGCGAACGGGAAAATGAAGAGCTTGACCTACACCATTGAAGAATTGCTAACAGATCCCCTAGACACAACCAGAAATGGACCGCGACGGTGCTGATTGGGAGCGATTTGACAACAGAAATGAGAAGATCTCATGAGAGTATTGAAAGCAAATTCACCCTCTTCACTTGGTCTTCGTAAGATATGCCGGGCGTAAACACACGATATCATCGAGCACCGTCTCAATATCGATCAATCGTTTAAGCCTCACTGAAGCGTAAAAGGAGAAATTCCGCACTGTAAAGCGCGTAAGGTCACAGAGGAAGAAGTATTAAACCTCCTAAAGGCTAGGTTTATCCGAGAGGTGCATTACCCAGATTGGTTGGCTAATGTGGTTCTAGTAAAGAAGCCGTCCGGAAAGTGGAGGATGTGCGTTGATTTCACGGACTTGAACAAAGCTTGTCCAAAAGATTCGTTTCCCCTACCATCAATTGATGGTTTGGTTGACTCTACAACGGGGCATGAGATGCTAAGTTTCTTAGATGCCTTCTCAGGTTACAACCAAATCCGAATGGCCAAAGGCGACGAAGAAAAAACATCCTTCATTATGAGCACGGAACTTACTGCTATAAGGTGATGCCGTTCGGCCTAAAATGCCGGAGCCACCTTCCGGAGGCTCATAAATACGATCTTGAGAGAACAAATTGGCAAGTAAATGTTGAAGCCTATGTGGATGATATCTTGGTGAAGAGCCGAAGGCCAATGAACACTGTCAAACTTACAAGAAGCTTTTCGCCTCTTCGATTTATACTATGCGGTTAAACCCGAATAAATGTTCTTTGGCGCTCGATAGGGAAAATTCACAGGATTTATCTTGACACAAAGAGGAATAGAAGCAAATCTAGAAAAATCAGAGCTATTCTTGACATGGGGTCGCCAAGAGTCTTCAAGAAATTCAAATGCTTAACGGACACCTCGCGCCAAGACTTGGCGATTTATCTCCAAAGCCGAGAGAAAAACCTCCCACTCTTTCAAGCCCTACGAAAAGCAGAAAATGGAGTGGAGCGGAAGAATGTGAAAAAAGCCTTTCAGGGGCTTAAAGATTATCTCCGTCATAGCTTCGGCTACTTGCTAAGCCACAAGTGAGAGAAGAACTCTACATCTACTTGGCAGTGCCCATACGCATGCACGTCAGTATGATCCTTTTGAGGGAAGATAGCAGAATTCAAAACCAGGTCTACTACACAAGTAAAATCCTTAACGGCCGGAGTCAAGATATCTAGCTTGAAAAGTTGGCTTTAAGCTCTTGTCACATCCGGCACGTAGATTGAGGTCGATTTTCAAGCCCACAAAATTACAGTGTTGATTGATCGGTAAATTGCTAAAGCAAATTCTTCATAAGCCTGAAAACTCCGGACGCTCAGCCAAATGGGTGATAGAATTAGGCAAGTTCGATCTCACCTATAAACCTCGAACGGCAATCAAGGCTCAAGTACTGGCAGATTTCGTTGTGGAGTTAACTTTTCCCGCAAAATAGGGATGAACCCCTGTCACAGAGTCCAGAAGAAAGCCCTAGCATCCCATGGTCCTTATATGTTTACGGATCAGCAACGGAAGAAAAGTTAGGGGCAGGTTTCGTCCTTTATTCTCCTTCTAAGTGAAAAATTGCGACAGTACTGAAGTTCCAATTCCGAGCAACCAACAATGAGGCCGACTACGAAGCCCTCATCGCAGGATTACATCTGGCCCGGGGGCTCGGAATTCAACATCTGTACGTATATTCTGACTCGCAGCTAGTTGTGAGCCACACCTTGGGCAGCTTTGAAGCAAAGGAAGAGAACATGGTCAGATACCAAGCAGTGGTGAAGAAAATAGTTTCGTACTTCGCTTACTTCCAAATTGAAAAAATCTGTCGAGCACAAAACGAAGAGGCGGACGCCTGTCAAAACGGGCCACAGCACCGAACGGAGATACAGAGTCTTCCTTTAACCTACAGTACCTTCCCGCAAAGACCATCGACAGATTGGAGGGAGAAGTACAAAGCGCAATTAAGAGTCAAGTTGGATGGACCCCATCGTAAATTATCTACAAGGTTGACTGCACCACCCAACAAAGCAGAGGCCGTGACGGATTTCTTACAAATCCGCCAAGACACCATCATCATCAATGAGAACCTATACAAAAGGTCTTATACGCAAACCTTTTTTGCATGCTTACGCCCTACGTAAGCTAGCTACATCCTTCAAGAGATTCACGAAGGCATCGGAGGAGGACACATAAGGGCAAAGCCTTGAGTTACAAAGTCCTACGACAAGGTTATTACCGCCAACACTAACTCAAGATCTGATAAGGCGTTTACAGGAAATGTGATGCCGCCACGACATTCCAAAATTCAGAGGAGACCACCGCACGCGCCTTACACCAATTATTAGCCCTCGACCATTTGCCATCCGGGAGTTGATCTTCTAGGACCATTCCCTACTTGATTCGGCAAATGAAGTTTACGATAGTCGCTATTGACTACTTCACCAAATGGGTGGAAGTTGAACCCTTGGCCAAAATCACGAGGAGAAAGCTTGTCGTGGATTCTTATGGCTTAACTGTTATCCGTCGATTCGAATTTGATTAAGCTTTCATTTTCGATAATGGGCGACAATTTGATAACAAGGCTTTCAAAAGCTTTTGTTGAGCTTCGAATTGAATCAGATTAACGTCTGGCGACACATCCCCAAGCCAACGGCCAAGTATAAGTGACAAACCGCACCTCGCTTCAAACACTTTGAAAACTGGGTATCCGAAATGGGACTAACTGGTAGAAGAAATCCCGGCGCCTTTGGGCCTACAGGATAACAACAAGAACTCATACAGGAGAAACCCCATTTTCTCTCACTTATGGGGTAGAGGCCGCCATCCCCGCAGAAATAGGGAATGCCTACCTTGCGGACACAAAGCAAACTTTCTCATCGAAGAGAATGAGAAAAACTCCGGCGTAACTTGATCTACTCGAAGAACGGAGAGAAGCTGTGGAAACAAAGGCAGCCATCTATCGTCAGAGAGTAAAAAGATTCTATGACACAAGGGTAAAAAGAGTCTTCTTCCAAATCGGCGATCTAGTCCTACGGGAAAATGAGTTTCATGGAAATAAAAGCCGAACGGGGAAGCTAACTCCTAACTGGGAAAGCCCTTACGTCATACAAAGAATCGTCCGAGCAGGCACCTATTATCTAGTAAATATGGACGGAAAAACGCTCAAGCGTCCATTCCATGCTGAACACTTACGATGCTACTATCAATAAATTCTGTAGCTGTCTCTTAAATTTCATGGAATAAAGCTCAAGCCTTTCCCATCCTACAAAAATGTAGTGAAATTCCCATTCTACAAAAATGCGGTGAAATTCCCATCCTACAAAAATGCGGTGAAATTCCCATTCTTGGAAGATGAGTCGGAATTATCCTGTGAGGATAAACGACAACTCTTATCCAAAAAACAAGGGTCAAAAATCCCGATCGAAATATGAGGCAACAATCTCATTTATGAAGACGAAGTACCTCACTCAACAGCCTTAAAGTCCCATGATTGGACTCGACTAAGGACTCAATTCTGAAGCTTATCTTACAAGCCAAATGAAGAAGGAAGAAGTTTACGAAGGACTTCAGAAAATACTTCTCATAGTTAAGGATAACCATCACTCGGAAATAAATCTTCACAAAAATAAAGGTTTGCTTTTTCATTCATACGAATAGAAATTACATTCCAGATGATTGAGAATTTACAAGAACATTTCTCAAAAATGCTAAAAACATCCTAAGAACTAGGACCCTCGTGCACCATTTATACGGAGGAACTTGGGTTAAGGCTCCGAGGGGGCGGGGGCAGAAGCCTCTGGGGTCTTCATAACTTGTCGCACTTTTAGCTCCGTGAACTTCTTCAAAACTCCCGCCAGCCCCATGGACAAAACCTCCGTAGGAGGGATATGACGGCCCACCTGTTGTACCACCGAATAAATGCGGGTGGCCCCTTCTTTAGCTTTCACCCTAAGCCGGGTGACCTCCTTCTCTAATTTATCTGCTCGCTCTACTAAATCCTTTATTTCTTGCGAGTCGGATTTAGGAGTTGTCAGTCGGGAAGCTAAGTCTTCTTTAAGTGTGTCGCGCTCCCCTTTTAGCTCTTCCAACTCCGCCTGAACAGCAGCAAGTTCAGCATTTTTCAGCTTCAGCTCCCATTGGGCTTCAGCTTGCCCCTCTTGAGTAGATTTGAGTTCCTTCTCCAAATTGCTAGAGCTCTCCTGCAACTTTTTAACATTCTCCTCAGCAGTAAGAAGGGAACCCTCAGAAATAGACAACTTGACCGCCAAATCGTCCTTCTCCTTTCCCACAATGACGGGTTGTTGAAGCGCTCACCTATATCTTTCTCAAAAGTGTGGATAATGGCGAGCTTCTTTGTTTTTCCCCTCCAGGCCGCCACCCTAGAGTTCAATTGGGCGATTTCCGCCTCTACGCCTTCCATCTTTGCAGAATCCTCTAGGCAAAGATTGTCGACTGTCAGTCGCCCGGTCTTGCTTGATCTCTGAAATAACAAACAAATAAGTTAGTAGCCTTAATACCGAGCCAAAAAGTAAAACTAATACGAGGATAATCCTCACCAGCATGACCAAACGGAATAGTTGAGAAATGGCCTCTTCCCTTCCAGCTCTATGAAGTTTGGAGGAGAGCTGTTCAGGCCTCATTTCCATCAAAACAATCTTTACGGAAGCGGCATCCCGAAAAGGGACGTCTTTGGAGGGCACCCGCTTCTCTTGAGGAGCCGGTCCCCTTAAGACCGAGTCCGCCACCCGCAGTTTATCCAGGAGAGCCGCTTCTCCTGCCTCCGCCTATAAAATATAACCTAAGTTAAAGGTTCTGAATGAAGCACGAAGCATACCCATAGAAAATATGTGTGTAGAAATTCTCACCTCTATAAGAAGGATATCCTCTGGTACTTACTGAAAGAAGGACCCTCGAAATTGGGGACAAAGCCGGGCGGACTTCTTCCTTGAACCTCTTCTCGAGGCACCTTCGCTTGTTCTTCCGCAATTCCGAACCGATGCGCCCTCGAATTCTTTCTCTTTGTCCACCTCTCCCGTGAGGGACTCGCACCGGGTCACTTTTAACCCCTTCTTGGAAGAGTCAGCCTCTTTTCTCTTCCTTTTCTTCTTCTCCTCTTTGGAGGATCAGCACCTTGGCTAGATACCACTTCTTTCCTTTTCCGCCCACGCAGCCAAGGGCGGATGAACTTCACCTTCAAAGAAGCAGGAGGACCCCTTAACATAGCTCAAGTCTTCGCCTTCCATCGGATTTTACGCAAAACAAATTCAATAAGGTTAGACATCACAAGCCAAAATCAAAACAAAATTAGGTAATGCCTTGAATCCAGTCCTACCAAGAGACACTATTAAATGACACTTAATGAGGTTTTCCTTGGTCAAAAACCTATCCATATAAACTTTGGATAGCCCCTGCCATTGACTTAAGAAGATTTCCTCTTCTTGAGCATCTCCTCACAAGTAATGTCCGTGACAGGGAACCTCCCACCTTGTTCGGATATCCCACCTGATTTACATCTAACAAAGAAAAACTTGCTCTTCCATCGCAATGGAAGAAGGAACTTTCCCTAGAAACTTTCTCCAAGGGCGAAAGAAAAATAATACCAACTCCAAGCATTAGACTCCAAACAAAGACTAAACAACAAAGTGAACCAAATGGACAAATGGATTTACCCCGTAATTATTAAAAACCATGACAAATCCGTTGAGCAACCTCCAAGAGTTCGGAGTTAACTACGAAGGACACAAACGATATTCCTCTAGGATCGCCTTGGTAAAATCAGGAAAAGGAAGCCTAAGTCTGCCTAGCAACATGTAAAATCCGAGGATTTTAGGGGAAATATTTGTCTTGATATTTTCTAGAAATATTTGGTTAATAAAAAAAATCTCCAAAGTTGGAGTTGTTGAAACTTTAAGTAGAATAAAATATTCTATTTTTTTTTATAATGACTATAAATACTTGGGTGCAACTATTGGGAAAGATAGGGGTTCTTTATTAAAAGAATTTGCATGAGAGGCCATAGCCACATTGTTGATAATTTGGAAGTTTTCCAAGGACTGTTTACTAAAAAATTCACCAAAAGATAAGATGAGAATTCACCAAAGTTCAACGTGCATGAATTACACTTTAAATTCAAAAGGGTAAAATGTCGGATATGGCTTCATGGATATTATTAAGATATGATTGAGAGTGTTGCATTTCATAATCAAATATTAAAAGATAATAAGATATGATTTTAAAATATATAATATGATAATGAATTATGATGTTTTAAATTCTAACAACCACGTGAAGACCATCAAATAAGAAAAACGCGTGGAATCATTTGAATAATATCATACATATTTATGTATATAAAAGCATACCCATATGGAAATATGGAATAATAGAGAGAGAAAGAGATCTTCATGTTTGATCGTCGGGTGATATTCTCGGTTGAGATCTTCACGGGCCCTCGTATAAATAGGGAGATATCCTCGCTGAACCCTAATACCCTCATCTCTCACGGCCGCCACCACCGAAGGTTAGAGAGAGAGAGAGAGATAGGAAAGGAGGGAGACTGGAGAAGGTTGTGGGAAGAAGAAGCAAGAGGTTGTCTTGATCTGCGGCGGCCGCGAGGAAGAGCGCCGCCTTTGCTTCTCGTGGAGACTCAGGTGATAGCCGCTGAGTAAGGAGAGAAGGAGGCGCACACTGGGCGGTCTCAACAGGTAGGCTCCCTCTCGTTTTCCTTGCTACTGTAGATCTAGAGACATGTAAGACTGGTGGGCATGCATGAGAGTGTTTACGTTTATTAAGAGTATACATGGATTTATATATAAATGATAGATGATAGATCTTCATGATATTAGTATGCATGCTCACTCACAGTGTGTCCATATACCTTTAGAAAGCGTTGTAGTTTAATGGTATCTGCTGGAGTGCAAGCATAAATACAAGGTTTAGACAGTGAATGGAAGGCTTGAAGTGTTGGCTCTTAAGATCTAAACATGTGATAATATGGCCTGGTTTAGTAGTTCTAGTAGTAGGTACGTGTATCTCATTGTTGATATTATTCAAATCAGGCTGGGATAGTATAATAGTGTTTGCTGGGCTAGGGGCTATGGCTTGGAGGATTCTTATTTAATTATTTATGAAATTATTTAAGGGATGAGTTTGGATTTTTAGTGGGCCTTGGGCTGAATTGGAGCACCCAATTTAAAAGGGAAGTATTTTAATTAATTGAGTGATAAGTAATTTGGGAGTCTAGATGAGTTTTTTTTTAATAGGCAGGGCCCATTTAGTCGCATGTAAATATTAGACGATGTTTTCTTAAATACTCGGACGTACGTTGAGTGCGGATCTATATTTACCAGATATTGTCGAGGAGGGCTGATCTTCGACGGGACAGATTCGGAGCGATTGGTGTTTGGATTGCGTTTAGAGGTAAGTTACTCTTGCCTAGATTCCACCCATTGTCTGGGTTTCTTGATTTGCTAAATGCTGGTTGTTGGCATGTCTTTCTTTGTGATACCTGTTGTTTTTGGATACATGCACATACATGATAGTTATTGCTCTCTTTCCTCGTATGTGTGTGATTGATGTGCTTGTGGTAGTATTGTTACTACCTGTTTGTTTGGAATGCTCTGTTGGGCTTGCCCTCCCGTGGGCCGACACTTGACTGTAGGCACTTATTGGTGCAATGTCTTGACTAGGTAGGTATGCGTCGGTGGAGTGAGCCGGGCTCACCGAGCATAGCCTCCTATTGTCCGCATGAGACCATTGAGATCTGCTTGTACTTGTGTCTTTGGCGGGTTGGTATGCCTAACCGAGTTTCTTCTTCCGCCGGATTGATGGAGCGGTGAGCTCGGATGTTGCGAAGGCGTTGGGGACAGGACACCCCGGCGTTCCGGCATTCCTGGCGAAGGGGCGATACTGCAGGTACATCCGCACCCGATCGATTAGAGATTCGATCGTGACCATGTCGACATGAGAGAGAAGTGGCTACCGAGGAGCGGCAGGTTAGTGTAGCGGCCAGTCGCGTGTATTGGCCGAGGGGGATGTTATTTGAGTTTCTTTGAGTTCCTTCTTAAGCCCGAGGGCTGCCATTGGATAGGAGTCGTACCGTTGCTGATGTTTGTAGTAGACTCCTAGGGTTTTGATTGTGTGGGGTGTATCCCCATTGCTTGATGAATCTTTGATTTTTTATATCATGTTTCATCTTATGTCCTTGAGATCCTTGCAGGGCACTTACTGGGCTTTCCTTTCGAAAGCTCATCACTTTTTCCCTTCTCTCATTTCAGGTCCTGAGGAGTAGGTTGACTCGAGCTTCGAGGACGATGCGAGTCGGGGTGTGATACTTTGTCGAGATCGGGGATCTCTCTTGATTCTTGTGTGAGATATTGGTTTATGACCACAGTAGGTCCCGGAGTTTGTTAGGGCTTTGGACCCTTGTACTTTTATTTTCCGCATTAGCACTGATTTGAATTTGTTTATTATTGGATTAATAAACTTTTTGAATTTATTTTTTTGTTATCTCATCGCTTACTTAGGCCTTGTATCCGAAGGCGGGGCTGCGTCTCTACTCGCACGCAGTACGGCCTGGTTGATGTGCTAGGAGGTCCGGGATCCGGTCGGCATAATAACGCATCGATAGACAGCCTATCTTCCCTCCCCTCGGGAGCACTCGCCCTCTCCCCTGAACAAGGAACCCTAACCTCGAATAGAGAGAGGTCTATCTCATATCTCTCTACTAAGTCATCTACATCCTTCTGCCCTAGAAGACTTATGAAAGTATCCGACCCTCTACCCATTGCCCTAGAGGCAGGGTGAACCCGCGAACCCTGAACTGGAACGCCTCCAAGTTCTCCCGGAATCGCGACAGAAACCGTAGGGTTGGACGGATAAGGAATCAAGGACTCATGAGAAGAACTAGAGGAGGAAGATGCAGCACTAGCCATTACCTTAGGAAAAGAAAAAGACAAGAAAAACGCAGAAAAGCTCTCAAAACCGTGGGCTCGCGGAGAAGAGAGAAATCAAGAAGAAGACGCGATTCGATTTTCGGAAACAACCTTTTTACTGCACATGCGATTTAAGCTTTATATACAAAGGCAATGAATCCGTGGCCGTTAGATCTCAGGGTTATATTCCGATCAAAACCGTTGAACCAAGGGTCCATAAATCTGGACCGTTCAAATAACCATCATTACACCTCCTCAAAACAGTTCAAAATTTTGCCCACGTCAGCAATACCAAGCGCCGCCTGACACACATAGAAAACCGTGCTTATCACACATCATGACATTGACAAACGCGCACGCCGCGCACGTCGCGCCACTATCCCCCTTTAATGCTAAATAGTAGAAGGGACACGTGTCATCTTAGGGAGCAATGAGCGTTACGTAGAAGGTAGAGCCTGTACCGTCTGAGACAAAGCACATACTCCAACATAGGATCGCCAGTGAAGGCCTCATAAAAATGCCAAAGGATTTAGAAGCAAAACGACAAACGTCATTTATTCAAAGTTACATTTAACGCCAAACAAAACAAACATAACAAAACATATTTTCCGACGGATTAAAGCTAAATATCCATGAATCTCGTCCGAGGACAGTTCTGGATAAGACTGAGAAGAGACACGCGGACTTCCACAATCACATTTGTCCTCATTATTACTAGGGGAACTGGGTTGCGACGAGGCGAAGGTGGGGGCCCACCTCTCTGGCGGGGAGTCGCCTACGAACATCTCAACTTGAAACGCATACCCCCGTGATAAGTAAAATTAAGAGGTCCCCGCTTCCACGCCGTGATCGACATGAAAAGCTTCCCACCTGCGTCGATGCTCATCTCACCTACCCCTGTTAATCAGAATGTAATAGACGGCCATATCTGCGGTAGTTCGGACTTACCAAATGGATCACTCAGGTCCTTAGTTCCGATAGATGCTCGTAAAAGAGTGGGAATTCGTGAAGTGTCGAGAACAATGAGAAAAAGTAAAAACTTATAAAAGACAAGCGTTGAGCCATGATACAAAGATACAAGAGTACAAAAGATTTACGCCCAAACTCGCCATCCATACAAGCCCTTAAATAGGAGAACCTATCGACACTAGAGGCGAGAATTCGAACAAAAAATCTACCTCGATAATAAAGAAAAGGATAACACAAAGAACGCGTCGGTCGCCTATTAAAACACATGTACTTTAGGCGTAGTAGAGCATTACACGAAGCCTAAACTACGTAGACATACAAACTAAGAACAATACTTGTTCTCGAACCCAAAGAAAGCGTCGCGGTTAGCTCACCCCTTGCCTGATTTTTCGAACAAGTACACTTTGGGGGGACTAGTGTTACGGATATATTTGGTGAAGGCAGTGTCATGGGTGACTCTAAAGGATCACTGTTCCTTTGACCACATGGCAATATCACCACCTTTGCACAATTCCGTTCGGCAAATAGCGTGAGGGATTCAATCCTACGAATAAGTCCGGTGAATTGTAGCAACCCTCTTATCAGGCTGTAAGGTGGGGAAAGAGATAAATATCTAACGCCTCTACGGTGAGTTGGCCTTATCCACTTGCTACGGTGGCGTGATATTTATTCTATTTTACCTACGTGGCATCTACACGTTAGGCAGCAGATATTTTCCTACCGCCTTAGGAGATATTTACCTAACTCACCGCCTTACCCAACCGCCTTTCAAGATATTTTCTTGCCACCTCATGTGTTCTCATTCACCGCCTTATTCCACCGCCTTTCCTGAACCGCCTCTAAGGTGCTATAAAAGGAAAGCGTTAATAGAAAGAAAGGGATCCGAAAAACTGATCACACAAAGAACTGCCTAAATCTAAGACTCTTTACTCAAGTTTTCTGACTTAAGCATCGGAGCTGAATCCGGGCAGAGAGGCCCAATTCCGATCACTGCCCTCTCCTTTTTACAGGTTCGCCTATGGGTAATTCCGATCGGAGTTTCAGGATGTTCTCTGCGCTCCCTGTTCGTAAGCAGAAGTAAGCGTCCACACCAACTATAAATTTTAACCGTTGGTCGAAAGCGGAGGCCAGATCAAGAGGCAACAGTAGCCAAAGCGTGACGTGGACCAGTTTTTGGCATCAACACCTTCTATTACTAAACTATCACATTTTCGAACTGGGGCACCTCATGAGGGTCTACAACGCACATGTCCAAACCATCCCAAATGTTCTTTTTTATTTTATCTTCAATTGGTATAACATGCACCTTTTATTCTATGTGTTCATTACTAATCTTATGCAATCTGTATGACCACTCATTCACCTTAACATCCTAATTTTTGTCACATTCATCTTATGAATATGTTGAACTTTAGTGTCTCAACAATCGCTCTCGTATATCATGATTGGTCTAATTTTCGTTCTATAAAACTTTCCCTTTATTTTGTTAGGCATCTTCTTATCACATAACACACCATAACACTTCTCTATTTCAGCCATCATGTTTTAATTTTATGGGTCACATGTTCATCTATCATTCCATCAACTTGAAAAATAGAAACTAGATACTTAAAATGGTTACACTTAGGCACTACCATCACACCTAGTTTCACTTCTCCTCCATCTCTTCTACTTAGACTAAAGTTATAGTGCATATATTCTGTCTTACTTCTACTTAGCCGAAAACCTCTACTTTCAAAAGTGTTTCTCCACAGTTCTAACTTTTGACTAACTTCATCCTTAGTCTCATCAACTATAATAATATCATCTAAGAACAACATACACCATTTGATGTCATCTTGGATACAACTAGTTAACTCATCAATTACTAGAGTAAACAAGTATAGGCTTAGGGCCGATCTTTGATGTAGACTTTTAAGTACTCCTTCATGCATATCCTTGATAACATTATATGTTTAACATGAATGATTTTCTTCTCTAATATCATCCAAAGGACTTGTGTCGATACTCTATCATATGCTTTCTTTAGGTCAATGAAAACCATATGATCGAAGATACTTCTTCCTCCCTCAGTAGATCTCCATCAAACTTCTTAACAAAAAAAAATGGCTGTTGTTGTATATCTATCTAACATAGAGCCAAATTGGTTCCCTGACATCTTCGTAATATCCTTGAGTCAATACTCTATTAACCGCTCCCAGAGTTTTATTGTGTAGCTAATTAACTTAAGAGGTAATTATCTATTAGTCCCTCACACTATTTGCCACTATTTCAACTTTACACACTACACACCCAACCCACTATTTACATTAAGCCCCCATAACTCCCTACCCAAGGACCCATGGGCAAATACTTCACTATTCAAGGGAGGAATAGTGAATTAACTATTAACTTAATGTCACTGTAGTTAGTACAATTTTGAATATCTCTCTTATTCTTATATATAGAAACCAAATTGCTCTTTCTCAAATCATTTGACATCTTTCCCCCTCTTAAGATAGAGTTGAAAACATCAATAATATTATTATTTTTATATCTTTTAACAAATTGAATACAAAATCTTTTAAATTCATGTTTTCTATTGAATAAGTTTCTAATAAATAAAATACAACTTTTAATTTTTTTGTATGTGAGGTTTAATTATTTTCAGACTATCTTGCATACATAAATTTAAAACATAACAACATATCTAATATCAAATAATCTCCCAAAAAATATCAGTTTTAAATAATTTTTAAAATTTAATTGCATCATTATTATTAGAAGCATTATCAAAATTAATAGGAAAAAAATAGATTGTTCAATTTTATATTTTAAAATTGTGTTCATGATACATCTGTCAATAGCACTACTAATCTGTCCATATTCTAATTCATTAAAACTCAAAATATGTTTTTATAAATTTCAATCATTATCAATATAATGTGTGATTACACAAATATAACTTGCATGATATTTGGAAGTCTAAATATCCAAAGTAATAGAAGTTTTGGAAGAAATATTAGATAAATCAAATTTTTATTTTTTTATATGTATTCATTTTAAATTGAAAAAGCAATTTTCCTCGTACTATTTCTAGAAAAAAATTTTATTTTTGGAACAAAAAAACATCATGAATCATTTATTTAAACCTAGGATATTCTAAAATATTAAAGGGTCATTCATCATGAACAATAAATTTAGCTACTTTTTTTGCATTTAATTCGAAAAATGAAAATTACCAAGAGGAGAATAAGAAAGATATGCTATTTGAGTTTGAGTAAGATCATGTTGGGTCGAAGCATACTTTTTTTTTTTTTTTTTTTTGAATGGTGGCTAAACCACATTTATTGATATGTAGAATGTCCTTTGTTGGACTAAGTTACATGTATCCCGTCCATGGTTGGGCCAATTGTGTTACATGGGTAGGGGTGTGGATCCATGGGGATTGTCGTAATGTCCCTGTTCTTGCGTGGCCTCGTCCTCGAAGTCTGAGTGGGTATCTGGTGGTCGAAGCATACTTGTCAGCATGTCTTTTAAGGTGGTCAGTGTCATCGGTAGTTTGGTATGAGAAATCTTTTTTATATTTTTTTACAAATATCTCAGGGGCCTTTATTTGCAATTTCAATAATGTTAAAAAATTTCCAAACCACCAAGGTTCTCCTCCTATTGCTGGCACTGCCACTAGCAGTAGTGGATGGTCCAACAGCATTACCAGCATCGAATTCATCAACACTCGAGGGAATGTTTTGATAAAAAAAAAAAATTGGGAATTATCATTCGGGAAATTTGAAGAACTGGCCATTAATTATGTAATTGAAAATATAAGTTAAGAATTACCTCAACTATTTGATGAAGATTTGAAGAAAGCCGAAAAAATAGAAAATTATATGCCCGATCTGTCTCATTGAAATGTAGTTGTGGAATGGAGATTTGATCATTTGAAGGCTTGAACATAGAACTTAGAAATAATTTGATCTTAAACTCAAGCCTTTGTTAGTGTTGAAGCAAGTTAGTTGGCATCATTTGACACATGGTGACGTGGCACAAGCTGATGTGGCAAGTTGACCAAGTCAAGACAACAAGATAGTTGACAAGTCAAAGAGCTATACTTGGTATGGGGAAGATTGATTGCAGCCCAAGCTTGAAATAGATACTGAAGATGTTCAAGATGGCTTGGAGATTTCATGCAGACAAATCAGGAAGGAAGTATCATCAAAGATTGAAGATTACATGCAAGCCATATATGAAGAAGATTGATTGTAGGCTACATATGGAAAGAAGCTGATTGGGGGCTGATTGGTGAATAGATTTGGCAAGCTATATTGGTGATGGATGAGGTGATTGATTCAAGCCAAATCAAGAAGGCCATATTTGGTAAAACAAATATGGTGGAGCATGACAGGCCAAAACCAGTTTTGGAAGATGATTGGTGGAGCCAATCAACAACTCAACCTTGCATGAAGATGGAGGTTGATTGATGGGTGCGCGCTATGGTGGAGTCACGACCCAGAAGAATTTGAGAATGTCTGACGGAGGAGGTGGATCGGCTAGTTGTGTGTCGGGATCGGGAGGATCTCGACGTAGTAGACTTCGGGACTCAACTAGGAGGGTTGGAGGTGCGTCGAAGTCGAAGAGGTGCGATGGATCTTTGTAGCCTTGGTCAAGTTCATCGGTAGGGTCATGTTACTGACTCAGGTTACAACTAAAGTTGCGGCAATGATTTGGGAAGGAGTCCAATTTAGTAGCCGCATGAGATTTGAGAGATCCCGAAGGTGGAGGTGAGTCTTGTGATAGGCGTGAAGACAGGGAGATATCTATATAAGACCGAGGACTCACGAGGATTAGGGTGTCTTGAGCTAGAGTAGTCCCTCGGGAGAAGGGTGATAGTGGACACTTGTTGTAATCAAGGAGTGGAGGTGCTTATGATAGGTTGAGAGAGTGAGAGGAACTCTTGTACTCGCTTTTCCCTACACCTTTAGTGATTGTCTTCCTCAGGGCTTGGCTTTGCAGGGCGTGAAATTTGAGTGCAGTAACTGGGTTACCAACTTGCTTGTCTCCTTTGTGTGTGGTTTGCTTTGCTTGTGTCTTTCCTCTTGATGTGTTGAATGTTTCTTTGTTTGTGAGAGAGTGAGATCACCACAAGTTACAGCCAGACAGCAAGTTACAACAGAAGTTACAACACAAGATACAACACGCTGACAACCGAACCCGACGGAACCTACAGCCTTGATTCAATCCTTGATGCCTTGATTACTTGAAGAAGCTTGCTTAAATTATTGAAAGATTAGAATGAGAGAATTGAGAAAAGATTGATTTCTTGGTGTATGAAAAATTTGAAGAATTTAAGGGGTATTTATAGGTTTGTTCTTAAATTTTTAATACATTAATATCTCATAAACTAGTTGTTTATAGTTGTTTGGAGGATAAAAATATCATTTTATCCAAAAAAACAAAAAACACAGATACATCCAAAAATAACCATTTTATAGTTATTAAAGAGTTAGAATAATGTTTTTTTTAGCTTTAAAAACAATGAAAACTATTAAATATATATATATATAGTTGTTGCGGGTTGTGCCATGCACGGCCCGTTTAATCACATGCTGGGCTGGCGTGGCTCAAAAAGGCTGCACAGCCTATTTGACACTTCTATCCTCTTCCTTCCTATTTAAACCCGTGCTTATCTTTTCTTATTTTTATATTTTATTTCTTATGAAAGACCTGCTTTGATGTAACAAAATGATCCGAATAGAAACAAGGGAATCCACTTAAAAAAGGTGAAATCTTTTTTTTTTTTAAATTATTTGGCTTCCCAATGCTCTGAATATATTAATGAATATCAATGTGGGTGATTTTCTAGAGAGAGATAGAGAGTATTTGAGGTGAGAAAGGGGCAGTGGCCAGTGGGTGATGCGCTTTGTCTGCATGTTTTGGTTCTTTGGGTCATGTCTCATACCCCAAAACAATTAAAACATCTTTCTCCCTTCCATGTGCTCCATCTTTTTACAGCATCCCTCACGTGATCTGCACATGATCTAAAATGTAATCATTTGAAGGTATCAAAATGAAATAAGTATATGCATACATGCAAGTGATCGAAAGGAACTTGGTTCTGTTTGTCATGTGATGGGATAAAAAGATTGCTTATAATGTTCACTTGATCAAGTAATGTCAATGACCATAACCAAATTATCACAAATTAATCTAATGATAATGGACAACACTTGTAGCTGTGATACATGAAAGTTTTAGTTTCAAATCAATTGCAAATGTTAGCAACTTGATTGAAAGATTTCACACCACCACCACCTTACAAACAAACAATACTGAGCCTCTGTGTTGTGTCTGAGTCCACATCAAGAGCTATCATTTGCCACTAATGGAAATATCTGATATTGCCCAATGGAACACTGGATAGATTCATATCTTTGTAGTTAGCAATGAAATATGAAGGCACGGCCTCCCATTTTATCAAAGAGAAAGGCACCTCCAAGTTTATTATTGATAATTTGATATGATTATTAACAATATCATCTCAATTAATTTAACAAAACTTATTAAATAAATAAATAAATAAATAAATAAATATATATATATATATATATATAATCATGTCGGCAGGAAACACTGTTTATTTGTGGTCGCCTCCCATTTGGCCACCTGGAGCATGTTTGAAAGATTTTCAACCTTATGGATGGAAATAATATCGAAAAATAAGCTAGCATGTCAATTTTTATATACAATTTGGGAACTTGTAAGCTCTTCATCTTAACGGGTGAAATTTATAACTTAACGGGTGAAATTTATAAAAATTTTACCCGTTAAGATGAAGATCCTACAAGTTACCAAATTGTATGAAAATTGACATATTAGCTTATTTTTTGATGTTCTTTCCATTCATACAGTTGGATTTCCTCAAAACACTGTGTAAATGGGTCAAAAAGAGGCGACCGCACTTGCACATTGATAAAGTCGATCGAATAGTATCATGACCATATATATATATATATATATATATATATATATATATATATATATATTGTTAGGGTGAAAATCAGTTTTGATCCCAACTTCACTCTAACGGTTAAATTTATTTTGGGGTTAGGACTCAGAACAGTACGGAAACCAAAAGAAGAACCAAAAGAGGGACACAAGTTTTAACGTGGAAACCTACGAATCGGGGAAAACCATGGGCCCCGTCAGAGAGGGCAGAATTCACTAATCTTTCTGAGTACAAGTTAAGGAAGGAAGGTGAAGTAAAAGATTGTTCTCTGTGGCGGTGCAATGTCGGCGGAGATAAGCCTTGCTCTCTTCGCCTCCCATCGGTCCTTTTAAAGTTTGGGAGGTGAAATCCGCCTTTCCTTCCCGAATCCGCACTCGCCTTTGGATTCCGGGATTCAAAATTTCAATCCGCGATATGATTGACCTGTCTGTTTTAATCGTAATCCGCGTACTGTGATCTTGGAGAGCCACGTGTCCTCGGCTTGACCATCGGATGCTAGTGGGAAGAAGGTTGTGCTTTCATGGCGAGGCTGTGATCGGCCTGAGGGAAGGGTGGGAAGGAAGTTGTTGAAGCAAAGCCTTTCGAAAGAGGCTGCCAAAAGGGGAATCCTCTGAGGGAGGTTGCCGAAGGAGATTGCCAAAGGAGAGCTCTCCGAAGAGAACCGCCGAAGGAAAACTATCGGAGGGGAACTTAACCTTCTGGAATTGACGAAGGAGGCTGGTGGAAGAGGTTTCCTAGGTAGCTCGTTGCGATTGGATGGGTGCCATGTGTCTTCCCACTTTTCTCCCTATCATCAGTCCCTCCTCAAGTATGGTCGCGGCGAGCTCAAGCAATAAGCGTATGAATTACGGCTATTGGTTGGCTCGGTAAGCTGAGCATACAGTTGACTAACAAATTGACCCTGAGGAAGGCCCGGAGTGGTTCCCATTCGGCTTGTGCCAACCGCACTAAGACATGCTTTACCGAAGCGTGTGAAGTCCGTGTGGCCTTTCTGGAGTGGTTATCTTTGGAGTGACGGCTCCTAAGAATTCCTTGCGGGCTTCACGCGTGGGATAGGTTTCCTTTGGTCTAGTGTGGAGCCCACAAGTAATGAGGGCATTAACTATAAGGGGTACTTTGGCTATGGGCGTGACTTCCCAAACGGGTGCGGGCAATGGGCGCGACTCCCCAAATGGCTGCGGGCACTAGTGTCTCGTGAGGGGGAGGTTGGTGATGATGGCCCCGCTTTTTGATGGGACACGTGGTAGGCGCCCGTTCGGTTCACAGAAGCAGTTATGTTTGAACCGTTGGATACGAAATGGTGCATCGCTCTCCCTTTGACCCGCTTGTTACGTGAGGAGTGCATCACGGGCGGTCGATTCTGGGTTACATTTGCTCGAATATCGCAGATAAATTCTGGCGGCTGCTTTCAAACCCTAGGGAACCTTCTTCGTCCTTCCTCTTGGTTCTCCCCCTTCTGTGTGCTTGGCGTATGAACCCCGGCCCAACTTTGCGAATCCGCATTTCTTTCCTTAAACAAGGTATGGAACCTTCCTCTCCCCGAGATTCTTTGTCTAGAACTCTTTCTGATCCTGGTAGGAGGCCCACATTTAGCTGTGACGCATACCCAAACACTTTGAGTGAGGTTGTCATTGACAACCTGACCAGGGAGTACCTGATCGCTGGCGACAACCCCTCCTTCGCCTATAGAGTCCCTGGGCCATCTGAGCGTATATGTTCTCCCTTTGGGGACCACGAACTCGTGGTCTATTACGATGCGTTAGTAGCGGGCCTTAGGCTTCCTTTTCCCCAACTCTTCCTAGATATCTTCAAGGAATTTGAGGTCTGCCCCTCCCAGCTAGCTCCTAACTCTTAGCGATGTCTGTGTGGGTTCGTCATAGTGTGTTTTCACTGTAGGATCGTGCCAACCCTCTCCTTGTTCAAAACTTTCTTTGGGCTAAGCCGGGAATACGGCACCGACTGGTATTACTTTGGTGCTCGGTCGGCAAGGAGGATCCTCGGAAAGATGCCTTCTTCCATCAAGGGATGGAAGAGTAAGTTCTTTTCAGACGATGGATCTTTTGGCTTAGGGTAAGAAGCCGATGGGGGACCCCAAGGGTCCTCAAGTTGGACAACAAGGACTTGGCTGGCGCTGAGAAGGAATGCTTTGATAAACTGCTGGAGCATCATAATCTCTCAGTCGACTCTTTTCTTACTCATGAAATCCTTCAGGACCGTGGGCTGTTTGAAGCTTTTGATTGGGTTCGCCTAGATCTTTCCCTTTGGCCGTTTAGCGGTTTACTTGACTTTGACCTTGCTTTCTTTGTATCGGCAGGTGAGCCGATGGATGTTAAGGCGGCGGCCAGAGTCATTTTGTCCTCGTTGCGTGCCTGTGAGGAGAAGGAAAAGCATTCGGCAAGGAGCTCGGGCCGACGGCTACGAAGAGAAAAGAGCAGAAGAAGGCGAAAGCTTATGCTGATAGGGGCGAGGAGGAACCTAATCCTCCAAGGATGAGGGAACTTGAGAATCCTAATTCCTCGGCTCAACAAGGCGTTGTCTCGTCGAAGAGAGAAAGGGAGGTTATCGAGGATGAAGGACACTAACCTTCCCCCCTAAAGCGAAGGAAGCAGGTCGCCCAAAGGAAGGGACGGGGGGACCCTCCAACGCTGGTTATCATTCCGGAAGAAGATGACCAACTCACTGCTCAGAATGTTGAGGAGAGGGCGAACGCCATTGTGCCCTATGACCCTCCTCCCAGGCGGAGGAGGAGATTGACGAAGCTGGCGGATATGCCCTCTACTGCCTCCGCCGTTACCGAGGACCCGTTCCTGAAGCAGTCGCCTTCGAAGCAACTTTAACCCTTTAACCCGGTCGATGGGTTATTTTATCACGACCCTGTGGCGGCTGCATTCTCCCTGGAGCTGCTTCGGACGGATGCGTCAGAATCCATCCTTCGACGACTGTCTGATGAAGACGTCACTGATCATTTACGGTTAAATGTTGCTTCAGTGAGTACTTGTTTGATTCCTGCTCCGGGTTCTTGTATGTTTTAAAAGGAACTAACTGTTACTCATTGTGTAGACCTGCATATTAGCGGAGGCCGCTGCCAGGATCCTTGAGGATAAGAACGCCACTTGGGCACAGGTCCGGTGTCTTGAGGCTGACATCGAGGTGTACAAGGCGGCAGTCACCAGGCTGGAGAGGGAGAAAGAGAAGATTTCTGCCTCCCTGGAGTTATCTACGACGCAATGCCAGAAAATGATGGATGCTAGGGAGAGTTGGAAGAGGAAGGTTGACAACCTCTAGCAGCAAGTCCAGAAGCTCTCCTCTAGGAGAGAGGAGGCAGAAAAAATAAAGCAGGCTCTGGAGGACGAGCGCGCTGAAGCGGAGAAACGGTGTGCCTCCCTACAGGGACAAGTCAATAAAGTCTCTTCCGATCTGGGCACATAGAAGGAGCAGGCGAAGGGAGAATCTCTTCGGGCTTTAGAGGAGAAGGAGGGTCTCCTCGTATCCTCCCTTGACGAGAAGGCCATTACCGAGGCTGAATTGGAGAAGGTCTCGGCGGAGTTGACTTCAGACCGGGAGACTCTGAAGCTATGTCAAGAACATATAGCTTATCTGGAGACCTGAACTGAGGCGGGCAATGAGAAGGATGGGGGCTATGCTGCGTGGGTCAAGTTCGGTGCCGACGAAGGCTTCCGGGTATTCCTGGAACTGGTGCTGAGGGGGCTGCCCTTAGACTGCAACACATTGACCCTCAAACGAGGGCTGAAGATTTTGGCCGAGGAGGATCCCGATGGGAATTCTGAGGAGGAGTCCTTCGAAGAGGACTCCCCTGAGGGCGACCTCGAGGGAGAGGCTGTTGAGTCTATAGGTGGGCTCTCTTCGGCAGCCGTTGCTAAAGGACCCCAAGCCGAGGATCCCACCCCTTCTGCTGCACCTGCTGGCGCTCCAGCCTTGGGTGAAGCTTAGGTCATTAGGATGAGGCTCCCATTTTCTGCAGAGAGATATTTTGTAATGAACTTCCTTTCAACTAAATATCAAATGTTCATCTTTTTTTGTTTTAATCGTTCGAATATAGTCTTATCTCCCTCTAGTGTAAGTCCCACCCCACTTTCTGCCAGAGGGGGCGAGGAGAAGATGGCCAGGTTGCTTTTATGATCGCACCCCACTTTAGCTGAAGGGACGTTCGTGAGGGACCTTCTGTGACATTCTCTGGAGCCCTTCGGTTGGTTCCCGAACGAGGCGTGCCTTCGATGCGGGAGAGATGCTTATATGGTTTTCCCATTGGTGACCTCGGGAGCCCCACGGTTGCTTCAGATTAGCCCCGGAAGTGGCTATGCCGATGGTCGTGTGACCATTTTGATCCCCGAAATTCCATCTGGACTTGTGCCATAACTGCATCATTATGACGGTTGTCGGTTCCAACAATCGTGTCCCGGAGATCAAGACCTTTTCATTGCTCCTCGTACGGCTAGGCCTATAAATCCAGGAGGGGCTGAGCCTCCAGCAATCCACTTGGTCTATCGCGGATATGGATATCGACTTCCGCCCATCCTTCTAAGTGTTTGTGAAATTTGAAGATCCTGTGGATCGCCTCATGCTTCCTTCGCCGTTTTGCTCGTCTATGGAGCGCGCGTTTATGGAGCCCGGGCGGGGGTGGCTTAGGGGCCCCAACGGGCGCCAGTAGGACGTCACATTTACCATGGTCAATGGAAGGTTGTGACTGGATGATGGGCTGTCGGATTTTCTAGTGGACTGTGTCTACCAGGGAGCGTCTGGACTTTTTCCCCTACGTCGATCAAACCCTGGAAGTAAAGATCTATGGGCGGGAAGGGAGAATAAAGACGTTCAGTTCCAACATTTGCCCGGATAAGAGCCGAGCCCCATCATCCTCTCCTTTCTCTGGGTTCGATGTTTAAAGGAAGGAGGGATTGTACTGACTCCATTTATAAATAAAATACTACGATTTTATCTGTGCCATGCTCTCTTTCTTTTCTTTTCTTTTTTTGTTCTTTCGCTCTTTTGCCCTGTGACATTTTTCGCGAACTCTGATTTTTCAGGTGAGGAAAGTCATCTTGCTTATCAATTTCCCTTCTCCTTTCATAATCCCTTTACGCGGTTCAAACATGAGTGTGGTCGCTTAGACACAGTGGGGCCTCCGTTGCCTCAAATTGGCGCCCCATGAGTAACGTGCCCTCAGGAGGGGGTACACCTTCGTGGTAAGCGAGGGTTCTTGAGAAGCCTCCGTTGATGTCTACCGAAGCGTTGTGACCGCGTGGGGCTTGTACCCGGGGAAAACATGCCTTCAGGCCAAGGCAACATTTGCGAAGGGCTTTTGTAGATGTCCCCCGAAGCGCTATGACCGCGGAGGGTCAGTATTCGAGGGGGACATGTCTTCGGGCCGAGGCGGCGTTCACGAAGGGCTTTCATAGATGTCCCCTGAAGCCCTATGACCATGGGGGTCCAGCATTCGAGGGGAACATGCCTTCGGGCCGAGGCGGCGTTCACGAAGGGCTTTCGTTGATGTCTCCCGAAGCGCTGTGACCATGGGGGGTCAGCATTCGAGGGGGACATGCTTTCGAGCCGAGGCGGCGTTTATGAAGGGCTTTCGTAGATGTCCCCCAAAACGCTGTGACCGTGCAAGGTCAGCATTCGAGGGGGACATGCGTTCGAGCCAAGGCAGCATTCACGAAGGGCTTTCGTAGATGTTCCCCCAAGCGCTGTGACCTTGCGAGGTCAGCATTCGAGAGGGACATGCCTTCAAGCCGAGGCAGTGTTCACGAAGGGCTTTCATAGATGTCCGCCGAAGCGTTGTGACCGTTGGGAGTCAGCATTCGAGGGGGATATGCCTTTGAACCGAGGCTACGTTCACGAAGGGCTTTTATAGATGTCCCACGAAGGGCTTTCATAGATGTCCCCCAAAGGGTTGTGACCCTGTGAGGTCAGTATTCGAAGGGGACATGCCTTGAGGCAGGCGGTGTGTTAACGAAGGCCTTCGTAGAGATGTCCCCGAGCCTTTGTGACCGTGGGGAGTCAACATTCGAGGGGGACATGCCTTCGAGCCAAGGCAGGGTTCACGAAAGGCTTTCATAGATGTCCCCCGAAGCGTTGTGACCATGCGAGGTCAACATTCGAGGAGGACTTGCCTTCGGGCCTAGGCGGCGTTCACGAAGAGCTTTTGTAGATGTCCCCTAGAGCGTTGTGACCGTGGGAGGTCAGCATTCGAGGGGGACATGCCTTCGAACCAAGGCAGCGTTCACGAAGGGCTTTCATAGATAATAACATAATGAACAAAATATTTTAAGGGCAAAGATTAGGTTTTATTGATAGTACCTCCGAAGATGTTCGGGGTAGTAGGGGCGCTTAAGTCTTTGCCCATTGACATTGGCGAGTCAGTAGGTTCCCAGCCTTACAATTTCTTTAATAAGATATGGCCCCTCCCAATTAGGGGTTAGCTTGCTCATTCGACTTTTATTGCCTTGGAACTGGTTCACTTGCAAGACCAGGTCGCCCGGCTTGAAGGCCACCTCCTTTACTGGGGAGTTATAGAGACGCCGAACGCTTTGCCGATACGCTGCATCTCTGATGTTGGCCTCATGATCCCTTCTTTTCCCGAGGAGGTCAAGCTCGGCTCGAAGTTGCCCTTCGTTCCTTGCCTGGTTGAACTCTTGCGTCCTCGGGGTGGGTACTAAGACTTTTGCTGGAACCACCGCTTCGATGCCGAAGGCGAGAGCGAAGGGGATCTCGCAGCGGGAGTTCGGTTCAAAGTTCGATAGGCCCACAGGGTACTTGGGATTTCTTCCACCCAGCTGGTGCCATTCTGGAGGACTCGGGTCTTCAAGCTATGGAGGAGAGTGCGGTTGGTGACCTCTGCTTACCCATTCGCCTAATGGTGAGTAACATAGGTAAGCCTGGACTGAATCCCAAGGTTGTCGCAGATGGCCTTGAAGGCAGCATTGTCGAACTGGTTGCCATTATCTATGATGAAGGCTATAGGGATGCCGAAAAGGCATATGACCGACTTCCATAAGAAACTCCGACAGCTCTTTATGATGGATGAAAGCGGCTCAACCTCTACCCACTTGGTGAAGTAGTTGATCACCACTATTAGGAATTTCTGCTATCGTGCGGCTATGGGGAAGGGACCGAGGATGTCTACTCCCCACAACACGAAGGGCCTCGAACTGACGATTGGTGAGAGCAACATAGCTGGGCGTCGCTGTATGTTAGAGTGTTTTTGACAGGCATCACACTTCTTAATGAACTACTTGGCATCCTTGGCGAGGGTGGGCCAATAGTATCCTTGCCGCAGAACCTTATAGGTGAGAGCCTTTCCTCCGAGGTAGTCCCTTGCTATGCCCTCATGTATTTCATGAAGGACTTAGTTTTCCTAGGAAGAGTTCAGACACCGTAGGAGGGGCTGAGTGTAGGACCGCTTATATAACAATCCGTCCACCACACTTAACCTGGTCGACCTAGTCTTTACCTGGCGCGCCTGCTTCGCGTCCGTGGGTAGCATCCCATCTCATAGATAAGTTAATATTAGGTCTATCCAACTAGGCCCACCATCAATCTCCATCAATTCTGCTTCAGGTCAGCAATAGATGGTTCTCGTCACCAGGTATTGAAGGTTAATCGGTCTGCTAATGTTTGCGTCCGAGGACGCCAGCTTTGATAGGAGGTTAGCTTCTTGGTTTTCAGATATGGGGATCTTGATGATGTGGAAATCCTGGAATAAGGAAGTCAGCTTCTCCACCATCGCTTTGTACCTCACCATATTATCTTTTCTAGCCTCGAACTCCTCAGTTAGGTGACCCACCACCAGCTAGGAATCTGTGTGGGCCTGCAAGTCTTTCACTCACAACCCACGGGCCAGCTGGAGCCTCGTTATCATAGCTTCGTATTCAGCTTCATTATTTGTAGCTTTAAAACCGAGCATCAAAATAGACGACGTGCTCCATCACGAGGGAGAGTGTAATACGATCCCCGCCCCGACACCGCCAGGTGTTGCCGAACCATTTGTGTGAAGGGTCAATCTTTGCGGAAGGCTCCTGCGGGGAGGATCCTTCACCGGGTTGAGTTAGAACACATCCGCGATTAGCTCGAAATAAAATCAGCCAGTACTTGGGCTTTGATGGCGATGCCCGGTTGGTAAGTGATGTCGTACTCCCGAAGCTCGATCACCCACTTCGTCAGTCGCCCCGAAGTTTCTGGCCGATGGAGGACTTGCCGAAGAGGCTGGTTGGTGAGCACCGTGATTTTGTGAGCTTGGAAATAGGGGCGAAGCTTCCTGGCTGAGACCACGCGAGTATATGCCAACTTCTCGAGCGGGAGGTACCTTGACTCGGTGTCGGTGAGAACTTTACTGGTGTAATAGATTGGCTTCTATAATCCTTCATCTTCTTTCAGGAGTACGGAGCTGACCACCAAGTTAGTAACCACCAGGTAGACATAGAGCTCCTCTCCGGGCCTCGGCTTAGCCAACAAGGTTGGACACTGGAGATACTCCTTCAGTTGAGAGAGGGCCTTCTCGCACTCCTCAGTCCATTCCAACTTCGGTGCCTTTCGCAGAGCTCGAACGAAGGGCAGATTCTTTTCCCCGGATAGAGATATGAAACGCCGGAGAGAGGCCAACTGCCAGTTCAGCCTTTGTATCTCCTTAATGTTCTTCGGAGACCTCGTCTAAAGGATGGCTCGCATCTGCTCAAGGTTCGCCTCTATCCCTTGTTGTGTAATCATGAAGCCGAGGAACTTCCACGATCGGACTCCGAAGGCACACTTGTTTGGGTTTAGGCTCAAGCCATGCACCCGAAGCGCTCTAAATGTCTCTGCTAGGTCAGCTGCGTGTCGTTCAGCCTTCTCGCTTTTGACTAGAATGTCGTCCATATAAGCCTCGACATTCCTTCCAATTTGGTTTTTGAACACCTTGTTTATGAGTCTCTAGAAAGTTGTCCCTGCGTTTTTTAACCCAAAGGGCATAACTTTATAACAGTAGGTCCTTCGGCTGGTGATGAAAGAAGTTTTTTCCTCATCCGCCTCGGCCATGCGGACTTGATTGTACCCCGAAAAAGCGTTGAGGAAACTGAGCATTTCATATTCCGACATGGAGTCATCTAGACTATCTAAATAAGGCAGGGGGTAGCAATCTTTGGGACATGCTTTATTGAGATCAGTAAAATCAACACACATGTGACACTTTCCTGTGGACTTCTTAACCAGTACAACATTTGATAACCACTTCGGGTATTGTACTTCTCTGATGAAATCAGCCTTCAGCAGCTTGTCCACCTCCTCCTCGGCAGCCTTGAGTCGGTTTGGTGCGAAATTCCTTCTCTTCTGCACCACTGGCTTGTGTTCGAGGTCCACGTTCAGGTGATGCTCCATAATTTCCCGTAGGACTCCTGGCATCTCGTCAGCTGACCACACAAACACGTCTGAGTTTTTATTCAAAAAGGCGATCAGTTCCAACTGCAGTTCCGGGCTGAGATTCACTCCCAAGCGGATTGTGCGCTCGGGCTGGACTTCTTCGAGGGGTAGAGCCTTCAAGTCTTCAACAGGGGTGGGTCGGCGTGCCTCCTTCTTCTCATCCTCTCCTTGCATTTCTTCAACTGTCAAGGCCTCAATAGCTTTGTCGTTTCCATCCCCCTCCCCTTGGTTCCTGAGTATGGTTGCTTAACATTGCTGTGAAGCAGTTTGATCCCCTTTCAAATCTCCGCATCCGGCCTCAATCGGGAATTTCAGCTTCAGGTGGCCCATGGAGACGACGACCCCCAAGAGGTTGAGGGAAGGCCTCCTTAGGATGGCGTTGTAACTTGAGGGGCACCAGACCACCAGGAAATTGACTGGAGTGGTGGCCACTTGGGAGGGGGGGGGGGGGGGGGATTCGGAGGGCCAAGGGGAGTGTGATCGCCCCTTCAGGATGGAGGGGGCTGCCATTGAACCCTATAAGTGGGGACTTAACGGGCTTTAGGTGTTCGGCCCCATATTGCATCGACTCGAAGGCGTCTGCGAAGATGATATCCACCGAGCTCCCGGTGTCGACCAAGACCCTGTAAATGTGGTAGACTCTAATCTTCATGGAGATGACGAAGGCATCGTCATGCGGCTGGTGCACTCCTTTGAAGTCCTCGTTGGAGAAGCAGATGGTTGGGGACAGGCGAGGCCTTTTCGCGGAAGATGTGTCCTATACCGCGCCTACTACTCGTGTGTGATTCTTGCAGGAAGATGAGCTCTCTCCTCAGTACCTAGGTCCCCCTGCAATGAATTGAATAGGGATCTCTTCCTTAGGTATCTGGCACTGTCTGGATGAGGAGCCTTCACTCGTTGGGCCTGTCATCAGATAGCGTCCGAGCCTTCCTCCTTGGACGAGATCCTCTATAGCATCCCTTAGCTGAAAGCAGTTCTCTGTCGTATGCCCTTTAGCTTGGTGGAATGCGCAAAATTCTTTGCTATGTTGCCTTCAGCCCGAATCCTTCATCGGGGGGAGGCTTCAGGATGTTCTAGTCCCTGATCTGCATCAAAATATTCTCCCGAGAGGTATTGAGAAGGGTATAATCATTATACCTGGCTCGGGGCGCCCGGTCTTCTGCCCGGGGGGGGCCTGTCTCAGCTCTTGTCAATGTCTCTTCTTGCCGAGTCTCTCCTCGGGTCACCTCGCTGAGGCTCGTGACGCTCCCCCCTAGGGGGTTCCTGTCTTATAATCCTCCTTTCCCATTTCATGGCTTCCTCCCTCCATCCTGCCTTCATCTCTTCCGAAGTGATGAATTCCTCAGCTAGGTCGAGGAGCTCATTGAAGTCTGGGTGCGTCCTTTGAGAGAGCTCGTCCTTGAAAGGTCCATCGCGAAGCCCTTCCATTACGGCTCCCACGATTAGGAATGAATCTTAGTGGGTGACAGTTGTCAGTTCATCCTTGTAACGCCCTAGATAGTCCCTCAGGCTTTCTCCTTCCCTATGTTTGCACCTGAGAAGTATCATCGGATTCCTCTTTGCTTTCCTGTTGAGGGCGAAGCGACGGGAGAAAAGACTGGCAAGTTGGTCGAAGCTAGCTATACTGCCGGTCGGGAGGCTCTTGAACCATTCGTAGGCGTTCCTGGTAAGGGTTTTCGGAAATGCCTGGCACAGGGTGGCTTCAGTGGGATTGTTGACAATCATTTCCGCACTATACGACTCCAAGTGCTGCCCGGGGTCCGTATTTCCGTCATACAGGTGGATATGCGGTATCTTGAAGCTATCCGGATAGGGCAGTTCCCATATCACCCTGATGAAGGGAGTGGGTAAATTGGGTACAGTTCTCATGACCCTTTCTCTGCCGATCCCGACGTCCTCGCGAGGGGCGACGCGTCGGTGATTCGCGCTGGGGGGAGTACCCTCGTCGGCGGGATGGTGGGGAAACGGATTCTTGGTGGCGAAGGGACTTGCTGCTTCCCGGGCCCGCTCCCTGGGCTCACGATCCTGTCGATCTCGCCGCCGAGGGGAATTCCTTCGGCCTCGTCTCCAGCGGGACTTGAGGGACCTGGAGCTGTTAGTGGATGGGGTTCGACTCGAGCTCCTCCTGTTTGACCTCCATCTAGCTATGTCGCCGGCCGGTTTAATGGATCTTCCGCGGGCTTTGGTGTGCTTGAGCGGGCGCGGCTACGGGCCGCCACGTGGGATGTGTTACGCTCAACAACCTCCAGGACTCGAGTGAGCCGCTGGAGCCCCTCTTCCAATGCTTGGAACCTGCTCTCTTGTTGGTCGCTCCCTCCACTGGGGCCTTAGGTCCTCTCTCGACAGAGAGTAGTGCTTGCTCCAGGACAGGCGGAGCTTCCTCCACTCCAGGGACTTCGTGAGAGGGCCCCGCCTCTCCTTACTTGTCCTGAAGGATCTTCTTCGATTTTCGGGTAGTCGCCATGGTGCTTTTTGTTCGAGGTCCCCACAGACGACACCAAACTGTTAGGGTGAAAATCGGTTTTGATCCCAACTTCACTCTAACGGTTAAATTTATTTTGGGGTTAGGACTCAGAACAGTACGGAAACCAAAAGAAGAACCAAAAGAGGGACACAAGTTTTAATGTGGAAACACAAGAATCAGGGAAAACCACGGGCCCTTTCAGAGAGGACAGAATTCACTAATCTTTCTGAGTACAACATAGGGAGAGAAGGTGAAGTAGAATAGTATTCTCTATGGCGGTCGTAGTCGAGCGGAGATGAGCCTTGCTCTCTCTTCCCTCCCTTCGGTCCTTTTAAAGTTTGGGAGGTGAAATCCCGCCTTTTCTTCCTGAATCCACGCTCTCGCCTTCGATTCCGAGATTCAGCCCCTCAATCCGCGATATGATTGACCTTCCCCTTTTAACCGTAATCCGCGTACTGTGATCTTAGAGAGCCATGTGTCCTCAGCTTGACAGTCGGATGCTAGTGGGAAGAAGGTTGTTGATGGAAAGCCTTTCGAAGGAGGCTGCCCAAGGGGGAATCCTCTGAGGGAGGTTGCCGAAGGAGAGCTCTCCGAAGAGAACCGCCGAAGGAAAACTATCGGAGGGGAAATTAACCTTTTGGAACTGACGAAGAAGGCTGGTGGAAGAGGCGTCCTAGGTGGCTCTCTGCGATTGGATGGGCGCCGTGTTTCGTCCCACTTTTCTCCTATCATATATATATATATATATATATATATATATATATATATATATATATATATATATAGGAGCTTGATAGCATCCGGCTGGCCGCAAGTTGCGACCGACCCATTATCTCTAACTGTTACTATGGGTGTGGTTTGTTGGGATTTTATTTTTTTTTGGGGGTTGGGTGTTAGTTTGGGCCGGCAGGATGCTATTAGGGCCATATATATATATATATATATATATATATATATATATATATATGAATGAATGAGTTAATTTTTTTTTCTTACATATGTTTTAAGTCTTTAGGGCATGTTTGGTACACAGGATTATATGGGATTGGATTGGATTATTATCCAAAAACTAATGTCTGGTGTTTGGTGTGTAAACATTATCCTGGGATTACACCGGATAACGTCCACCTCCATCAAGTGTCTAACCATCAATAAAAATTAAAGACTTTTTTAAAAAAAATTATTTATTTTATTAAACTTTTTTACTTTCATACTATTTTTTAATATATATATATATATAGCATAATTACATTCTATCCCCTAGGTTTTGGAAAATTTATTTGTAAACCCTTTAATACATACTTTTAATCAAATTCATTAATTCTCTCATTTCTAAAGTTCATCAAAATTTAAATATGAGATTTTAATTTAATTTTCATGTTATATATATATCAGATTGATCAATATGGTGTTCGACCATATTAGTTGCCTTCCAATTATTTGTCAACATTATGTCAATATATTATTTGCCTTGTTATATATACATTCTATCCCCTGGTGTTCGACCTTATTATTTTTATTCCAATTATTTGTTAACATTATGTTAAAATGTGTTTGCAAAAATATATGAAATTTGTATAGTATTTTAACATTCAAAATTGCATATTGTTTTACTAGTTAAATATTAATAAATAGAGTGTTTGGAAGTGAAAAGGGGTAATATTAAAATAATAGTAAATAATAACTTTAAAAAAATATTAAAATACAAAAATTTTATAAACTAATTTGAAATATATGATATAAATAATAATTTAAAAATAAAATTTAAAATATAAACAGTAAAATAGTCGTATCTAAGGTCCATCAAATGCAAGATTTCTAATCCAGTTTTCTGATCTGGTGCTGCCAAACACAGGACAGTATAATATTATCCCATCCTATCTATCGCATCTAATCCGAAATAATAATCCTATGCTATCCTCGTACCAAACGCCTACAAGCATTACATAACACAATATTAGAGACAACATTACTATTTAGGTGGGATAGAATTAAACTATGAATACAATATTAAATTTATGTTTGAATAAACTAGAATATTCTTAAACACACAAGTTTTTAATTAACAATAAACATGTGTAAATTGTTGTAATATATATATGACAGTTTTACTTGCCAATTTTTTAAAAAATAATCAAATCATTTGTCACCTCTCATTTTTCAATAATAACCCATAGCTATCTCCTGCTTTAGTCAAAGACTTAAAATATATGTTAAAACTATTTTAAAAATCAATAAAAGATAAAAATATCAATAATTTTCTTATGGTTGATATTTATGGATGACTAATAATTAATTAAAAATATTCTAAAAGAGATTACAAGTAAATTATGATCTTATTTATAAAAAAAAAAAAAAAGAATTAAATGGATGGGTCCAATCAGTGGGGGAAGGTTAGTTGGGAAAGGAAGAGTAGATGGTGAGTGAGAATGGGGAACTAAATGGATGGGGTCCGACCAACAACCGACAGCAGGCGAATCCATCCTGGCATTGAGCTTTCCAAGAGCTCAACCACTAAAGATGATCTTAGTTCTCTTAACCAAAGACCTTGAATATTTTTTAAAAATAAAATAAAAGACAAAAATATCTTTTTTTTATGGTTGATATTTAAGGATGACTGATAAGTGGTTAATAATATTCTGAAAGAAGTTACAAGTAAATTATGATTGTATTAACAGAACTATAAGTAAATTTATGTTTAATTTATAAACAAAGAAAGTATGAGATTAACCAATATTTTTTATTTATATTTTAATAACATATATTTATTAAAAAGAATTATTTGTAAGATATTCAAAGTAGAACAAAATAATTAGGTTCTCAATAAAATTAATTATAAAATATATTATAAACTAAAATTGAGCACGTAATATATATTCTTTGAGTTGCTAATTTCACTTTGAGAATGTGAGAGAAAATTAATTGAAAATGATATGATATATATAAAAAAAATCAAAATAGTTACTTTACATATATTATAACAAGAGGTTCTACATCCAACTCAAATTAAAACATAAAAGTTTAGTCCATATAATTAAGGTAGTAAGTAAAATAAAAATATATAAAATATGTGGTCATAGAATATCATTGAAGATTAAGGGGGGTGAGAAGTGATTTTACTCTTTTTTTTTCATATGATCAATATATATTTAAAATATCAGAAGGTAAAAAAATGGGGAAAAAAATGTAAGAAAAGTGGAAGGCATGCAGGATGAAGGTTCGTTGGGAAAGGAGGAGCAGAGAGTGAGTGAGAATGGGGAACTAAATGGATGGGGTCCGACCAACAACCGACAGCAGGCGAGTCCATCCTGGTAGAGAGCCTCCATGGTTGTAGCTATATATGCTGTCTCCCTTGTCTCCAGGCCCCTGCTTGTCTCTCTCTTGTCTTTGCCTTGTCAACTTGTTAGCCCCACATTACACTACATTATTAACACATGCATGCATCACATGCCAATACAATGCTCAACAATGCTCAACAATGCTCTCAATGCTGCTGGTGCCCATCCAATGCTTCCTTGCCATGCATGCATGCATTGTATTGCATTATGTGAGTGTTTTCCAGTTAGCTCAGCACAATGGCATTGTTGCTGTTGTTGGTGGTCTTGTTGTTGTTGTTGTTGTTGCAGTTGGTGGTGGTGGTGGTAATGGAATGGGCCAGTGAAAGAGAGAGAGAGACTGATCAGAGAGGATGTAGCTTAATTAGCCAAGGCTACGTAGTACAAACAGTGACATGGAGGGTGTCCCCTAGTGCACACGCTTATATATATATATATATATATATATATATATATATATATATATATATATATATATATATAACAGCATTAGAGCAGGGCATGTGCTCTTGTTTCCATTTTCCTTTGTTCTCTCTCTCTCTATGTCTATCTATACCTGCACCTTCAAGTATTAATATGATGATGATGATGTTGTTTTTTGTTGTTGCATGCATATTGAAATTAAGGAAAAATATATAGGGTTGTGGAATGGGGTTGACATACAGTTGACATGCAGTTGACATTGGCACGATGACACAAGGCTGGATGGTCCATTCCATCGCAATGGTCGATCCGACAAACAAACAAGCAGCAATTTATGTGTTCTTGAAACAAGAAATTAAATTAAGATGGGCTTGGACATATATATACATATATCATTAATAATAATAAATAGATGTTGGCCAGCACTGGGGTTTTGTCTGTAGAGTTTCATATATAGGAGGGACTACTATATACCCTGTTGTTGCTCATATATACATGCATGTGACTTGATCCGTTTCATCCGGCAGCAGCAGCCGGCCAGTAATAAATATTAATATTCAGATGCAAAGTAGAACTCATGTAATTTGTAATCGGTTTACATCCAACATCATCTCTTTGGTTAACATCAAAAGTATCAAAACTTGTACAACTAACCAAAGGGACTGGTAGATGATAGTTTCAGTTTTGTGTTCAAATGTTTTTTTTTTTTTTTTTTCATAAACACTCAATTCTTTGACCGATAATAATGGTAATGCAGCCACACTTGTAAAGCTTAAGCATCACTGTAATTAAAACATGGTTGTTGGAATTTTAAACATAAATATTTAATTAAGTGTTTATGGGAAGGGTAGAGGTGCCATTAATAGGTGTTTTGGAAATGATGGGTATTATGAGTTATGGGAAATAGAGAATAATATTGGAATGTGAAAGATTGTATTGGAATATGAAGAGTGTTTAGGAAGATGAAAGGTTAGATATTATGAAGGGAGTTTTGTAATGCCTATATATATAATAGGCTAAGTATGTTGTGTTTTCTTAAAGGTTTGAAGAAATCGTAAAGTTTTTATATTTTTCTCTTCTTCCTCTTCCTAAGATCTCTCTAGCTAAGCGCCGTCTTGACTCCTACAAGTAATATCAGAGCCAGGGGAGAAGGAGCAGGACCTCTGAGACTCAACGAGTACAAGTCCAGGATAGTGAAGAAGTGAAGACCTCCGAGACCCAAAGGGTACAAGTCCAAAAAGTGAAGAAATGAAAGACGAGAAATCTGTTGCAGTAACAGTGCAGTTCAAGGCGTTGCTTAAGGAGATCTTAGAAAAATTGGAGCTGCCACCAGCTAGGTATGAATGTGAGAAATACGGGCCTGATAATCTACCTTATTTTGCAGCAAAAATAAAGTTTGAAGATAAGATTGGAAAACATGAGGTGGATGGACATACCGCACCAAGCAAAAAAGAAGCGGAGAATGAAGGTGCGCTGCGAATTATATGGCATCTAAAGATACGATACAAGATGAAGATTGTTGATGTGAACAAAAGAGAGCTTGAAGAACTGAAGTATGAACATGAAGACCTTAAGGACGCGTATGATGAACTATGGAGCAATCTCTCTGAAGCAAAGAAGGAGATCGAAGAATTGAAGAAGGGGGATGATGCTAATGACTTCGAAGAGAGTAATAATGATTGATGTGGATCAAGCTTATTGAAGAAAGTTTTTTTTAATATTTAAGTTTAAGGTGGGATGTTGGAAGTTTAAACTTAAATATTTAATTAAGTATTTATGGGAAGTGTAGAGGTGTCATTAATAGGTGTTTTGGAAATGATGGGTATTATGAGTTATGGGAAATAGAGAGTAGTATTGGAATGTGAAAGATTGTATTGGAATATGAAGGGTGTCTAGGAAGATGAAAGGTTAGATATTATGAAGGGAGTTTTGTAATGCCTATATATATAATAGGCTAAGTATGTTGTGTTTTCTTAAGAGGTTTGAAGAAATAGTAAAGTTTTTATATCTTTCTCTTCTTCCTCTTCCTAAGATCTCTCTAAGCGCAGTCTTGACTCCTACAGTTGGATCTGAATATGATTTATATATATGTATGACTTGGATTTTTGAACATGTGAGACACTTTTATAGGACAACGGTGATTCCCTATATGGGAGGGCCAAAGTGGATACTTTCTCACATGGTTGGGCATTCATTGTAAAGGATCCAAGGTTTGAGTCTACCTAGAATGATGAGAGTCAAACCAGTCAACATAGGCACAACAACTATATCAACAGGGTAATAACTAACAACACGAAATTCAGTGATTTCGTGGTATGAATTTACGGTTATAATCCAATTAGTCTGGTTATGGGTTGTTGAATGTTAGTGGGATGGAAAAGTGGAGTAGTGGATGTCAGAGGTTGTTATCCCTGTAACGGCCTAGAGGCTTATATAGGTAGAACAATGAAAGAAAAGGGGTATGATTTGTCTACAATTCCTCTTTGTTTCCCATCTTCTTCTCTATTTTACCCTCCCATCTCAATCCTTCCTTATTTTGCTCCGTTCTTCTCTCTAAACCTTGCGCACTATTGGTGTTTTCATTGAGGTTTGAATAACGGAGTAACAACCCAAGTACGACCCCTGGAGGAACACCTCACATCCATTCAAGATCAACTCCTCTACCAGATTTCAACTTCTCCAAACTAGAGGTGACGATGCAACAGCATGCCAAGGCGTTCGAGATAACCCAGAAATCCTTGGCATCTCGGCCAAAGAAGTCAGAATCGCTTAAAATAATGGTCAAGTTAGCCAAGCTCGATAGATCCCCGGCACAACCCCCTCTGCTTCCATCTCCCCACGCCCCTGTATCCATACCGAGTGTCATCATAACTTATGGGCCATCGTCGTCGGGGCTACCTACCACCGGAAATCTTCCGAAGCTCGAGATACCTCTCTTCACAAGCGAAAATATGTTGAAATTTGGATATTCTGATTGAATACTTCTTGATTAAGACCGGATCCACGGCAGCGGTGAATCTCTAGATGATGAGATTTATTAGCAAGTGTACGGGACGTGATCAAGTAGTAGAGTGAACTATGAGAGTCGAGTGTCGAACCCACAAGGAATAGATTGCTAGTGTGGACTAAGCTTCTATTATCTAGTCTTGTCAAAGATTTAGTGGTTTTTGAATCTAAATCTAAGGAACTGAAAGATTGGAAACAAACTTTGGAAATCGATAATTAATTGAGAGAAAACTATAGCATGAATAGGAGATACTTGGGCATGAGTCCCCTTTGGATTTAATTCTAAAGATACATAAAGAGATCTATGAGGATGATTGGAGATGCTTGTGCCAAGGGTTCCTAAATTATATCCAATTCCTCTCCCAAGGTGATTGGATAACTAATCTTCTAGGATTGTCTTAAGCTTAAGGGAACCTATGTCTTGGAAGAGTTGTGGGATTGAATCATATTAAAGAGTCGTTCTCCTTCTAGTACCCGAATCCCTCAGCGTACTCACAACCCTCTCTAATGGAGTATATTCCTAATACAAGGAGGCGCTAGCTCTAACACTCGTATCGCATCCAAGTAGTTTCTCCGGGCATTCCACAACATAGAGAGATTACAATCAATACAAAATATCCAATAGACATTCAAGCATACATCAAATCAATCAAACATAGAAATCAATATGACATTAATGCAATATCCAAAGGTTTCTCATACCCAAGTATCTATAAGATTAGTTCCCCATAAATGGAGAACACCAATCCAAAACAACAAGAATACAATCAAAACTTGACATAATAGATGATATTGTTCACAGCTTTGCAAGTTTGATCTCCTTCTCTATCTCCTTCCTTCTCTCTCTCTCCAAGATTGGGGGAGAAGACCCCCAATCCCTAATCTTAAGGATAATCTCCTCCGAAGCCAACCTCCCCCTTCTAAACCCTAAAGCCTCCTATTTATACCTCAGCTTAGGGTTTTAGGAGTAAAAATTACGCTCATACCCCTGCGTGGGTCAGCAATAAAAAGGGAGGGTTACGACATACGGGCTCGTATACTAGCCCGTATGAAGCTCAGTCCCCAGTATATGGCCATATGACCGCCAGTATACAGCTCATGTGTGAGTATACGGCCTAATATACGGCAGTATAACACCCAGTATGAATTCATATGGGGTGTATGCCATACAGGAGGGTTGATGTTTAGGCCGTATGCCGCTAGTAGCATACGGCCGTATGCCTTCCCGTTTACTACAAAATAGCGTTGGATCGGCCTCTTTTTCACCTCGAAATACTTCCTTTCTCTCGGAGTGGCTTCTATATGCCCTGTTTAATAAATATGAAGCTTTTTAAGTACCGGAGGACTATAATTCTTCAAAATGACATGCAAGACATATAGGAAAATGATATGAAAATATGCTCATTTGAACGCTCATCACTAGACTTTCTGCGACAAGGCGAACTTCGCTTTGGGCCATCGACATTCATCCATTATGAAGCCCAACTATATATACTGAAGCAAAGTACCTCTGTCACCACCTATCTCAGTAAATTTGAATGTCTCACCATCCTCATCGGTAGCTTGAGCCAATGTAATCTTCTCAATTGTTTCTTGTTGGGTTTATACGAAGACATTCAATGCGAACTTTATCTCTTGAGGCCTCTAATCCTACATGACGCCATGGGAATGGCAAAGCTCTCTGAAGACAAATGTAACGCCCCCAGAATGTTGTCGATTCACCCAGCTTACATTCGACCCGCACCTGTGATATCGGCTAAGACGCTCGCAGAGAAGCAACTGACCACCTCCTATTCCTATTAAAAAGCTTACTCCGATTGAGATGGTTTCATGTTGCGAAAAAGAGCTTTGCTTCAACTATGACACCAAATTTATGTCGGGGCATCGCTGTCGCCCTCACCAATTTCCAGGTCTTCTTGCTGAACTGGATTCTCGCAATAGCCGTAGAATAATCTGTAACTTGATATACCCTTGATTGCATCGGTCGATACCCCTTCTACCGATAGTGGCTACATAGACACCCCTTGTATTTTCTTCCATACTCTTACCGGGCAATTGGTTTCATTGACCCTGGAAGGCAAGTCGAGGAAAAATCAATCCGCAGCGGCGTTGTTGTACATCACGATCAACGGCGGCTCCACCAACAACTTCCTCCAATCCCGCCTTGCCACCCACCTTGGCCTCGCAGTTTATCCTTCCGATCACCTTCCAGTAACGGTCGATAATAGCGATACCCTTAACTGCTCCTGCGATTGTCGACACGCTCCCCTAACGCTTGACCAACCAACCTTCCTGGTCAACATCATTCTCTTGCCCATCTTTGCAGATAACGTGGTGTTAGGCATGCAATGGATGCTAGGTTTGGGTCCGATATTATTCGATTACAAACAATTATGGCTCGAGTTTGATTGGTAGGGCAATCGGGTAAGGTTCAATGGGGTGCAACAACCTTCTATGAATTACATCACAACGTCCAGTCTAACCAAATCATTACAACCGGATGAAACTCAATTTTTTCCATCTAGTGGTCAACTGTCAGGAGCAAAGTAAAATAATTCCAAGCAATTAGACTCACCCTTCATATTTTACCCGACCGCACCGGCTGACATCACCCTCTATCTATGCACCATTTTAGTGTGTTTCGAAGTTGTCTTCGCCGACCTCATTGGCCTCCCCCCCTCCCCCCCTCCAACGGCGCATGATCATCGGATCCCCCTACAACCGGCCACAACTCCAGTAAATGTTAAGCCCTACCGCTACCCATACTTTTAGAGATAAAGATCGAGAAACTAGTCAGTAACATGCTCACCGAGGGGATAATTCACACTAGCACCATCCCCTTCTCCTCGTTGGTCTTGTTAGTCAAGAAAAAGGATGGATCGGGACAATTTTGCATTGATTATCGGGCGCTCAATGCCATTACCATCAAGGACCGTTTACCGATTCCCATTGTGGTGAATTATTGGATGAACTCGCCGGAGCGCAGGTATTCAATTCTCTAAACTCACCCTCCGTACAGGCTACCATCAAATCCATATCTCTTCACCGGACGTGGAGAAGACGGCGTTCAGGACAAACAAAGGGCATTATGAGTTCCTCGTTATGCCATCCTGCTTCTCTAATGCGCCCTTGATGTTCCAAGCCTTGATGAATTTTGAACTCTGACATGTCCTGCGGCGCTTCATACTCATCTTCTTCAACGCGGCCCGTAGGAATCCAGCCTAGCAAAACCCGCCAAGTCACCGGTGACGTGGGCGAGCGAAACCGTAACCAACCCGCTTCATGATGAGTAGGGCGGTGGCCGGTTTGGGTTTTCCCAATCTGTGACCTATCGGGTTGACCCAACGGGTTGTCAGGCAACCCGTAACCAGGTAACCCGGCTGGCCCCGGTAGAAAAAAAATAAACAAAAAACCTACCTGTCTAGCATTTCGTTCATCCATTTGCTACAATTTTCAGGAATAACAAATGAATCCCTTTAATCAAAATAATAATAATAATAATAATAAATAAAAATAAAAACAAACAAACAAATCCCGCATCTCAGAACTGATGCTAGAGTGCAAAGATTTGATCTTCGTGATAAGATGGTGGAAATCCGAAGGAGTTAGACCATGAATGGCCTTCCTCTTATCTCCAAAGCTAACAATCTGGTCTTGGCAATCAACGGCGTTGGTGTTGATTCCTTTGGAGAAGTAGTGTTGGGACTAGGAGCTCGCACTTTCTTGGTATAGGGGCATCTTTTCACATGTGATTCCAAGCACTCTTTTATCACTAAGCTACAGATCAACCAGTTGAAACAAAAAGAAAAGGAATCAATTACTCCTATAGGGGACGCGAAGATGGCCAGGGGCAGATTGTAGTTGCCTTAATACACGAGAAATAAATCGATGGAGATGGTAAGATTGAGGCAGGCGAGGAAAGAAGATAATAGGGTTAGGGTTTACAAGGAGTTGAGAAAAGGGATATTGGTACAATGTCAACGCTTTCTTAGTAGCCGAACTTGCATTTCTTCTTCAAAACGGCGGAGCCACCCAATGAACCGACCGGGTAATGTCCCGACCCGCTAGTTCTATGGGATGGGTCCGCAGGAGTGCAGGTCACCCAAATGTGACCAGTGACCCGATAGGCCCACCGGGTCAACCCACGCCCCTCACGGTACTCATTGTATGCGAGG
Organism: Dioscorea zingiberensis; assembly: GCA_026586065.1. Classification (NCBI taxonomy): domain Eukaryota; kingdom Viridiplantae; phylum Streptophyta; class Magnoliopsida; order Dioscoreales; family Dioscoreaceae; genus Dioscorea; species Dioscorea zingiberensis. The sequence goes on along the minus strand of JAGGNH010000018.1, from coordinate 195,789 downwards.
GTTGATTCTGTTACGGCCTTCGACCTTCAACCCGATTAGAACTGCTGACCCAAAACCAACGGGTTGGGCCCGGCAGGCCCGATTAATCGGTCTGTGTCCCCCTCTAATCTTGGGAGCAGCATCTTGATTATCTCCATACAGTGCTCAAAATTCTGGCCGACAATCATCTATATAGTAAGAAAACTAAGTGCCATGAACCATCCTAAGTGTAATGGGAATTCGTCCAGCGTGCTTTGGAGGTACATGAAGTCTCTGGAACTCATGACTCTTGTGCTCAATCCCCGCCTTGTGATCGAGTGGCTCAGGATCATGTGAATAGACCTGAGGGCTAGGGAACGGAGGGAGGATGCCTACAACCGCTCAAGGTAGTAGCCTAGATCCGTTTTGAGCCTCTTCTAGGCAGACACCTGTGTCTCGCCGGCTGGCCGATCGATTCTTAATGCCTTATACGAGGGCGTTGTTGTGTACTCTCTATAGTAGAGTCCCAGATGGATGACGAAGTCAGTGTAGCTCATCTGGAACATGACGCCGCCCAATCGAAACTCGATCTTGTCTGGTCTGTACCAGGTGATAAGACCTTTGGCAATTTGAAAGGTCAAAAGTACCTCTAGACTCAGCTCTCGGTATGTTGTCTCCTGAATATCAAGGAGAAGCCTCCATCCTCCAACATCGAGGTATCTCTGGACATTGGCGGCGAGGCTTACTATCTCTAGAACACCCCAGTCGATGTGTCGGGTCTCGTCAAAGCTCAACTTCCGCAGACGAAAGTGCCTGCCATCAAACATCGGCGTCGTCAAGGTCAACTCCTTCATAGTGGTGGTAAATAAGGGTAGTCGGGGCTGGGAGCTTTCTTCTCCTTCCTACTTATTCCTCCTTGGTTGTTCCTTGTATGCTTTCTTCGGTGGCATGGTGATGGAACGATGGTAGCTCCCCGAAGATGGAGATGTACGACCGTTTGTGAGGGGGAGACGCTCCGGCACGTAGTGCATGGTCGTGCGCGGAAGAGGCAGAAGAATAGGAGGATGGCAATGGCATCGTGTGATTTGTGGTTTGAAAACCCAAATTGTTTTGAGCACGGCCTCATGCAAGGAAGTGCGGATGGTCGTGCGTCTTCCTTGTTTCGATTAAGCCTCCGCGATTGCATGGCCGTGTACAATTAAACTACATATGTCTTGTATTTTTTGTTATGTACACGGTCTGGTGCACGGGTGTGCTGATACCTGTGCAGGCCTGGAAATCATTGCGTTCACTACCCTGTGTTGCACGCCCGTGCAAATCCCTTGCACGGCCATGCGTGGCCTTTGTAAGAGAAAAATCCCAAGAGGTGCACGGTCTTCTGCACGACCGTACACAATTCAACTATGACCATGTATATCTCTATCTTACTGTTTTGATCCTTCTTTCTATTAGTTCCCCCTAGAACTGTGTGTTAGTGACTCCAGATCAGAGAATTAATTGTTAAGTACGCAAGAGAAAAAAATTATTGAGAGTATCATGAGATTAGATAATTTTACTATAGTTGTTATCTCTACTAAAATCGAAGATAATAACTAGAAACTATCCTAGCTTGGGTTGCCTCCCAAGAAGCGTTTGTATAACCTCACTAGCTTGACTTACCTATTAAGCTTAGTGAGGCTCGAAAGGATTGAGCCTCTCGGCTTCCCCGACAGGGGGATCACGTCCTACAAATTGTATATCTAAGGAAGCGATAAATTCATACTTACAGGAATTTTTCTTAAGTGGTCCCGGTCATGGGGTTGCAGGGGGGGGAGAGCATGATTTCTTCCCTTTTTTCGAAATTTTCACCACCATGCTTTCTATTTTTATGCTCTAGTCATCGGTTTTGCTTGTTCCTCCACTTTGGGTTCCTAATCAGAGTCTTCCCAGGGTGGTGCGTCCTTGAACAGGTTGTTTGCGCCTAAAAAAAATAATAAAATATATCATAATAAAATAAATCTCGAGGCAAATACAGATCCCAAGGCAAGTCCAAGATAACAATACCCATCTCGAGGCAATATTCAAAGAAAAAAAGATATATATTATTAATTAAATTTTAAAACTTAAAATTTAATTAAAAAAAATATTGATCTCGTCTTATCCATTCATGAGATAATGAGATGGTTACGATTCAATGGGATTCTGATTTAATCCTATCACAAACAAAAAATATATATAAAAAGGACAGGGGGAGGATGAATAAGAGGGAGAGGCGCGTGACCCTTTTCCCCTCTGCATCACTGAGCCGCCGAGAGCCACACCTGTGCCGATCCGGCCACCACTGGCTGACTAATTGAAGCCGCTGCGGTAGCGGCCGTTGTCGCCGCGACCCGGCCTACGCGGTCACGAAGCCCTACGTGCAGGCTCCGCTGCGGGCCGGTAGCGCCGAGCTTCATCCGCCAAGTCCCAGTTGCCTCTGTTTATCCGCCCGATTCCGCCCCTAGGCTGCGCCCCGCCCGGCCGCCCGGTACTCCCGGCTGCTCCATCCCACAACTGAAGGCAGCGCGCGCCAAACTACGGCCTGTGATCGCCTCACCGCTGGCAGCACGGCGGCTCCCAGCCCAGAGCCTCCCGGCCGCCATTTCGCGCGGCCACCTTTCAAGCCCGCGCCGCCATCAAGCAATTCCACTCAAGGCTTCTCCCTCTGCATCAACCCGACAAGCACTTCTTACCGCACTTTGTTGAAACATACCCAGCCACGCCGAACTCCACGGCTCCACCCGGCCCGCTTTCGGCCGTACTCCGCCCACATGCGCTTTCCGTCGGCCTGCCAACGGCCGTCGGCAGCACCTCCCTACGCTCAACGGCCCGCGCTTTGCTCCGGCGTCGCCGCCGGCTACCACCGCGTTGGCGATTCGCACACGCAAGCGGTAGCTTTGCTCCGGCGTCGCCATCGGCTACCAGCGCGTTGATGATTCGCGCAAACAGCGGCTTACTCACGCCGCCGCCATGATTACACCACCATCACTGCGGCAACACGGTACCTCTCCACCATCGCTGCGGCAACGCCGGCACCTATTCACTATCAACAATGTCGGCATCAATAGCAGCGGCGTCAAATTCTGCATCAACACCCCAACGCCGGCATCAACAATATATCAACAAGCGACATCAAGCGGTACATCAAGCAGGCATCAATTTACGCATCAACTCCTACCGGCATCAATTTTTGCATCGACTTCAAAGATCAATGCCTCGATCAACGCGGCATCAACCCGTTGAAGCCCTCACGAAGACACAAAAGCGACACAGCATTGTTGAAAGTTCAAGCTCAAGCTCAAGACTTTGCCATTTAGATGAAAATGTATAAGAATTTTGTGAATGCTTGTACAAAACCAGAACCCTAAATGCAGGGGAGGTTCTGCCAAAATTTCCAATGAAATCCTGTCAAGAAGCAATTAAACATAACCATGTGAGGTGAAAAAGCGGTGATGAGCTGCTGCCCCTTGGCGATCATATTGGAGACTTAGGATCTATGTTATAAATAGTTTGAAGCTACTAAAGATGATATTGTTGTGTTGTTACCAATGAATACACAGACCTGGCTTCTCTAAAGTTTCTAAGCATTGAAAGTGATTACTGCGGGGAATTTGTTGCCATTCTTTGATGTGTGGGATTCTGTCAGCTTGCCGTCATTCTTTATTCTTTGCTTTGTCATCATCCCAATTGTTGTACTTATTTGCAAGACAAAATAAAAAAAAGGGTTGCTGATTATTATTGTCGCGAAGATTGCATGAAAAGCAGTGTTAATTGTATAATGCTCATAGGCGAGCAAATGTTATGATGCAAAATTGGCAAGTAAGAAAGATATATGAAAATATCATCACAACCGGTGAAGAAAGAGACATTCCAATGTTATGCATATCACCAAAAGCAACTAATCAAGAAATCATCTCTCATAACTTTGTTGGAGTGATTTCATAAGTAATGGAAGCAAGCAAAGTCTACATTCTTTGTCATAAGAAGCATTCATGACTCAACTCCAAGAGAGCATGGAGTGTATAAATATCACTATATGGAAAAGCCATCTACAAGAAGGTTCAAAAAAAATGGGAGATCGGTTCTGCTTCGCTTAAATCAAATTTCAAACCTCTTTTTCATGACATTGCGGTCAAAAATTGATGAAACAAAAGTTTCCAAATACAAAGAAGCACTTATCTTGAAATGACAATGTACAAGATACTTGAAGTAGTATCGAAGGATATATATCAAGATGGTTCAATGCAACGATGATGAAGCACATATCCTGAAGCAGGTGACAAAATATGAGGCGGCACTCACTTTGAGGCAGCTGATAAACACGAATTTCAAAGCGGTATATATCTCGGGCGGCTATATGATACACATCTCGAGATAGTCGATAAATTGCACACTCTAAAGAAGTGTAAGACGACGACGAAGCAAATATCTTGAGGCGACAAAATAGCGGCACAAATTCAAAGCAATGGCAAAGCACAAATTCCAAGGCGGCAATAAGACATATGTGGCGGCGTCGCGAATAAATTAATAAATATGTTCATATGTAACAAATTATGCAATAAATAAAACATGTCCTTTCATTCAAAAAAAAAAAAAAAAAAAAAAAAAAGAGATTGAACTGCTGCTGATGCGAGTTGCTGAAGAAATGTGAACTGCTGAATTGCTGCAAAAAAAAAAGCTGTTATAAAGACCGATTTTCAAAAATTCATAATTCCTTACTGGAAACCCCGATCGAGACGAGATCTGCGGTTCTGGAAACTAGACATCTAGGTCTTCAACAATCATATACAGCACAGACCCTTTTGGGAGACCGGTCAGTGCATATTTTGATGGAGAAAAAGGATGATCCTTGTAGTCTGGCAGATCAATTCCTGAAGTTCTGTCTGATCGCCCAGATTCAAAAATTCATAACTCCGGTCTGAGAACTCCGATTGTGGTGAGATCTACGGCGTTGGAAACTAGACATCCAGATCTTCAACAATCATATACAGCCTGCAGATACTTCGGCAAAACCCACGATCGGTCGCATTATTTGGATGGGGAAAAAGGATGAACATTATAGCTCGGCAAATTAATTCCACGAAACCTCGTCGATTGCCCATATTCAAAAATTCATAACCACGGCCTGGAAACTCCGATTGAGGCGATCTCTATGGCGTTGGAAATTAGACACTGGGTCTACAACATTCATATTCAAGCGGTCGTTTCGGTGACCCGATCAGCGTAGATTTTGATAAATAAAGGGTAAATTCGGCATTTACGCGGCGACCATGTTGATCACCCAATTTCAAAATTCACAACTTTGGCCTGGAAACTTCTGATTGAGGTGATCTACTGCGGCGTTGGAAAGTAGATATCTGGATCTCCAACATTCATATACAACACAAACTTCGTTAAGCGGTCCGATCGGGTGTGGATTTTTGATAAATAGAAGGGTAAATTTCAGCATTTACTGCGCTAGCTATGTTAATCGTAACTTCAAAAATTCATAACTCGACCCGGAAAACTCCGATCGAGATGAAATGTGGGGCGTTGGAAATTAGATATTTGGATCTCCAATAGTCATATACAACCGGAGACTCATTTGGCGGCCCCTGATTGGTGTAGAATTTTGACGGATAAAATAGTCAATTTGTGATCCTACTTAGTTGACAATCTTTGAAGATTCATTTTCAAAAATTCATAATTCTTACGAAAACTCCGATTCGAGATGAAATCTGCGGCGATTTGAAGACTTGATATCAAGATCTTCAGCGGTCATATATATACGAGGCCCTTTTGGCGGCCAAGGCCCGGTACATATTTGATCTGCTAGACTTCCCGATCTGGGTGGTCCAGGTAGAAGAGGAAACTAATTGGCGGCTTAGGCAATATGAACACAGGTCATAAACCCTTTTCAAATCTCAAACACAAGGCAATCAGTGGTCATGGAGTCCAAAATGGCGAGGCACATATTCAGGCTGACCACCAAAAGTCCAAATTATGAGCCCGGCCAGCGAATCTTGAGGTGGCGATGAAGCACTCATCTTAAGGCGTTGATAATATAACAGGCATCCTTCTCAGTGCGATGATAGTACGCGCATCTCGAGGGACCGATAAGATATGCAAATCCTAAAGCCGTGCAAATATCAAGACAACGACAAAGCAGGCATCTTGAAGCAGCCGAAGAAACTCAAATCCCAAAGCGGCGAAGCAGACAAGGCAACGCCAGATATATACAAATGAATGATATGTATGCACATGATGATACATGCATATGTGATGAAAAGTTTTGAAATGCAAATAAAAATGAAATTATTTCTTCATTGCCTCTACTTGTATTCTTTTGTCTCTTAATCGGAGGTTCCCACGACATTTATGCAGGGTAATTAATAATAGATGCTTGCCTCTATTAGGAATAAAAAGAACCCACATAATAAAAAATGATATTTGTGCTTGATATATTGCAATTGTCTTGTGTGATGTCGGCGTATTTTCGATCCCACAAATTACAGCACGCCGGTGGGGACATATTCCTCCTCCCGTCTTTGAGGCAAAAAGTACAAGTAGAGGCTTATGAATGTTGCGGGTGGATTGCCGTTGGGCTCTATCATGAAGAGGGAGCTTCAAGAGCAAAGCGAATCCACCCGAATAATGGTTTCCTACACCTAGCTAAATTTGGGTTGGTAGCGATTGAAGAAAGAAGAAAGCGTTAGCGAGAGACTCTCCTACAATCAATCCCTTGATCCTACTAGTCAAAGTTGTGCTCTACTCAAAGAAGAGGTGCATACAAGATCTCTCACTTGCAATTGGAAGTTAGATCCATAGAAGTCCTAAAAAGTGACATACCTTCCACACATGGAACATTGGCCAAATATGCTTCTTTTGATTGATATGAAGATCTAATGGTCGAGAATCAAAAGACTTTCATTTTGTAGGGGTTACCCATTGACTTGAGAGGGTACTTCTCTGAGAAGAAGACAATGAGCGCACCTTCAAAAAGAGGAGGACAACTTCAAACATGCTAAAGGCTTGCACAAAAAATCAAAAAAAAAAAAATCAAAAAAAATAAAAATAAAAAATAAAAAATATTATCTATGGTGCACCTACGAAGGGATGAAGGTTTCAAATAAGAAGCTACACTCTGTCTTCTTTCAAAGTTATAAAAATATTGAAATTGGTTCTTTTAAACCCCTTAGGTTGGCGAGGAATGAACTCAATTCTTTGCTTGAGTTATGACCTTAAAAGAGCCGACCGACATCAAGGAAGTTGCAATGTCGATATGATGGCCTTGATTCAATTCCATCAAAAGTCAAAAGTCAAAATACAAGGAAGGGGAAATACATATAACTGGATGGTCATTTGAGGCCCTAGAGGTTCATCACACATATCATTCACAAGATCTCATATCAAGTGCAATAAAAGAAGAAGGATCAAGCCACGTGCCACACAGGGGGCAAGGAACGTGAGTTGACCTTCAACAACAAAGTCCTCCTTAAAGCATTTTCATCAAAAAAAAAATGGATGCATAAGTTCATATCATCTGGATGGCCATTGAGGCCCGAGGAGGCCCATCACTTGCATCATTCATAAGATCCTGGGGGCATAATATAAGAAGGATCAAGCTACATGCCACATAGGGGGCAAGGAGCAGGAGTTGACCTTCAACAACAAAATGTTCCTAAAAAGGAAGGATAAAGAGGATGGATCCATTTTGTCTCCAACCCAAAATTCTCCTTAAAGCATTTTCACGAGACATGGATACATCAATTCATATAATCCCGGATGGTTGTATTGAGGCCCGAGGAGGATTGACATACATACCATTCACAAGATGCCATATACCAGCACGAGGGCAATGAGCGGGATTGAACCTCAACAACAAAATCTTCCCTCCAACCCAAAATCCTCCTTAAGGAAATTTCAACAAATGAAAACATGGAATATATGGATTGGTGATTTGTTGGCATATCAACTTGAAGGCATACAAAGTTGAATAACCTGTCCCCTAAGCATGACCTCAAGTGCCTCTATCACCGGAAGCGGTTGACAACAATGATCCGACAAGTGACACACGGATGAGTCGTTGTTAAAATTGATAAAGAAAATGATGCCTTATCTTAAGGGTATAGCGAGGATTGATAATTGCCTCACCTATGACAACTGTGGGTATACAAGTATAAAACCTCATTCCTTTGATAGTTCATTTACCAAATCATGCAAGAACACCACAAATCGCACTCAAGTCATTTCGTATATGGTCACGAGATAAAAGACTCATTTCGATATAAATTGGGGGCATGAATGATATCAAAGTAGTGGATCCGGATGGTGGTGGCGATGGCGATAGGATTCTCTCCTCCGTCGGCGAGAGCCGAGCCGATCTTTCCTTATCCAAGGCGGGGCAAAAGGCTCGCTTTCCGGTAGCGGGAGAAATAAAATCCCCCATAGAAAGAAAAGACATCTCATCCGACATCAACCACGGGAAAGCAGAAAGCGAATGGAAGAATGGATCCCGAAGCACCAAAATCCTCAAATCCAATGACGAATTGTGCAACCAGAGGCAATCTCAGTACACTTCTCGAAGCAGCATAAATCTTGAGATAGCGATTAAACACGGCAGTTAATGAAAATACAAATCCAAAGCGAGACAGTATGCATCCCGATGCGATGATGCATACATCTCAAATCAGCACAAATCTTGAGATCACGATCAAACACGTATCTCAAAGCAGCTGATAAAAATATATATTCCTGGCACAAATCTTGAGACATGGTGAAGTACACATCTCAAGACAACCAATCAAAATATAAATCTCCAAAACGACGCCAACCTTGAAGCATGGTAAAGCTCACATCTCAAGGTAGCCTATGAAGTATAAATCATGAGACATCACAACACTCGAGGCAGGGATGGAACACACCTCTCGAGACAGCTGATGAAATATAAATTTCAAAGCAGCACAACCCTCGAGGCAAAGATGGAACGCACCTCTCGAGGCAGCTGATGAAAATACAAATCCAAAGCGAGGAAGTGTGCATCCCAATACAGTGAAGCACACATCTCAAAGCATCACAACTCTTGAGGCAAGGATGGAACACACCTCTCAAGACAGTTGATGAAACACAAATATCAAGGCAGCTACAAATCTCGAAGCGGCAATGAAGGACGCTTCTTGAGATGGCAACAAATCCCAGATGATGAAGTGTGTATCCCGATGCAGTGAAGCACACATCTCAAAACAGCACAACTCTCGAGGCAAGGATGGAACACACCTCTCGAGACAGCTGATAAAACACAAATACCAAAGTAGCCACAAATCTCGAAGCAACAGTGAAAGACGCTTCCTGAGATAGCAACAAATCCCAGATGATGAAGTGTGCATCCCGATGCAGTGAAGCACACATCTCAAACAACACAACTCTCGAGGCAAGGATGGAACACACCTCTCGAGACAGCTGATGAAACACAAATATCAAACCAGCCGCAAATCTCAAAGTGACTATGAAAGACGTTTTTCGAGATAACAACACAGTGTGTATCCCGATGCGGTGGAGCACACTCCTCCAAGCAGCACAAATTTTGAGATGACAATCAAACACGTATCTCAAAACAACTGATAAAATATAATCTCAAAAAATGACACAAATCTCGAGGTAGCAATGGAGCAACTTGAGACAGCCTATAAAAATATAAATTCCCAATAGCGCAAATCTTGAGACATACACATCTTAGGATAGCCTATATATCCCAAAATGGCGCAAATCTTGACAGATACACATCTCAGGATAGCCTATATATCCCAAAATAAATCATACACATCACAGGATAGCCTATATATCCCAAAATGGCGCAAATCTTGAGGCATGGCGAAACACGCATCTCAAAATAGCCAATGAAAATATGAATCCCAAAACGACGCAAGTCTTGGCGTATGTGGATGGAACACACCTCTCAAGACAGTCGATGAAAATACAAATCTTGAAGTAGCCACAAATTTCGAGGCGGTGATGGAACTCACATCTCGAGAGGTGACTAATAAAATCATACAAATTCAGTAATGAGACGTGCAACATAGCACACATCTTGAAGCATCACAACTCTCGAGGGGGCAATCAAGCACACATCTTGAGACAAATGAAATACAAATATTAAAGCAGCCAAAAATCTCGAGGCGACGATGAAAGACACATCTCGAGATGGCAACAATCCCAAAGCAATGAAGTGTGCATCCCGATGCAGTGAAGCACACATCCGGCGGCAAAGCAGATCTCTCAAGGTGATGACAAAATGCTCATCTCTCAAGGCGGTGATGAATATGCAAATCCCAAGCGAGGAAGTTTGCATCCCGATGCAGTGAAGCACACATCTCGAAGCAGCACAAATCTCAACGTGATGATGAAACACTCATCTCGAGATAGCTAATGAAATATAAATCTCAAAGCATCACAACTCTTGAGGAAAGGATGGAACACACCTCTCAAGACAGCTAATGAGACACAAATATCAAAGCAGCCATAAATCTCGAAGCAACGATGATGAAAGATGCCTCTCGAGATGGTAACAAATCCAAAGCAAAGAAGTGTGCATCCCGATGCAATGATGCATACATCTCGAATCAGCACAAATCTTGAGATCACGATCACACACGTATCTCAAAGCAGCTGATAAAAATATATATCCCAAAATGGTACAAATCTTGAGACATAGTGAAGACCACATCTCAAGACAACCGATCAAAATATAAATCTCCAAATCTTGAGACGTGGTGAAGCTCACATTTCAAGGCAGCCAATGAAATATAAATCATGAAACATCACAGATCTTGAGGGGGCAATAAAACACACATCTCGGGGTAGCTGATGAAATACAAATATCGAACCAGCCAAGGATTTTGAAGCAACGATGGAGCACAAATCTCAAAACGGCTGATAAAAATATATAAACTCATAAACTCCAAAATGACGCAGATCTTGAAGCATGGTGAAACAGCGATCTCAAGATAGCCCAGTGAAATTATAAATCTCTAAACGACGCAAGTCTCGAGGCAGTGATAGAGCACATATCTCAAGACGATCGATGAAAGTACAAATTTTGAAGCAGCCACGAATCTCGAGGCGCCGATGTAGCACGCATCTTGAGGTGGTAGCAAATTTCAAAACAAAAATGATGAAGTGTGCATCTCGATCTCGGGATAAATGATGAAATACAAATATTAAAGCAACCATGAATGATCCGAGACAACGATGGAGTACGGACCTCAGGATGGTTAATGGAAATACGAATCCAAAACAGCTACAAATCTCGAGGAGGCGATCTAGCATACACTTCGAGGTGACAACAAATCCTAGGAGCATTGAAGTATGCATCCCGATGTAGTAAAGCACACATCTTGAAGCATTACAAATCTCGAGGGGGCAATGGAGAGCTCGCATCTCGAGATAGATGATGAAATACAAATATCAAATCCGCCATGAATTTCGAGGTAGCGCAGGTCTCGAGACGGCTGATAAAGATATAAATCCCAAAATGATGCAAATCTTGAGGCGGTAAAAGCTCATGTCTCAAGATGGCCGATGATAGATCCCAAAGCAGCACGAACCTCAAAGCAGCAATGGAGTATGCATCTTGAGGTAGCTGATGAAATACAAATCCAAATGGTTTCAAATTTCGAGGAGACAATCTAGCATGCACTTCGAGGTAGCAACAAATCCTAGAAATCTTGAAGCGATGAAGTGTGTATCCCGATGCAGTGAAGCACACATCTCGAATCAACACAAATCTCGAGATGTTGCTATAGCACATATCTCAAGGAAAATGATGAAATCTAAATTTCAAAATGATGAAATATGCATCCCGAGACAACAGCACACGTCTCGTAGCAGCATACATCTTAAAATAACACAAATCCAAATGTTGCCCAAGAATATGAAACCGGCGGTGACGGAAGAATACAAATCTTGAGATTGCTCTCCTCAACATATATGACTCTCAAACTTGTATCCTCCATGAATGAGGTCAGGTATAATACGACTCTTGAAGTTTAGCATATTCCGACTACGGAGCCGAGACTTCTAAGAAAAATTCACTTGGGTTCTCATACACCATATGATGAGATTACCAAGATGTATGAAATGTCAAACTTGGATTCTCACGCACTCAAATAGTGAGATACCAAGATATATGGAATGTCAAACTTGTATCCTCCATTAATGAGCTCAGGTAAAATATGACGCTTCTACAAAAGATGAAATCTTCATCTGGGGTTCTCAAACATATAATGAGATCACCAGATATATGAAATGTCATGAGATCACCAGATATATGAAATGTCAAACTTGGATTCTCACACTCATATAATGAGATTACCAAGGAAATATGGAGTGTCAAACCTGTATCCTCTAGCAATAAGGTCAGGTAAAAAAAATGGCTCTTCTAAAAATGATGAAATACAAATTCTTCACAAAAAAAAAAAAGGAATCGAGATTTCTAAAAATGATGAAATGAAAAGGTGCACACTTGGTTTCTCAAATACTCATATGATGAGATAATCAAGAAATATGAAATTTCGGATCAATAGAAGACCCATAAGTACAATCCTTGATGATGTTGAAGAGGAAAGTGCTGGGGCAAAAGTGGAAGTCTTCGCCCTTGAGATATCAGAGGAAGCTCGGAGGCAACCATTTATGAAATATTTGGGGTATGATAAACTTTCAGGGGGCAAATCAGAAGGCCTTCAGGTAAAGCGAGGCACCCTAAGATTCACCCTCATATATGCGATATTATTCATATGAAGAAGCGAACGAAGTTATGCACGATGTATACTTCGTGATATGTGATGCACATCAATCCAGATCCAAGATGCGACTTAAGAGTAAGCGCATGGGATGTCATTGGCCAACCATGGTCGAAATTGCATTGAATATGCTAAAAGATGTTGTATGTGCCAAAAGATGCCATCAACATCCAAATCAAAGAAAACTATGTCCAAAGATAAAAGAGCCGGCATTAATAGGCTCCCTGAGATGTTGTGCGGTTATCATACCATCTATAGGAATGCAACATAAGACAAGTAGTCCTTTCCCTCCAAATTCAGACGGCATTATGAAATCAAAATCTAAAATTAAACACTCCGACTATATGAACTGGACTCACTTGACGACGTCAACATGGACATCACCAGCTTGCAACAAATGGGTTGGTTTCCAAAATGATGAAAAGTGGCCTCAAGTCTCCAAAAGGCTCAGCCATAAGGATGAAAGAAATTCATATGTTCATACTTCTCCCTCTCAAATAAATTTCGCGAGAGAAGTATGAAGGGGGCATTTGTTTGCGCCTAAAAAAAATAATAAAATATATCATAATAAAATAAATCTCGAGGCAAATACAGATCCCAAGGCAAGTCCAAGATAACAATACCCATCTCGAGGCAATATTCAAAGAAAAAAAGATATATATTATTAATTAAATTTTAAAACTTAAAATTTAATTTAAAAAAAAATATTGATCTCGTCTTATCCATTCATGAGATAATGAGATGGTTACGATTCAATGGGATTCTGATTTAATCCTATCACAAACAAAAAATATATATAAAAAGGACAGGGGGAGGATGAATAAAGGGGAGAGGCGCAGCAGCCCTTTTCCCCTCTCTGCATCGCTGAGCCGCCGAGCCACACCTCAACCCCGATCCAGCACCACCAGCGACTAATTGAAGCCGCTGCGGTACTTGCCCGCTGTCAGCCCGCTGACCGGCTACGCCTGGTCGAAGCCCTACGTGCCGGCTCCGCTGCGAGCCGTAAGCCACGTAGCCCCAAGTCCCTGGGCTGTTTACATTGTTCGCCCGATCTCCGCCTCTAGTCAGCTGCGCCTCTACCACGGCCGGTGCTCCCTACCGCTTCACTCCATACAACACAGAAGGCAGCGCCCAGCTGGCAGGCCACAGCGCTGCCTCAAGAGCAGCCCCTGCAGCCTGACCCTAGACTCAACAAGAGTTAAGAGATTCCGCCGACGGAGCTCTCCATACCGCTTATTTCCGCCAGCGCGCCATCCATCAAGCAATTCCACTGCAGCGCTTCTCCTACGCATCGCCAGATCAACCCGACAAGCCTTTATTTGAAACATGCCTGTACCACCTTGAACTCCACTGACTCCACTGCTAGCCCGCTCGGCCATGCTCCGCCCACGCTTACAGTCAGCGGCTGCCCGGCCTCCCGTCGGCCTCCCTGGCGCTCCAGCTGGCCCCGCTTCCCCAGCGTCGCTTATCGGCTACCACCGTTGGACGATTCGCGACTAAACAGTACCGCCCCGACAAGCCGCCATCTCTACCACCGCGCGTTGATGATTCGCACCGCAAGCGTAAATGGCTTACTCCACACTCCCGCCATCAAGACACCACCATCGCTGCGGCAACGAAGAATACCTCGCGACCTCCACCATCACTGCAGCAACATCAGCACCTATTCACTATCAACAATGTCCGGCATCAATAACGACGTCAAATTCCTGCATCAACACCCCAACATTGGCGTCAACAATATATCAACAACGACATCAAGCAGCTGCATCAACAGGCATCAATTTCTGCATCAACTCCTGCCGGCATCAATTTTTGCATCGACTTGACATCAATGCCAGCATCAACGCCTGCATCAACCCGTTCGGAAGCCCCTCTGAAGACACAAAAAGCGACACCTGTGAGATTGTTGAAAGTTCAAGCTCAAGCTTCAAGACTTTGCCATTTAGATGAAAATGTATAAGAATTTTGTGAATGCTTGTACAAAACCGTAACCCTAAATGCAGGGAGGTTACGCCAAAATTTCCAATGAAACTCCGTCAAGAAGCAATTAAACATAACCATGTGAGGTGAAAAGCGGTGATGAGTCACGCCTTGGCGATCATATTGGAGACTTAGGATCTATGTTATAAATAGTTTGAAGCTACTAAAGATGATATTGTTGTGTTGTTACCAATGAATACACAGACCTGGCTTCTCTAAAGTTTCCTAAGCATTGAAAGTGATTCGCACTTGCGGGAATTTGTTGCCATTCTTGATGTGTGGGATTCTTCTTCTTTGCCAGTCATTCTTTATTCTTCTTTATCATCTGAATGATTTTACCGTTATTGTAAGACAAAATAAAAAAAGGGTTCTTTGATTATTATTGTCGCTGAGATTGCATGGCGGTGTTAATTGTATAATGCTCATGGAAGCGAGCAAATGTTTATGATGCAAAATTGGCAAGTAAGAAAGATATATGAAAATATCATCACAACTTCGTGAAGAAAGAGACATTCCAATGTTATGCATATCACCAAAAGCAACTAATCAAGAAATCATCTCTCATAACCTGTTGGAGTGATTTCATAAGTAATGGAAGCAAGCAAAGTCTACATTGTCAGCTATAAGAAGCATTCATGACTCAACTCCAAGAGAGCATGGAGTGTATAAATATCACTATATGGAAAAGCCATCTACAAGAAGGTTCAAAAAAAATGGGAGATCGGTTCTGCTTCGCTTAAATCAAATTTCAAACCTCTTTTTCATGACATTGCGGTCAAAAATTGATGAAACAAAAGTTTCCAAATACAAAGAAACACTTATCTTGAAATGACAATGTGCGCATACTTCGAGGTAGTATCGAAGGATATATATCAAGATGGTTCAATGCAACGATGATGAAGCACATATCCTGAAGCAGGTGACAAAATATGAGGCGGCACTCCCTTTGAGGCGGTGATAAACCACAATTTCAAAGCGGTGTATATATCTCGGGCGGCTATATGATACGCATCTCGAGATAGTCGATAAAAGGCACACTCTAAAGAAGTGTAAGACGACGACGAAGCAAATATCTTGAGGCGACAAAATAGCGGCACAAATTCAAAGCAATGGCAAACCACAAATTCCAAGGCGGCAATAAGACATATGTGGCGGCGTCGCGAATAAATTAATAAATATGTTCATATGTAACAAATTATGCAATAAATAAAACATGTCCTTTCATTCAAAAAAAAAAAAAAAAAAAAAAATAGATTGAATCAGCGATGCGAAGTTCTTTGAAGAAATGCTTTGAGCTAATTCTTGCAAAAAAAAAAAAGTCATTATAAAGACCGATTTTCAAAAATTCATAATTCCTTACTGGAAACCCCGATTGAGGCGAGATCTGCGGTTCTGGAAACTAGACATCTAGGTCTTCAACAATCATATACAGCACAGACCCTTTTGGGAGACCAGTCAGTGCATATTTTGATGGAGAAAAAGGATGATCCTTGTAGTCTGGCAGATCAATTCCTAAAGTTCTGTCTGATCGCCCAGTTTAAAAAATTCATAACTCCGGCCAGAGAACTCCGATTGAAGCGCGATCTGTGGCGTTGGAAACTAGACATCCACATCTTCAACAATCATATACAGCACAGATACTTTCGGCAAACCGATCAGTGCGTATTTGGATGGGGAAAAAGGATGAACATTATAGCTCGGCAAATTAATTCCTGAAACCTCGTCTGATTGCCCATATTCAAAAATTCATAACCCTGGCCTGGAAACTCCGATTGAGGCGATCTCTATGGCGTTGAAATTAGACACCTGGGTCTACAACATTCATATTCAGCGCAGATCGTTTCGGTGACCCGATCAGCGTAGATTTTGATAAATAAAAGGGTAAATTTCAGCATTTCTGCCGACAGCCATGTTGATCACCCAATTTCAAAAATTCACAACTTTGGCCTGGAAACTCCGATTGAGGTGATCTCTGCGGCGTTGGAAAGTAGATATCTGGATCTCCAACATTCATATACAACACAAACTCGTTAGGCGGTCCGATCGGTGTGGATTTTTGATAAATAGAATTGTAAATTTCAGCATTTCTGCCGCTATCTATGCTGATTGCCCATATTAAAAAATTCATAACTCCAGCCAGAAAACTCCGATCGAGATGAAATGTGGGGCGTTGGAAATTAGATATTTGGATCTCCAATAGTCATATACAACACAGACTCATTTTGGCTGACGGTCGGTGTAAATTTTTGTGAGGATAAAATAGTCAATTTCGTGATCCCGCTGCTGACAATCTTTGAAGATTCATTTTCAAAAATTCATAATTCTTACACGAAAACTCCAATCGAGGATGAAATGCGACGCTGAAGACTTGATATCAAGATCTTCAACGGTCATATATAGCATGTGCCCTTTTGGCGGCCAGGCGGTGCATTATTTGATTCGCTAGACTTCCCAATCTACCTACGGTCCAGAGTAGAAGAGGGAAACTAATTGGCGGCTTAGGCAATATGAACCTCGGGTCATAAACCCTTTTCAAATCTCAAACACAAGGCAATGTTGGGTCATGGAGTCCATATGGCGGGGCACATATTCCGTGGCGTACCACCAAAAGTCCAAATTATGAACTGACGCGAATCTTGAGGTGGCGATGAAGCACTCATCTTTAGGCGTTGATAATATAACAGGCATCCTTCTCAGTGCGATGATAGTACGCGCATCTCGAGGGACCGATAAGATATGCAAATCCTAAAGCCGTGCAAATATCAAGACAACGACAAAGCAGGCATCTTGAAGTAGCCAAGAAACTCAAATCCCAAAGCTGGCCAAGGCTGCATAAGGCAACGCCAGATATATACAAATGAATGATATGTATGCACATGATGATACATGCATATGTGATGAAAAGTTTTGAAATGCAAATAAAAATGAAATTATTTCTTCATTGCCTCTACTTGTATTCTTTTGTCTCTTAATCGGAGGTTCCCACGACATTGTCTGGGGTAATTAATAATAGATGCTTGCCTCTATTAGGAATAAAAGAACCCACATAAAAAAAAAAAATGATATTTGTGCTTCGATATATTGTCTGGTGTCTTCGCAATGTCAGGCGCGTATTTTCGATCCCACACAGGTCATCTAGTTGGTCCTTCAGTAGTTCATCCTGCATAAATTCAGAAACAAAGTCATCAAGGTGATCAATGAAATAACAAGTGTCACTGAGTTCCATGAAGTGTCGCATGGCATCCTTGAGTTTGAAATCCACTGCTTCTTCTCTAACCCTCAATGTCATTCGACCATCTTTAATATCGAACAGTGCTTGTGCGGTCTTTAGAAAAGGCCATCCAAGAATGAGTAGCACCTCCACCTGGTCATCCAAGTCCAGAATATAGAAATCCACTGGGAAGATAAACTTATCGACCTTTACTAGCACATCCTCAACTACCCCTCGAGGGTGACGGATTGATCTATCCTCCATCTGAAGTGTCACCTTTGTTGGCTTCGACTCTCCAATACCCAACTTTTAGAGTATCTTGTATGGCATGATATTGATACTTTCTCGAATATCAGCTAGGGCTTGTTCGCCTACCACCCTCCAATTGTGCAAAGAAATTATGTAACTCCACAGGGTCCTTTTCTTTTTTATTGGTAATGCATTGGGTGAGGAGACGACCAAGCATTGTTCATCCAAGGTTGTCAGAGACACTTCCTCCAGTTTTCTCTTGTTGGTGAGCAATTCCTTCAAAAACTTCGCATATCACGGTATTTGTGCAAGTGGTTCCATGAAGGGTACATTGATGTGTAGCGCCTTGAAAACATCAAAAAAATTTTTGAACTGCTCATCCTTTTGGTCCTTCTTCAACTTGGTTGGATAAGGTATTTTTGGTTTATACTCGAGAACCGTAGGTGCTTCCTTTTCCTTACCTGTAGCCACCTTTTTGGAACTTTTTGATTTGTCCTCTTTAGGGAGTGTAGAGGGTGTTTCTTACATTTTTCCCTTGACTTTTGGTGGTACCAAATTGTGATTTAAGCTTCTAAGGGTGATAGCTTTGACAGACTCCCTTGGATTGACCTTTGTGTTGCTTGGAAGGGGTACACGCTGGTCTTTCACGTATGCCAATATTTTAGCT
This sequence comes from Dioscorea zingiberensis, assembly GCA_026586065.1. Taxonomy (NCBI): domain Eukaryota; kingdom Viridiplantae; phylum Streptophyta; class Magnoliopsida; order Dioscoreales; family Dioscoreaceae; genus Dioscorea; species Dioscorea zingiberensis. Next base: position 176,927 of record JAGGNH010000018.1, on the reverse strand, counting down.
ATATGGGCAACTTGATGTTAAAGATTCGCAAAAGATGCCTAATGGTTTCTCATTATCTCCCTCATGCCTACTATGTACCTCATGCTTCATTTGTATGAATGTATTGTGCGATCAAGCTTTCCAAGTTTGCTCCCTTCATTTCCTGTGCTGGTTGTTGATAACCTGGAGGTGGTGGTTCACTTCCTTAAAGTGGATTTGTCCTTGCTTGCCCTAGGGTGCCGTAGGCGAAGTTTGGGTGGTTCTTCTATCATAGGTTATAGGTGAAGCAATATGGATTGTTCTGTGATCTTCCCACGAAATCAACTTCTTCTACTAGTTCGGCTTTCCCTTCCTTTGTCTTACTCCCACATCCATTGTACATGAACACCGACGTTTGCTGTTGGATAATGATGCTGTCTATCTTTTTGTTGAGGGCCTCTATCGTGGCTGTCAAGGCTATTATCACATCCATATTATGGACTCCAGCCACCTTACTTGGTTTGGTCCTTTCAAAGCTCCATTAATATCCATTGGTGGCCATCTCATCCACTAGCTCCTTGACTGCTTCAGAATCCTTGCTACAAAGGGAGCCACCTGCCTTTGCGTTCAACATCTATTTGGTAAAACCCGTTTCAGTCTGGCCCATTGTAGAAAGTTTGGACTTGCATCCAATCTTCGGATCCTATGTTAGGGGCACTTTCTCGAGCATGTCTTTGTATCTCCCATGTGTCATATATAATGTTTCCATCTCTATCTCAGTCTCAAGGAGGAGATATCTCTCCTCAGCCTTTGTTATTTTGGTAAAATTGGAAAATATTTTATTAAGAATTTCTCGACCTAACCGTGCTAATGTAGTGATGGAATCATATGGTAAGGAGCTCACCATTGCTTTGCTCTCGCTTCCTGACCGAGAAAGGAAACACCTTGAGTATAGATGCGTGCGTATAGGACACTGCTTTTATCGAGATTGTGTCACTGATCTCAAGGAAACTAGACAAGTGTGTGTATGGGTCCTCATCTTAAAACCCTTCAAACTGACACGATTGTTTAACCATCTGGATGACTTGGGGTTTCAGTTCAAAGTTACAATGGTGGAATGATGCTTAAACTGACGCAGTCCAGGTTCGGCCTCACGAAATCTGATATGGATCGAGTTAAGGCCGCCATCGGTTCTGGTTGATTGACTTCCGTACTAGATTCTGTTGTTTCCATCTTTTTGAGAACGATTTCTTGTATTTGACGACGAAGGTGGCGCTAAAAATCTGGGTCAGGTACTTCCATTAGATATGGAACCCGGCTTCTGGTCATACACTTGCACCTTCACAAGAAGAAAATGACATTAAAACTAAAAGTAAGAGTAAAAGAGAAATATTTTTGTATTTTCAATTTTTCTGTTTTTTTTTTTTTTGAATTTTTGATTTCCCTCTCTCTCTCTCTCTCTCTCTCTCTCTTTTTTTTTTTAAGTAAGCTAGACTAACTAACTAGAATGACAAATTCTAATGTTCCTAGCGTTGCCAATCCCCGGCAATGGCACCAAAAACTTGATGCACGCACGGAGTGCGTGACAAACTACCCGCAAGTGTATGGGGCCGACCAAGTAGTAAAGTAACCAAAGGTAGGGTTATCGAATCCCCAAGTACTAGAATACTGGTACTAACTATCCTTACTATCTAGTCTAAAACTATAGAAGAAGTTGTGATTGATTGATTATCCTAAAAAGAAACTAACGCGAACAATTGTTAGATAGTTAGGGTCCAGAGGAGATGAACATATAGCACCTCAGATCACAATTCTCTTAGGATTCCTTCTTTATTAATAGAATTCTAAGTATCGGCTATCCATTGATTAATTCTTAGGAGTGGACAATTGCACTATCTAGATATCACATCCGATCTCTCGGTATGCAGATCGAACTCATTACCTATGCCTAGTTATAATCTAACTAAGCGAGATATGGATCTATGCATAGAGTGACATATAAGTCAAACCCTAAGCGCGTATGTGCCTCGCCAGAATATAACGAGATGTTTGACCGTGGCTCATACAAAATATAATTACATAAATCAAGCACAGAATTGCAAGAATCATCAATTAAGGAAAGCCAATAAATAAAATAATTCAAATAACAAATAATCCTATGGTTCATGTGTCTGAGGCACCACCGAAGGGGTTTAGCCTCTCAGACTATTGTAAACACTAACAAAGATACAGGAGAAAGACATAATTAAAAATATGAGGACTCCCTTGCTCGATGTCTTCCTCGCTTTGATCTTCTCTCGAAGCCCTAGTCGTCAGCTTCAAAAACACTCGGTCACTGAAGACTAATCTCACAAAGTCCCCTCAAATCTGCGGTCACCTACCTTTTTATATAGAATTTCCATTTACTTTGCACGAGCGTATCCATCTAATGCATGCCCGCATCAACTCTCATGGTCAATCTCCATGCTTTTGAAGACAGAGAGATGCACGCCATGCACATCTTATCGAGGTGCGTGCATTATCTTCGTGAGGTGCTCTTCAAATTTTGTTTCGGCCCTAGTTTATCCTGCTTCTCATTCCTTTTCTCCCCTCAATACCTATATTTTACCGCAAAATAACAAAACAAACCCAAAGAAGCACAAAAATAGAGGAATTGATGTGAACAACAAGATAAGTGCATGCAAATATGATAGAAATATATGTATAATTGTGCACTGCGGGTCCAACGCACTATGGTAAGTAAGGATTTTTGGATCCCTTTATTGGTTTGGCCTTCGCACGATCCGTATGGGAGTTTGTTTCACCGCCTTATCTATCAATTAACTAAGTTTTCAATCAGCTACCTCGTGGCTTCATACATCCATTGACGCATTCTAAGAAAGATCCGGGATTCGATTGCAATGAACTTCATCACATACCTTCCATCCTTCGTGAAGCCGTAGAGCACCATCATGGTGGTAATTGACCGACTTTCCAAATACACCCATTTCTCCGAAGCTAGGACCTCCAGAATTCTCTCATGCCCCATGTTGTCATCATCTTCATTTTAAACATTGTAATGCGTTTACATGGCATTCCTCAAGCATCGTCTCCGGCCAGTGATCCCATTTTTATAAGCATCTTCTAGAAGGAATTATTCAAGTTCCAAGGGATGGTCATGGCTACCAAGAAGACCTATAGTCCCCAAACAGCGGATGGTTAATCCAAGTTCTCAAATCAGCCGCTTTGGAAGAGTATCTCGGTGCTTCATCGCCAATCAATCGTAGCTTGGCACTCCTCCATTCGTGATGACTCAAGCTTTTAAGGTTTTGCTCTATGGTGGGCGCCTTGGTCCTCGCTGGACTACATGCATATGCCGACCCTCCCAGTGCTTACTGGATGACATACTTGCTTCCCTAGGACACACATCCGACTACTCTCCTGCAAACTTATTAAGTGGGCCCAACCTTGAATTAAGAATTAGGGCTGGATATCGTACCGGACATAAGTCTCTGCCTTCACCGTTGCCCTGGATTGGGTCTTCTTGAGATTACAACTCATCATACAAATAGCGGTACGCAACAACACCGCCACGCTTCATAAACTCTCGCAAATGCTTTCTTCGGTCCATTCTAGATCATTACAAAGATTGGGGCCAGCTTTCTATCTCCTTACATTACCAGTGTTTATGCTGGCCGCATGACTTGTTTCACGCCTCAAAGCTCAAACGGTGTATCGGGGATCCCACTTGTTAAATCGTATTGTTGCCCTCCAAGTTTGTCGATCAACGCCTTTGTTCTACGCCTTGATTTCATTTTTATCGAAGCGTCTGATTCACCAATGTGGCCGCCCAATTCCACGTGCACTTATCCGATTGGGAATCCCTCCCCTCCCTCTATTGCTACTTGGGAGCCAATTTCTCAAGTCTCCAACGGAGTTCCTCGATTTTCACCTCGAGGACAAGGTGGCCATCGAAGGGGAGGTTAATGATGATGGTCAAACCGTCAATGAGAGAAATAACAACCAAGTATCAACAAGGGATTAACTATCAACACGAAATTCAGTGATTTCGTGCTATGAGCTTACGATTATAATTCAATTAGTCTGGTTACGGGTTATAATGGTGAATGTTAGTGGGATGGAAAAGTGGAGTAGTAGATGTCAAAGGTTGTTATCCCTATAATGGCCTAGAGGCTTATATGAGAAGAATAAAGAATGAAAAGGGGTATGATTTGTCCGCAATTCCTCTCTATATCCCTTCTTCTTCTCTGTTTCCTCCCTCCCTCCTCAATTCTTCCTTATTTCGCTCCTTTCTCTAAACCTCGCGCACAATAGAAGACCTAGAAAAGTTTGATCTCAGAGGGTGCAAACCAGTCTCCCAAGTGACTAGGTTTAGTAAACAATCAATTCCTAAGAGAAACTCTCTCCTACAAAGCCCTCCAACTTATTTAGAATACCCATTAATGTGACCAAGGTCTTCATTCTCTTGCCCTTTAAAGGGACATGACTCATTAAGCCCAAAGGTATTAATCGCTTGGAGCAACTCCTTGGTTGGTAGTCTCACGTAAAGCAATTTTTTTTATAAAAGTGGATAAACTACATTCATTTATTGATTGATGATATATGAAAATACAACTGTAAATAGCAAAGATATCTTATTCATAGCTTTCCCGGGTGTCTCGATACATATGGGGGTGACCTTTCACCTATTTGATATGTGCCCTTGAGTGACGCCTACAAAGTCGCCTCCTCCCTTGTCCCGCCTATTATTAGGTCACCTACCAAGGCTTAAGCTCGGTTTGAGCGTGGATTCCATCAGCCCAAGCTTCAACTTTTTGGTGGCATTAGCTGCATCAAACTAAGAAAGCAATAGAAATTTTATAGCTCGTATGATTTTTGGACAAACACGACGTTTATTGCGGAAGCATGTTGATTTCTTTCAAGCCAGGTACTCCAGGTTATGGCAATGACTGCCAAGTTCTATCCCATGTGCGCTTCTTTATGAATCTTTTTCCCAAAGTTGTGGTGCCCCAGCACTGTAAAGCAACTTTCAAATAAAGATTTTAATTCTCGAAGCCACTTCAAGTTTTCATAGCACCCGCCACCTAGGCCAATACTCCTCATTACTTTTGGCTTTGCAAACATCATACACTCATGATTAGAGCTAATACATAATGCACTCTAGAAAATATCTAATAATTCAAAAGGGCCCTAATTCACTGTGCTCAAAAAACAAACATACAACGCACTCTAGACTTTTTATTTATTTACTTATTTTTTTTTGACAAAGGCGACAAGCACAATAATGCGACACTTGTACGTATGTACCCTCACCTTATAGTCATAGAGGTTCGAACTTGAGATTATTCCAACCAATAAAGCCATATACAAGGGATCCGATATCAATAGGTTAAGGGATCATTTGAGTGTGATTGGAATGTAATACCAACGAGAATGCAAGTTGGAATGAAACAAAATAAAATAATAATGGAACTGTGAATCAGTGAATGAATTTTGGAATTAATGCATATAACGTCATACATTATATGAATATTATAGGTCAAATACCTATTTAGTCCCTCTATTATTACAATTTGTCCATTTGGGTCCCTCTAACATAAAACATGGTTTTTTGGTCCCTTTACTTTTACGTTTGTGTCTTTTAAATCCTTTCACAAGCCTTTTTGGTCCCTTTATTTATGTTTTTCAGGCCTTTTTGGTCCCAATAAACTTCGAAGGGAGGGATTTAGAAGACACAAACGTAAAATTAAAGGGATCAAAAAGGCATGTTTTATATTAGAGGGACCCAAAGGGACAAATCGTAATAATAGAGGGACTAAATAGGGTATTTGACCAATATTATATATCAACATATTTGTTGTACCAACTATAGAAAAACAATATAATAGTTTACATTACAAATAACCCACCTTGGAAAATTAATGTGAAATATTGAACAAAATTTAAAATTATATTTTTGTTATATTAATTTGGTATTTTTTTATTTAGGACCAAAATATTTTTTAATGATTGACTAATCAAAGAGTATTATAATAATAAGATAAAAATGTATCATTAAATATTCATAATAATTAATTTTTGAAAAAATTACTTTATAGCAAAGATACATTTATTTTAGTATTTTATGACATTTTTTAAAATTACTAACTAAGAGAAATATAGTTGGTCATTAAATAAAGAATATCATAAAAGGTTAGAGGTTGTAATCAGGTCAGGCTTGATCCATTTGGGGACAACAGAAACTTGGTTCATAATTGGTTAACTAGAGCTCAAAATTAACTCAAATATATTTATTTGAGCACGACTCAATTTTAATTTCCAAAACTCAATTAGTTAATTTTCAAAACTCAAGCTCGGCTTAGTTTAACTTAAAATTAAAATTGAGCCAATCTAATTTCAATCTCGAATCTAGCTCGATTTAATTTGAAATTAAAAACTCATCAATAGCTTTATTTTTTTTATACTTCTATATAATTAAAATAATATAAATTATAATTTTTTCAATAAAAAAAATTTATATTTCATAAATTTTCAATTAACTATATATAACAAAAAAAATTAACTAATGCTCATGGTCAATAAAGATAGAATATTTTAATCACATCAAATAATATATAAAATAAAATTTCTAATGGAAGTATGATTTGATGGCATATATTACATAATATATAATACTTTATTTATAAACGTTATAATCTAGAGAATAATACATAGTAATATATATAAATTTTGAGTTTCCTAGTTGATCATGGTCGAGGTGATCTCGAGGTGCCTATGAATCGCTTCGTCATTTGATAACCTATGTATGAAAATACTATTTGCATATAAAATAAAAAATAATATCAATATTTCAAAGAATTAACTATTTAACAAATTACTATTTTATCATAAAATAATAATTGTTAGTATTTTAGGATTTTTAATGGTTTTTTAAATGATTTACTAATGAAAGAGAATTTTGTTATATAATAACAGTTTATTAGTATTTTAATAAAAATACTATGTAAAGGGTATTGGTCATAAAATAAGAATATATAACATGTACTTGCAATATAATCATATGGTGCAAAACCTCAATCTTGTAGTAAGAATAAACATTCCTCTCAATTTTTATTCTCTATTATTATTTTTAAATTTTTTGTAAGAATGGACTAGTCAACACCCTTTAAAATGAACCAAACAAAGGAATATAAAGGTCTTTTAAGTTAAAAAATTTCTTCGTTTCTATTACTTCCGCACCAATTCAACCATGAACTTTAGAGAAACAATCTCTCCAGCAGAAGAAAGAATAATTGAAAAGTAAAGGCACGGAAGAAGCACAATAACATTTTGGGAATCAGGATGAATGGCAAAAAATGAAAAAATAAAAGAAAGAGACTTCAAGGATTTCAGACCAGACCAATAGTGCTAGAAAGGCAACGCAGTCAAAACAAGCACTTGTCCGGCTGTTTACCCTTGTAGAGAATAGAACTCAAATACGATTTCTTTTTTCTTTTTTTTTTCCACTAATGACGCCTTTTAAAGAAACTTGAGCTCCCACTTCTACTCAAATGCATCATCATCATCATCTGGAAGTGGTCGTGCAGCTGCAGCAGCCTATCTCAGCCTCATACCTCGAAAACAATAGCATGGCTTGAATATATAGATGAATGCATTACAAAGAATTAACAATGCTAAGATCAACTGTGATGATTGAGGTCCTTGCCTCCTAACAAAACTTATTTAGTTAATCGTTGATGTCAAAAACCGGTCCCCCTCACGCTTTGGCTACCGCTGCTCGCGGATCCGGTCTCAGGCCTTGAACAAACGGGTTGAAATTTATAGTTGGTGTGGACGCTTTTACTTCCACTTCGAACAAGGAACGCTAGGAGCGTTTTGGAATTCGACCGAATTATCGCCTCTTTGCTTTGGGACTAATCAGAAAAGAAGAAGGGAGGAATCGAATTGGGCCTTTCTCGCCCTGATTTAACTCCGATGCTTAAGTCGAAAGCTTGTAGAGAAGGAAGTCTCGTGCAATGAGTGTGTAATGATTTTTCTTCCTCTTTCTTTCTACCATTGCCCTTCTTTTATAGCAAAATTTTAAAGGCAGCTTTAGGAAAGGCGGTGGGTAAGGCGGTGGGTAAGGCAGTGAGTAAGGCTGGGTGAGTAAATATCTTCTAAGTGTAAGAAAATATCTCACTGCCAACGCTAAGGTGCTACGTAGGTAAGTAGAAAATATCTCCACTTCACTTAGATGCAAGTGGATAAGATCTACTCACTGTAGAGGCGTTAGATATTTTCTTCCCTAGGTGGCTATAAGCACCTTATGAGATCCTCACGCCTTGTGGATAAGAAGGTTGCTATAATTCCGCAGACTTGTTTGTGGGATTGAGCCCTCATTTTTATTTGCCGAACGGAATTATACTAGGATATTTGGTGATATTGTCGCGCGGCCAAAGGGACATAGTCCTATATATGACAGGTGGCCATTTATGTCGCATTTACACTCGCTCTTACCAAATATATCCAGAACACTAGTCCCCCAAAGTGTACTTGTTCAAAAAATCTGAAAGGGGTGAGTTAACCACTCTTCTCGCTTGGTTCGAGAACAAGTATCTTAGTTGGCATGTCTATGTAGGTGTAGACTTTGTCTAAGGTACATGTGCTTTTAATAGGTGACCGACGCCATCGTGTCGTTGTTTTAATCGAGGCATTTTTCTTCGGAATTTTCGCCTATGGTGTCACTCAAGTTTTTCTATTTAAGGAGTTTGTAGGGTAGTGTTTTATTCAAAATCCAAAAATCTTCGCAATTTTGTATAATGGCTCGGCGCTTGTCTTTCTATATAAATTTTTCACTTTCACTACCTGTTCTCGCCATCTCAAGCAAGATCCCCAGTTCTTTTTATGAACATCCGGGCGGACTTAAGGATTAGGTCATCCATTTGGTAAGTCCAAATGGTCAGTATGGCCCTCCCTTCCGCTTATTGACAGGGTGTAGGTGAGATAAGTATTGAGGAAGGGAGGGAGACCTTCCACGCTGATCATGATATAGAGGCGGGGATCTTTAATTATTACTTATGCGTGAAAGTGTATGCTTCAAGGTTGAAATGTTCTAAGCGATTCCTCGGCCAGAGAGAAGTAGGCCCCTATCTTCGCCTCAAGGCCGTCTGGCTCTTGGTTTCCTAATGACAATGATGGACGTGCCGTGGAAGTCCGTGGGTCTCCTCCTCAATCTTATCCGAAGCGAAGTCCTCTAATGGATCCGTGGATTGTTAATTAGGGAATTCAACGGAAAACATGTTGTTGTTTTGTTTTGTTTTTGTTTTTTTAAATACCACTATCGTTGTAACATGAAATAAAAGTTTATCTTTTGATTCATAAAGTCTTTGATTTCTTTAAGAAGAATGATCACTGTGATCCTATGTTGGGATGTGTGTATCCTGCTCTTTATGGTGTTGGTTCTATGGTACATACCATTACTCCCTCAAAGAGACACGCGGTCTCTCACTCGGTCGCGATTTAAAGTGAGAGGATGGCACGGCGTATGCGCGGCGCTTTGTCAACAACATGATGGGCGCTGCTATCTATGTATGTCAGCGGCGCTTGGTGGGTCAGGGACGCGGGATAGAATTTTGAATTTCTTAAAGAGAAGCAATGATGGTTATCTGAACGGTCCAGATTTGGGGACCTTTGGTTTAATGGCTCGATCGGGATGCAGCTTTGGGATCTAACGGCCAGGAATTCATCTCCTTCGTATAGAAGCGAAGTTGTACAAATGGAAGGGGTTTTATTTCAAAAGTTAAATCAAGGCTCTTCTTCCCCATAATCTCTTCTTCTCCGCTTAACCTTGTTCTAAAGATCTTATGCTTTTTTCATCCTTTTTTCTTCTAAGGTATGGCTAGTGCATCTTCTTCTTCTGGTTCTTCTCATGACTCTGGTGAACCTGTTGCTTCCCCCCCTCTTTCGATCCTTTCTCCGCCTGAACTCATGGTCTCTGCCGTGATTCCAAACGAGTCTAGGGACGTTCTAGTCCAGGGTTCGCGGATTCATCCCGCTTCTAGGGCTATGGGTAGAGGGTCTGGTACCTTCATAAGCCTTCTGGGGCAGAAGGACGTCGATAGCTTAGTAGAGAAGTATGAGATAGACCTTTCTCTGTTTGAGGTTAGGGTTCCTTGTTCTGGGGAGAGGGGGAGCTCTCCAAGGGAGGGGGAGATAGCCATCTATCAAGATGCGCTATTGGGTGGCCTTAGAATTCTTTTTTCTGATTTTGTTAAGCGAATTCTGGAGGAATATCACTTGTGTCCTTCACAGTTAACTCCAAACTCTTGGAGGTTGCTCAATGGTTTTGTTGTTGTCTTTAAGAATTACGGGGTAAATCCGACAGTTCGTTGGTTTCGTATGTTGTTTAGTCTTTGTTTGGAGTCTAATGCCGAATGGTATTATTTCTCGGCTTGTTCCGAGATAAAGTTTCTAGGGAAAGTCCCCTCTTCCATTAAGCGATGGAAGAGTAAGTTTTTCTTTGTTAAAAATAAGTCCTAGTGGGATGTCCGAACCAAGTGGGAGGTTCCCTGAATGGACATTGCCTGTGAGGAGATGACACAAGAAGAGGAGGTTCTTCTTAAGTCAATGACGGGGTTATCTAAAGTTTATATAGACGATTTCTTGACCAAGGAAAACCTCGTTAAATATCGTTTAATAGTACGCCAGTAGCACTTATTCGCATCTAATCTAACTCGCTTTTAATCTTGAATCGTAATGTCTAACTTGCTTCGAAATTTATTCTTGCAGGAAATCCGATGGAGGATGAAGATTTGAGCTACGTTAAGGGCCTTTTGGCCTCTTTCGAAGGTGAGGTTCACCCGCCCTTACCTCGTGGGCGGAAGAAGAAGGAAGTAGCATCTAGCAAAGTTGCTGACACTTCCAAGGAGGAGAAGAGGAAGAGGAAGAGGAAAGAGGTCGACTCTTCCAAGAAAGGCATGCACCCCTGGCCGCAGTGGTCTTTATGGAGAGAGGAGGACCAAGAGAAAGAATTCCGAGGACGCATCGGGTCCCGGAATTACAAGTGAACAGGCGAATTCGCCTCAGGAAGAGGTCCGCCCGGAGGAAGTCCGCCCGGCTTTATCGCCGATTTCAGAGGGCCCTTCTTCTAGTCGGCCAGAGGATATCCTCCTTATGGAGGTAAGAATCTACTTCTTAAGGGTATCTATGGTTTTACTAAGAACTTTTAACTTGAGGCTTATTTTATAGGCGGAGGCAGGAGAGGCGGCCCTCTTGGACAAACTGAGGGTGGCGGACCTAGCCTTAAAGGGCCCGGCAACCCAGCGAAAGGAACTACCTTCCGAGGATATTCCTTTTCGAGATGCTAGGTCCGTAAAGGATGTTTTGATGGCCATTAGGTTCAATAGCTCTCCGCCAAAACTGGCGGGGTCGGGAGGGAAGAGGCCACTTACCAACTTTTCTGCTCGGCCATGCTGGTAAATGCTATTCTTATATTTCTTCTACTTCCTAATTTGGCATTATTGTCTTTAACTCATTTGTTACTCTATAGACTGCTCAATGGGCGGATCGAGTTGGCAGTCTTTGTCAAGAAGACCTGACAAAGATGGAAGCGAGTAGGGCAGAAATTGCTCAATTAAGTTCTAGGGTGGCGGCCTTGGAGGAAAAAGAGTAAGAAGAAATTCACCACGGTTATCCCTCCCTCCAAAGAAGCAAGATAAGGCCGAAGCGACTTCAACAGCTAATGGCCGCTATGGAAGAAGAGAAAATTATTTAGCCACCAAGTCGACTATTTCCGAGGGCTCTTCATACCGGCGAGGAGAATATCAAAAAGTTACAGGATGACTCCAGCAGTTTGAAAGAGGAACTTAAATCCGCTCAAGAGGAGCGAGGTGAAGCCCGTTGGGATCTAAAGGTAAAGGTTGCTGAACTCGCCGCCATTCAGGCCGAGTTAGAGGAACTCAAAGGGGAGCGCGATACACTTAAGGAAGACTTGGCTTCCAGACAGAAGACCCCTAAATCCGACTCGCAAGAAATGAAAGACTTAATTGAGCGAGCGGATAAGTTAGAGAAAGAGGTCGCTCGGCTTAGGGCAAAGGCAAAAGAGGGGGCCACTGGCATATATTTCGTACTGCAGCAGGTGGGTCATCACGTTTCTCCTGCAGAAGTGTTAACGATGGGGCTTGCTGGAGTCTTAAAGAGGTTCACAGAATTGAAGGAACAACAAATCATAAAGATTTCAGAGGCCCCTGCCTCGCCCCTTCTTCAACCTTCTCACTAAGATTCCTCCTGCATCGCCTAAGGCCCTAGTTCTTAGGATCTTTAACATTCTTATGCAATGTTCTTGCCTTGTAAATACTTAGTCATTTTGGAATGTAATTTCTATTTACGTGCATGAAATACAAACCTTTTCTTTGGTGAAGATTTATTTCCGAGTCATGGTTATTTTTAACCATTAAGAAGTCTTTCGCAAGCCTTTCTTTCTTCATTTGGCCCGTAAATTAAGCTCCATGGCAGTTTCTTCTCTTCTTAGTCCAACCATTGGACTTTGATTTGTTGAGTAAGATCCTTGCCTTTGTAAATGAGATTGTTGCCTCATATTTCGATCGGGATTTGTGCCCCTTGTTTCTAGATGAGAGTTATCGTTTATCCTTGTAGGATAACTCCGACTCATCTTTTAGGAATGGGATTTTCACCTCATTTTTGTAGAATGGGATTTTCATCTCATTTTTGTAGAATGGGATTTTTACCTCATTTTTGTCTGGGAAAAACTTAAGCTTTATTACATGAAACATTTTAGGAGACGGCTACAGAATTTACTGATAGTATCGTCGCAGGTGTTCATCATGAAATGGTCGCTTGAGCGTTTTTCCTTCCATATTCACCAGATAATAGGTGCCCGCTCGTACAACTCTCTGTATGGCGTAAAGGCCTTCCTAGTTAGGAGTTAGCTTCCCCGTTCTGCTTTTGTTTCCCTGGAACTCATTTTCTCTTAAGACAAGATCACCGATTTGGAAGAAGACACTTTTCACCCTTGTGTCATAGAACCTTTTTACTCTTTGGTGATAGATGACTGCCTTTGTTTCCGCAGCTTCTCTTCGCTCTTCAAGTAAATCGAGTTCCGCTCGGAGACTCTTCTCATTTTCTTCTAATGAGAAAATTTGTTGTGTCCGTAGGGTGGGCATTCCTATTTCAAGTAGGGATGACGGCACACGCCCCATAAGTAAGAGAAACGGAGTTTCTCCTGTGGGGGTTCTTGTGGTTGTCCTATAGGCCCAAAGTGCGCTCGGAATTTCTTCAACCAAGTTAGTTTCATTTTTGGAGACCCGGGTTTTGAGCGCTTGGAGCAAGGTGCGATTTGTTACTTCTACTTGGCCATTGGCCTGAGGATGTGTTACGAAGGTTAACCTGGATTCAATTCCGAGCTCGGAACAAAAGCTTTTGAAAGCCTTGTTATCAAATTGTCGCCCATTATCAGAAATGAAGGCGACCGGAATTCCGAATCGGTAGATAACAGTTCGCCACAAGAATCCCTGACAAGCTTTCTCTGTGATCTTGGCAAAGAGCTCAACTTCTACCCATTTGGTGAAGTAATCGATAGCCACTATCAAAAACTTCATTTGTTGAGTCGAAGTAGGAAATGGCCCTAGAAGATCAGCTCCCTAGATAGCAAACGCGTAGGGTCATGATAATTGGTGTGAGCAATGTTGGTGGTCGCCTTTTGAATCTTGGAATGCCGCTATGTGCATCACATTTTCGGGTGAACGCCACCGCATCTTGAGTTAATGTTGGCCAGTAATAGCCTTGTCGCAGGACTTTGTAACTCAAGGCTTTGCCTCCTATATGCCCTCCTCCAATACCTTCGTGGATTTCTTGAAGGATATAGTTGGCTTCTGTGGGACGCAAGCACCGTAAGTAAGAAGGCTGCGTATAGGACCTCTTGTATAGATTTTCGCCAATGATAGTGTAATCGAAATGGATTTGTAAGAAATCCGTCTAGCTTCCGTCTTGTTGGATGGTGTAGGTCCACCTTGCAGGTAGTTTCTAATGAGATCAATCCAACTAGACTCTTATGCCGCACTTTGTACTTCTCTTTCTAATCCTTCAATAGTTTTTGTGGGAAGATACTGTAGGTTGAAAGAGGATTCTGTATCTCCATTGGGTGTGGTGGCTTTTTTAGATAAGGCATCATCTTCTTCATTTTGTGCTCGACAGATTTTTTCGATCTGGAAGTGAGCGAAGCATGGAATTATTTTTTTCACCACTGCCTGGTATTTAATCATGTTCTCCTCCTTTGCTTCAAAATTGCCCAATGTGTGGCTCACGACTAGCTGTGAGTCGAAATATACATGCAGATGTTGAATTCCGAGCCCCCGGGCCAAACGCAATCCTGCGATGAGGGCTTCATATTCGGCCTCATTATTGGTCGCTCGGAATTGGAACTTGAGCACTAGCGCAATTTTTCATTTAGAAGGAGAATAAAGGACGAAGCCGGCTCCTGACTTTTCTTCAGTTGCTGATCCGTCAACATATAAGGACGATGGGATGCTTGGTCTTTCTTCTGGGTCCTCTGACGGGAGTTCATCCCCTCCATGGGAATGGTCAACTCGACAATAAAATCTGCTAGCACTTGAGCCTTGATTGCCGTTCGGGGTTTATAAGTGAGATCAAACTCGCCCAATTCTATCACCCACTTGGCTAAACGTCCGGAATTTTCAGGCTTATGGAGGACTTGCTTTAAGGGCTGGTCGGCCAATATCATACTTTGTCAGGAGTCCAAAATACGACCTCAATCTACGCATGGATGTGACCAGAGCGAAAGCCAATTTTTCAAGTGGTAGATACCTTGAGTCCGCGTCGTTAAGGATCCTACTTATTTAATAAACTGGGTTCTGAACTCCATTGTCTTCTCTCAAAGAATCGTGACCGGCCGGCCGAGGAGCAAATGGCCAAGTAGATGTAGAGTTCTTCCCCACTTGGCGGCTTAGCTAGCGATTGAGGCGATTGGAGATAATCTTTAAGCTCCTCAAAGGCTTTCTCACATTCTTCTGTCCACTCCATTTTTGGTGCTTTTCGCAAGGCTTGGAAGAGTGGGAGGTTTTTCTCTCCGGCTTTAGAGATAAATCTCCCGAGAGCGGCTAGGCTTCCATTAAGCCGTTGTACCTCTTGAAGGCTTTTAGGTAATCCCATATCAAGGATGGCTTTGACCTTTTCCGGATTTGCTTCTATTCCTCTTTGAGTTAATATAAATCCGAGAAATTTCCCTGATCGGACACCAAAAGCACACTTGTTCGGATTTAGGCGCATGTTGTAAGTCCGAAGCTACTGAAAGGCCTCTTGTAGATCCGTCAGGTGCTCATCAGATTTTCGGCTTTTCACAAGGATGTCATCCACATAAGCTTCAATATTTCTGCCAATTTGCTCCTTGAAGGCTGTATTTATGAGCCTTTGGAAGATGGCTCCGGCATTCTTTAGACCGAATGGCATCACCTTATAGCAATAAGTTCCTTTGTTTGTGATGAAGGATGTTTTTTCTTCATCGTCTTTAGCCATTCGGATTTGATTGTAGCCTGAAAAGCCATCTAAGAAACTCAGCATCTCATGCCCCGCCATAGAATCAACCAAACCATCACTTGAAGGTAGAAGGAATGAATCTTTTGGACAAGCTTTATTTAGGTCCGTGAAATCCACGCACATTCTTCATTTTCCGGATGGCTTTTTTACTAGAACCACATTAGCCAACCAGTCAGGGTAATTCACCTCTCGGATAAATCTAGCCTTCAAAAGGGTTGATACTTCTTCTTCTGCAGCCTTCTGCCTTTCTGCGGCGGAATTCCTCCTTTTTTGTTTGACAGGCTTGAACGACTGATCTACGTTGAGATGGTGTTCAATGAAATCACGCTTTACATCTAGCATGTCTTCTGATGACCAGGCGAAGAGATCAGAATTTGTTCTTAGTACAGCCATGAGATTTTCTTGCTGTGCTATTGTCAAATCCGCGCCAATACGCACAGTACGCTCCACTCTAGTTGTGCTAGGGGGACTGTAAGCAATTCTTCAACTGGTGTGGGGCGGAGTTCTTCATCTTCCCGTTCGGCTATTTTGTGGTTGATCAAGATGGCCTCCAAACTCTTGTTTTGCCTTTTATTTAGAACTTTTCCTTTGAGAGTTGAAACATAACATTGCCGCGCCAAGGGTTGATCCTCTTACTTCTCCACTACCACTCTCGGTCGGAAATTTGAGGAGAAGATGATAAGTGGAAATTATTGCTCTCAAGGCGCTGAGGGTTGGCCTACCAAGAATCACATTGTAACTCTGAAGCTACGCTGCATAACTAGAAAATTTGTTGTCACCGCTGACGCATCTTGGCGAATTTCCTACCGTGAATCTAGCAACGCGTGATCATTCCTTACAGGTACAACCCCTCCAAAAAATCCCACTAAAGATGATTTTACGGGAGCAAGTTGTCCGTGATCGTACCTCATTCTTTCAAGGCGCTTAAAAGAATGTCCACTGAACTTCCACTGTCTACCAGAACTCTTTTCATTTGGAAGCTAGAAACCATGATGGTGATGACCAAGGCGTCGTCATGAGGGTGGCGAACCCTGCTGACATCGTTGTCATAAAAAATGATGGGGGCCATAGGCCGAGACCTTCTTTGTAGCCCTTCTGTTTCCTGCGCTACTCCCACCATTCGGGCGTAGCTTATTCGAGAGGCGGAACTTTCGCCACCACACCCAAGACTACCGCTAATAAATCCTACCATCTCCCCTTTTTCTTCTTCAAGCTGTGAAGTTTCCGACTCCTCTTGGACCTCAATGTTGATATACTGCTCCAATTGTCCCCTTCTAACGACATCTTCTATGGCGTTCATCAAATGGGTGCATTTTTCTGTGTCATGTCCCCTAGCTTGATGAAATTTGCAATATCTTTTGTTGTTCTTTGTCGCTCGAGTCTTTGCAGGTTCTGGCCATGTCAAGAGTTGTTGATCCTGTATTTGCATAAGAATATGGTTTCTGGTTTGATTTAGTGGGGTATGGTGATCGTATCTGACAATTTTCCCCTCTTTTAAAGATTCTCTAGGTTGAAGCATATGTCGCTGTGGGCGTGTTGAAGTTTTCGGACCTCTATTCTCACCCTTGCGATCCTTGCGCGATCCTCCCTCCTTTCGGATTTCTGTGGGCCTTCTATTGACATTTTGATGGGCTTTTCCCTTCTGGATTTCCACGGAGGCACGTCGAGCCTCCTTTTCCCAACCCGTATAAATTTCATCAGCATTGATATACTTTTGGGCATGGATCATGAGGGCGGGTATGGTTTTCGACGGATCCAAGGTGAGGGAAAAACGAAAAGGGGATTCTAGCAAACCCTCCATTAGGATAGTCACAGTCATGCGCAGAATAAGGTCCGCAACATTTGCGGCTTCATCTATGAAACGGTTTAAATAGGCTTGGAGTGTTTCACCCCCTCGTTGCTTAACGCGCATAAGGGTAGATGGAGTTTTCTTTTGCTTGAGTAATTAGCAAAATAAGCTAAAAAGCGATCTGCTTGAACTTGAGACGAAGGAATCGTGCTTGATGGAAGATCGACAAACCAGTCTTGCGCTTTTCTCTCTAAAGTAGCGGGAAAAGCTCGGCACATACGAAAGGCTCTGTGAATTCAAGAGAGCGGCATCTTCAATCGGAAGGACTTTAAGTGGCCGAGACGGATCGGTTTTGCCTTCATATGCAATCATAGCGGTGGTGAAACTATCGTGAACTTGCTCCTCCAATATTTCCTTTGATAAAGGGTGCGCATATGTTGAGAACATGCCGTCTCGATTTACATTTTCCTCGAGAGGGATCTTTGTCTCTATGTCCTTCATGTCAACAAGTAGGAGCGTATGGACTACTCCGCTTCGCTCTTGTCCGCTCCGGCCCTTGTATGCCGTTCCGTTCTTGTGGCAACTTGCTTTCGACGTCGAATGGAGGGAGGTTCTGAACTAGCTGAGAAGGCGGTTCTCTCCCTTCTTTCTCCATGGGTGCGAGTCCTTGTCCTCCCTCTATTTTCGGAATTGGCTAGTGGGGCTGTTGGCACATTTGGCGGAGTTCGTGTGGGAGGGAGTGGCGGATGAGTCAAAGTATGAACAGCTTGAGCGAACTGCTCTAATTGCTGCTGTATGTTAAGATAAAACTCCAGGATGGATTCCAGGGGTGGGACGGAAGGATTTTTCGATGGAGGTAAGATAAGTGGATTGTCCTACGGAATCTCCTCATGCCCTCGGACTTCACCAGGTCCTTCAGGATTACTAGGTGCTCCTTGTTCTTGGATTCGTTTTGATCTTCTGGTAGTAATCATTTGGCTTTTTGTAAGGGTCCCCACGGACGGTGCCAAACTGTTGATGCCAAAACCGGGTCCCCTCACGCTTTGGCTACCGTTGCCCTCGTGGATTCCGCCCCGTAGTGGACAAACGTGTTTAAATTTATAGTTGGTGTGGACGCTTACTTCAACTTCTAACAAGGAACAGGAGGCGCTTTGGAATCTCGATCGGAATTATCGT
The DNA here is from genome assembly GCA_026586065.1 of Dioscorea zingiberensis. Taxonomy (NCBI): domain Eukaryota; kingdom Viridiplantae; phylum Streptophyta; class Magnoliopsida; order Dioscoreales; family Dioscoreaceae; genus Dioscorea; species Dioscorea zingiberensis. The sequence continues at coordinate 158,455 of JAGGNH010000018.1, read as the reverse complement.
ACTCTTGATCGGAATTATTAGCTCTGGCTTTGGGGACGAATTTGTAAAAAGGAGAAGGGAGGAATCGGAATTGGGCCTTTCTGCCCGGATTTAACTCCGATGCTTAAGTCAGAAAGCTTGTGAGAAGGAAGTCTTAGACATGATTGTGTAATGATTTTTTCTTTTTTCTTCTCTTTCTATCATTGCCCTTCTTTTATAGCAGCTTAAAAGCGGTTTAGGAAAGGCGGTCGGTAAGGCGGTAAGTAAGGCGGTGAGTAAGGCGGTGAGTAAATATCTTCTAAGGCGGATACGAGGATATATGCGTGACGATTGATACAGCTGGGTTGATCATACCATTGGTCGTCAGGTCTCAGATATGAGATGCGTGATGATTGATACAGTTGGTTGGTTATATCACGGGTCGTCAGGCCTCGGGTACGGGATCAGAATAATTAGATACGAGATATACGCTTGACGATTGATACAGCTTGGTTGATCATACCACTAGTCGTCAGGTCTCAGACATGAGATGCGTGACGATTGATATCAGAAAACCCTACTCAAATAAATAAGAATTTTTAATTATTTATTTCCTGAATTTATTAAATAGTAATTTAATATAGTAAGTTTAAGTAATTTTTGGGAAAAGTTTTAAGTTAACCCCGCGGAGGTCACAGCTCTTCGTTAACTGGAATCATTGACCGGGATTCCTGTGATCCGGGTCGATGAATTATTGAAAGACAATAATAATTGAAGGGCTTATGAGGGTAAAGATAAGTTAGAATGATTAAACCTATGTGTCAATAGGGAAATGCTAAGTTAAATTTTTAAAAAAAAGTTTGAAGTTAAATTGAATATTTAATATTATCTATTATAATATATACATATATTTGTGAGATAGGGTACTCTAAGTTAGTGAGAAAAAATCAAAAATCTTGGGCTTTTTCTATTCATTGCTTTTCTTCTCCCTCTTTCCCACGATCGGAAGCTCGTTGTGCCCTACTTGGCGCCAAGGCTACTGCCTCATGCTCGCCATCCGTCACTGGCCACAGAACCCCGCCGGAGGCCCTCCGCCTGAAGTTCGCCAAGGCTGGCCAAGAAGAATACCGGCCACAAGGCAATGGCTAGCCCGCCTGGCCGCCCCATCCGCTCCAGACGCTGAAGCCGGCCGGCCCGCCAGCCTCCCGACGCCGCCTCCAGGTGCAAGAAGCCGCCGCCCCATTGCCGAAGTCGCCTCGGCCGCCACGCCACCCGCCCCTTGGCCACCGTCTCACACTACTATTCCTCATACACTACGCTGAGCCGCCAGTTTAAGCTTCTCGTCGCCGCTACTGCCAGGCCATGCGTTGCCGCTGCCGCTTCCCTTGTCCAAATTCGGCCCCTTGTTGACCTCCACCTTCCATCCTTGTCCCCATTGCCGGCCAGATCTCGCCACCTTTGGACCAAGCCCAACCCTCGCGATTCGAACACCGACAAGGTCTACTCTTGTCTTATGAAATTGGTATTACATGAACTTCATGAAGAACTTAAGATTTATGGAATTAGGGCATTAAAAGGTATTTGGGGCATGATATTTAAATTGCATGGATGTATGGATAGATTGTTGTTGAGTATGTGTATGTTTGTATATTTTCAGGGCCCGATTAATAGGGGAGATGCCGCCGAAATTTACATAGAACTCATACATATTAATTACTTGATTAATGGTTTTCAAGTATGATTAAAATGGAAAGCTTAAGAAGTAAAACTATCATGTTATTTTAGGAATTTAAAATGCCTACAAGGTGTTTTTTAAAATGCCATGAAGAGATTTGTGGGTTGAAATGGATGTTGTAAAATGAATTAATTGTTAACTATGTTGTATGATTTTAAATTCATGTATTGAATGGGGAATGTTTGTATACAACCTAAAGCCCTATAAACAAAGGAGACCCCGTCGAAATTTCTTCGGTTTTATTTAGTAGCTTAATCACACCATGATTAGTTATTAAATCCTTTAAAGAGAGCATGTTAAAGCCTTCTTCTACGCTAGTGATGGAAATAAGCATGCTGTAATATAAGGATGCTAGCAAGCAATGGAGTAATGGTGATGAGAGTAATGGCATGGATCATATAGATAATGTGCAATGTATATATGGATTTGTAATTGAGAAGATTAAGATAAGGATTATTGTTTACTAGTTAAGTTATCTTTTTATTAGCTATTGATGTTACAAACATGAATTTTGTTGCTATTGAATTAGTGTGTCTTCAAAGCATTTTAATTACCAAATAATAGGATGGAAGGTGTTGAGTATTTTGGGATTGTTTTCACACTTCCTTGGATTAAGAATAGGTGTGATCAATTACAAAACATTGTAAAGAGTTGAAATCCAAGGAATGGAAAAAAATGCAGGAATTACTGTAGCACTGCAGAACATGGACTTTGTTTCATTTTTTAGGGGCTATGTAGAGGTGATAATGAGCACAATTATGGGGGAAATGAAAGATAATATTGGAAACTAAATGTACTGGAAGTTTGGGGAGAAATGAAGAAGTTTTCGAGCTTCAATTTAGTGTTTTAATTTCGGGATTTCCTCAGTTACTGTAGCAGTAGATTAAAGAGTGAACTAAAACTTCAATATTTTCAAAAAGACTCGGAATTCGATTCCAATCGTCCCGATAGTTCGGGGGTATATTTAAACTAATGAAAATGGTGCGGGCACGTGTCTAAGAGCCCGGATCCATCGGTTACGAATTTAAAAGATGACATTTCGGTAAATTCACAAGTAGGGTGATTTAATGCATGTAATGCATTCCTTTTGATGTGAAATGATGTGTGACGAACATTTACCATGTTTAGGACGTGGTGAGGTGGTCGAGGACCTGAGTGGAAGGCTCGGACCTGGGTAGGTCCTGGAAGCGAATAAGGTAGGCTCTCGTGCGGGTGTTGTGAGAATTTCTAACTCATTGTATTCTACTGATTTTTGTTGTTGATGTGCTAGATGGAGGTTGGAGTCCATCTTTTGATTCCTGCTTTGTCTGTTGACATGTTATGCTTGTTGCATTTGTCTGAGTTTGTATGTTCCGATATGATCTTCTTTGAGGGAGTACCCCTTGACATTCTTCTTGTGTTGTTGTGGGATGGCCAGGAGGTGGTACTCCATGGCATATGGCCAGTGGAGTACCCTCTGGCATCCTACTCGCACCTGGGATGGTCAAGGGGGATGGTACTCCATAGCGGTTTGTTAATTTTCTATTCTTTGCATTGAGTATTCCTTCCTCCTACCCTACTTTGATGTTGTGCTCTTATTTCCTCGAGAGGTTCCCAATACATATTCGAGATGGGTTTCCTCATATGTATTGGCTTTATATCTCGAGGAGATTGTTGCTTGCATGTTTTCTTATGCGTATTTGAGTAGAGGTTACTCCTTAGATACGTATTGGCTTCCGATCTCGATGAGGTCATTGATCTTTATATATTCAAGATGTTGCTGCCTTGGATATATATGTATACCTGTTGTTAGGTATTTATACTAGTAATCTCTTACTTTTAGGCATGATACATCAGACGGATGCCCCGGCAGAGGGCGTATAATATCTGGCCACGAACACTTGATGCTCTATCGGACGGATGCCCCGGCAGAGGGCGTATAATATCTGGCCATCTGGCTCAGTCAGAGAGCTGTATTTTCTGGCCATGTGCACATGTTTGCTATAGCATTATCCGGCTTTGGCCGAAGACGATACTGATGGTGTCGTTGATGTCGTAGACATCTTAGTATCACATATGCCAGAGATTTAGTACATATGTGGATTTATCCACATTCCAGAGACTTGTTATTGGCTCGTGATGCTGTTACTATTGCGTACTTACACTTCTTTTATTTTGTTCTTTGCTAGTGGCCTTTGTCACCTTTATTGATTTATTTGCGATCCTACTGGGCCTTTCTTTGGCTCATGCACTTGATGGATGTCTTCTTAGGTGACAGTGAGGAGTAGGGTCAGGACTAGACAAGGACCTTACGAGTAGCTAGGAGCGAGACTCAGGAGGTTTGTGGGCCTCTATTCCTTTCTTAGTGAGAGTTGTGTTTTTATTCGGGACCTGTATAGGGCCTTTGTATAACCTTATACATTTTCTTCCGATGATTAATAATTTAACTTTGTTTTAATTATCTGCTTGTGTTACTTAGCCTTGCATGCTTTTAGGGGCGACCCTATAAGTACGCGGCGTCTGTCACGTGCGCCGAGGCCAAGGACCCGGGTTCGGGGCGTGACAAATACAGTTGGTTGGTTATACCGCTGGTCATCAGGCCTTGAGTACTAGATCAGATTATTTCCCCGTCTCCCGACCATCAGGATCCGGTTATTCGATTGATGACAGCTGGTTTTATTCAGAGTATTGAACTAGGGTTGCATGTTGATTATGATACGAGGCTATTGCATATATAGGATTACTATATGCAGGATATGATGTGAGATTGATTTTGTGATCTTTCGGATTTTTGATCGTAAGACATGATTATCAAGATTTAAGATAATTCCACTGATCTTCATGATTTTTTTTTTTACTTGCATTATTCTTGTACTAGTATCATAGTACTGATGACAGGTATATATAATACCTGGCGGAGAAGTTCTTACTCACTGAGCTTGTATAGCTCAGCCATCTCGATTACTGTTTTTCCTGTTACAGGACCTATACTTGGATCGGGATAGTAGCTCATGTCTCGAGCAGGGATCAAAGTCTAGCTGGCTTTGACATACCTACTTTGTATTTTATTATGGTGGGTTGTCTTAGACTTTGATTATGTCTTTTCTTCCGCTGTATTTGGGGTCGTAGTTGCCTATAACTCTGCGTGTTGTACTCTTTTTCTGACCTGGTTTGATTATGACTTCCCGTGAGTAACCGGTTATGTTATGTCCTATGGATTTTACTTTAGAGTACATGCTCATTTTCAGGTTTAAAGTACACAGCTTATGGGCTGGGTGCACTCCCGGCCCAGCTGGTGTGACATCTGTCTCATTAGCGAGATGGGTGTTACAACCACATTGTAAGCTCTAAATTACCATCCACTAGTTAGTTTTTAGGGAAACCCTAACCAGTGAAGTAATTTTCAAAGCAATCATACTATTTCTATAATGCATCATGGGTGAATCAAAGACAATGCATCAAATCCATTCAAAATTATCAGTATGTTACTTTCAATAAAAACACATTCTTCTTTCTTTAAAGTTGTTATTTGTTCCTGAAATAGAAAACAATAGACATGGCTTCATTCTGAAAACCTAGATCTAAAAAAGGCTAGATCTGAGAACAAGCACATAGAACAGCTTGACGAACACCTAAATCTGATAATAGATCTGAAAACCAAGATTTAAAACTAAAAACCTAAAAATATGAAAACAGAGATCTAAAAACCTAGATCTGAAAAATAGAACACTCCACTCTCTCACCTTGATGAACACCTTCAGAATCACCCGTGAGATGATCGCGAGACCGCAAAGGTCGCCTTGAGGATCGGGAGATCGTCGAAGCTCTAATCCTTCCAAATAGCACAGCCGCCCACGAGATGAGAACGGAGGGTGTCGGGTCGCGAGTTCGTCCGTAAGAGGTCGCAAGTTCAGTAGGGTTGTGAGGGATGGGTGAAGTGGGTTGCAGTGATATTTTATATCCCTCCAACTTCAGTGACTTCAGTATGTTTAAAACGGAAGTGAGGCAAAGGGGTTGTTCTTTTTGGGGTAAGTGAACTGCGGAAGTCCGGAAGTGCTCCATTTCCGACACTATGGGTGTTCTTTTCTCCGGAACATCCACTTTTGCCCACTTCGAGAAGTGAGCACTTTCGCCAAAATTGGCTTATGGCGACTTCGGTCGATTTTAGACCGAAGTCCCCGAAGTGACCTTACTATATAACCGCACTTCAGCCACCTTCCGTGACCCTGTCGAACTCGTCTTTGAGCTCTCGAACTCCGCTCGATCTCTCTCTCGATCTCCGACCGAAACCCTAAAAAAAAATCGTGCCTCTCTCGTGTTCTCCAGCTAGATCCAGACCTCCGAGCTAACAAGGTCAACATCTTTTCGTCTTCTCGGCCCGGATCCGAAACCCGGTGAGTTTCCCAACCTTCTCATTCTAATTTTTTCTTTCTTTTCCGCACTAAGGTCGGCGGTTTTCAACGTAGCTCCGCCTACCCTCGCCTCGGCCCGAGATCAACGATCTATCTGCGCCCACTCCGCTCACGGTCACGAAGTTTTACATGACCGAAGTTTTTGGATTTCTTTTTCCAAGAAGAATCTCACCGGTTTCACCACGGATCCGTGAGTCGAGACTTTGATTTCTCATTCTTGTGAGCTTCTCCTCAACGCCTTGTGTATAAACCCTTTCTTCCCAAAGGATTTTGTAGTTTTTAGGTTTTAGAATTCCTTGACGCGAGATTTTAAGGCGTAGATGTTATAAAAATCTGATTTTTCATCTTTTCCCTTTCTTGATTCATTCACATAGGTTTTATTCTCAATGACTAATAGTTTGCTTTTTATTTCTTGAATCATGGTGATTGTTTTTCCTATCTCGTAAGCTCTTGAATCATGGCTGATTTGGATGTCTCAATTTTATTGCCATGTTTATATTTTTTTCTAAGACAACGTCAGTTCTTCTATGGTGTTTAGCTTCATCTTGTATGCATGCTTTAATGTTTCATCTTTAGTATAATTGTCTGGAAAGCATGTTCTTGGTTGTATGATTTTATTTATTTATTTATTTATTATTTTTATTGTTTTTATTTTTATTTTTTACTTTTGGTGTTTCTCCACAACTGCCATACTTATATTTGTTTTTTTATAAAAAAAGAGCATTGTCTCTTATTTTATGGTGATTTGCTACATCTTATCATGCTTCAATGCTCCATATTCAGTATAATTGTTGGTGCTTCTCTCATTGTTGTTTAAATGACTACTAATTGCACTTATAGATGTGATTCCTAGTAGTGCAAATGTGTTGTTTGGTTTTCATAGCACTGATAAAACCAATGAAACACTATTTAGGTTTTCTTACTAGCATCTGCTAATCAGAATGAGTAATGATATGATATTGATGGTGTAAGCGCATCCGTAAAATTAGACTTAGGGGGGGCGAACTACTACGGTCCTCGTCCAATTTAGATCTTCTTCTCCTATCAATTTTGAATTATAATTATGTAATTCCTCGAAACATGTTTTTTACCACAAATCATTTTTTTTTTCATGCAATCGAAGAACTTTAGTTGAGTGTTTTTCCACTTGTACAATAGTTTTATTATCTACTATTGAAGTCTCAACTATGTTTAATGAAGTAGATGTACCTATTGAATAGCTCTTTTACTTTAGAACTATCTAAATTAATTAACACGAGAACTGATTAAATAAATATTATAATTAAAATTGCAAGAAATAGATTAACAAAAACCACACATAAAAATTTAATCAAACTTGAACAAGTTGAATCAAATTAACTTATCAACAAGTGTAATATAAAGCATGAAACAAACTCCATGAAGCAAAGTAATGGATAAAAACAAACAATAGAATTAAATCCTGAAGCAAAATTCATGAAAACAAATAAATCCAAGAACAAAAAAACAAATTAAGAAGCAAAATTCAATTATACCATATTAACCCTACATGAACAAATAACCCACTACCAAGTATACATAAAACTCAAGAATCCAAGACTGCCCCTTTTTCACATTCAAATAATAGTAACAATCCAAAAAATTGAAGTTAAGAAAAATCAAATGTCTCATTCTCCCAAAAAATACCTAGAGATGGACTATCAAAATTAGAAGAAGCTAGAAGGCGGTGGCGACACAAGGCCAGACAAGGATTAGGTGGCAACGACGGTAAGCAAGAGAGAAGAGGTATGGTCCAAAGATGAAACTGAACAGGCTGAAGATAGGTTTTAGTTTAGCTTTTTTCACTTAAACCTTTATAAATTTTATATTTATATAAAAAACTTTTTGAAACTTTGGGGGACAATGGGAAATTTTGCAAAATTTGAAGGGTTAAAGATAGGTTTTAGTTTAGGTTTTTTACACTTAAAATCTTATAAATTTTATATTTATCTAATTTTTTTTTTAAAATTTTAGAGTAATGGAAAATTTTGTAAAATTTGAAGGGGCCAATAGACATTTACCCAGAATTTAGTGGGTGGGGGGAGGTAGGGGCCCCTGCTCGACCCCCCTTGCATGCGCCAATGTTGATGGTTTAGTTTTTTTTTTTTAAAAATCATGGCATGTTTTTTTTTTCTGTTTCTTTCGTTTTGTTTCATTCTCCTTTCTGTACTATTTTTAAAATTTGCTTGATCATTTTCCTGTATTGAATTGTTGTGTGTTTGGTAGATTTTTTATTTCCTTTATGAGTTGTTGTAATCATGGTTATTTTTTTGTAATCAAAGGATGTTGTTCTTATTAATATTATTCTTGTTTGTATATTTTCATTTATGTTTTCTTTCCTTCTCGGGTGTCTTCAGTTATTACTTTGGATTTTATTTCTTTTATGGCATGTTTAAATCATGGCATGTTTTTTTTTTTATATTCATGGCATGTTCTATTATTTTTTTGGGGGTTTCATTTCTATTTTGTTTCATTCTCCTGTGTATACTTTTCTATTTGTATGTGATCAATTTCATTAGTGAGATGTTGATGGTTAGTTTCTTTTTTTTTTTTTTTTTGGTAAATCAGGGCATGTTCTTTTATTTTGTTTCTTTTGTTTTGTTCCATTCTCTTTTATGTTTGTTTTTTTGTTTGCTTGATCATTTTAATGAAATTGAATTATTGTGTATTTGGTAGATATACTTATTTCCTTTATGAGTTGTTGTAATCATGTTTATTTTTTTGTAATCAAATGATGTTGTGATTATTAATATTATTCTTGTTTGTATATTTTCAATTATGTTTTCTTTCCTTCTCGGGTGTCTTCAGTTAGTACTTTGGATTTTATTTCTTTTATGGCATGTTTTATTTTTTATACTCATGGCATGTTCTAACCCTTTTTTTGGGGTTATTTCTATTTTGTTTCATTCTCCTGTGTATACTTTTCTCTTTGTATGTGATCAATTTCATTAGTGAGATGTTGATGGTTAGTTTCTTTTCTTTTCTTTTTTTTTTTGTAAATAAGGGCATGCTCTTTTATTTTGTTTCTTTTGTTTTGTTACATTCTCTTTTATGTTCTTTTTTTTGTTTGCTTGATCATTTTAATGAAATTGAATTGTTGTGTATTTGATAAATTTATTTATTTCCTTTATGAGTTGTTGTAATCATGGTTATTTTTTTGTAATCAAATGATGTTGTTATTATTAATATTATTCTTGTTTGTATATTTTCAATTATGTTTTCTTTCCTTCTCGGGTGTCTTCAGTTACTACTTTGGATTTTATTTCTTTTATGGCATGTTTAAATCATGACATGTTTTATTTTTTATACTCAAGGCATGTTCTATTTTTTGGGGAGGGGGGGTTTATTTCTATTTTGTTTCATTCTCCTATGTACACTTTTCTCTTTGTATGTGATCAATTTCATTAGTGAGATGTTGATGGTTAGTTTCTTTTCTTTTCTTTTTTCTTTTTTTTTTTTGTAAATAAGGGCATGTTCTTTTATTTTGTTTCTTTTGTTTTGTTACATTCTCTTTTATGTTCTTTTTTTTTTGTTTGCCTGATCATTTTAGTGAAATTGAATTATTGTGTATTTGGTAGATTTACTTATTTCCTTTATGAGTTGTTGTAATTATGGTTATTTTTTTTGTAATCAAATGATGTTGTTATTATTAATATTATTCTTGTTTGTATATTTTCAATTATGTTTTCTTTCCTTCACGGGTGTCTTCAGTTATTACTTTGGATTTTATTTCTTTTATGGCATGTTTTATTTTTTATACTCATGGCATGTTCTATTTTTTTGGGCAGGTTTTATTTCTATTTTGTTTCATTCTCCTGTGTATACTTTTCTCTTTGTATGTGATCAATTTCATTAGTGAGATGTTGATGGTTAGTTTCTTTTCTTTTCTTTTTTTTTTTGTAAATAAGGGCATGTTCTTTTATTTTGTTTCTTTTGTTTTGTTACATTCTCTTTTATGTTCTTTTTTTTGTTTGCTTGATCATTTTAATGAAATTGAATTGTTGTGTATTTGATAGATTTATTTATTTCCTTTATGAGTTGTTGTAATCATGGTTTTTTTTTTGTAATCAAATGATGTTGTTATTATTAATATTATTCTCATTTGTATATTTTCAATTATGTTTTCTTTCCTTCTCGGGTGTCTTCAGTTATTACTTTTGATTTTATTTCTTTTATGGCATGTTTAAATCATGACATGTTTTATTTTTTATACTCAAGGCATGTTCTATTTTTTTGGGGAGGTTTTATTTCTATTTTGTTTCATTCTCCTGTGTACACTTTTTTCTTTGTATATGATCAATTTCTTTAGTGAGCTGTTAATGGTTAGTTTCTTTTCTTTTTTTTTTTTTCTTTTTTTTGTAAATAAGGGCATGTTCTTTTATTTTGTTTCTTTTGTTTTGTTACATTCTCTTTTATGTTCTTTTTTTTTGTTTGCTTGATAAGTTTAATGAAATTGAATTGTTGTGTATTTGGTAGATTTACTTATTTCCTTTATGAGTTGTTGTAATCATGGTTATTTTTTTTGTAATCAAATGATGTTGTTATTATTAATATTATTCTTGTTTGTATATTTTTAATTATGTTTTCTTTCCTTCTCGGGTGTCTTCAGTTATTACTTTGGATTTTATTTCTTTTATGGCATGTTTTATTTTTTATACTCATGGCATGTTCAATTTTTTTGGGCGGGATTTATTTCTATTTTGTTTCATTCTCCTGTGTATACTTTTCTCTTTGTATGTGATCAATTTCATTAGTGAGATGTTGATGGTTAGTTTCTTTTCTTTTCTTTTTGTTTTGTAAATAAGGGCATGTTCTTTTATTTTGTTTCTTTTGTTTTGTTACATTCTCTTTTATGTTTTTTTTTTTGTTTGCTTGATCATTTTAATGAAATTGAATTGTTGTGTCTTTGATAGATTTATTTATTTCCTTTATGAGTTGTTGTAATCATGGTTATTTTTTTGTAATCAAATGATGTTGTTATTATTAATATTATTCTTGTTTGTATATTTTCAATTATGTTTTCTTTCCTTCTCGGGTGGCTTCAGTTATTACTTTGGATTTTATTTCTTTTATGGCATGTTTAAATCATGACATGTTTTATTTTTTATACTCAAAGTGTAAAATCAAATGATTTTAGGGGTTAAATTTTTTGACATGTGTGAATTTTCTAATTTGCTCTTTAATTATTTTTATTAATGGAAGGAGTCTTTTAAACTTGGAATTAATAGGAAAAAAGGGATTAAAGTGGTTAATTAGTAAATGATAGAATTTGGGACATAAATATATATATATATATATATATAGATAGATATAAACATGTTTTGTGTATATATAAATATAGACGAGTAAGATAAGAATCAAAATTAGAGTTGTTATTATAGTTGATATAATATATATATATATATATATATATATATATATCCAAAAGATTAGATTTGGGATGGTTTGAATTTAAAGTCCCACGTGATAACATGCATGGCTTAAAGAAAAAGTTGAAAAAATAAATTTCATCTTAGAGCTCTCCAATTAATTAATTAAGTGAATAAATATTTTATTTGATTAAAAATATGAATCCATGGTTAAAGATAAAAAATCAGATCTGACATATATAAATTAAATTTATATATATGATAAAGAGGTGATTTGAAAGATGAGTTGATTGACGGGATAAGATGTTGAAATTCAAGGAAAAATAAGTAATGATAGAAATGAAATTCTAATATATATGTCATAATGAGACATACATGGCAGCCATTGACCAGGTTGAAGTCTTGGTGGGTGAAAACGAGTGGATGCCGTTTAAATAGATGGCCATGATTAAATGTGCGATTTAAGTACTCATCCACAAATGCAACAACGCCAATGCGTGGATATATTGTGAGATATTTTATACTTAATGTAAAATCCATGAATTTTTGGAAATAAATATATTGTTATTTCCTAGAAAAAATATATATATATATTAAATTATTTATTTCCCGCGATTGGTGTTGGTGTGGGAATAAATGATTTATTAAATGGAAATTAAATTATTATGGGGTCAGTAGGGACCTAATAGTAATTTTTAAAAGTATTGAGGACTGAATGAGAGTTGTACCCTCTCTCAGTTTTGGACTAAAATGTAATACAAAAAGGGAGAAGGACCTCTGGATAATATTCGTTGAGAAAACTCTATTAGGAATAGATGAACGGCTGAGATTAAAAGATCTCAGACTGTAGTAAGTCGCGAGGCATTATAAGGGCTTCTGAGGAGAGCCACGTGGCAAGCCTAGATTTGATCCATCGATCATGGACCCGGATCTGAGGGCAATGAAGGGTGGGATGGTGGAGGCGATCCCACGGTGAGGGTTCTCCAGAACCGCTCATCTAGAGATGAGTCACAATCTTGAAATAAACTAAGAAGATCTGGCCGTTGGTTATATTTTGATCCTGAGCGTTAATCAAGTGAATGTGAGATTCGAGATCTCCTAAAATAATCCGGGCCGTTAGATGTAATCCAACCGACCATCACCGTTAAACGCCAAAGTGAGCGGCGAACCCGGGCGGCCCCACCTCCTTCGCCGGATGCTGAAGCGCTACAAGGCGCTGAAGCTCCGCCGCCTACCTCGCCCGTTACTCGCGAGGAAGACGAACGGCTGCCGGCGGGCGGTTTCCGTTTGCTGCCTGTTCACCTACCTCTGGAAGGCTATAAAAAGGCCAGCCCGTCTCTGTAGTGAGACAGAGAAGCCACTGTGGAAAAGCCTCTACCGCCGGCGACCGGAGGAAGAAGCAGGGCGCGCAACACCAGCGTTCGACGGGCACCCAGCCTCCGGTATCGTCTTTGAGCAGAGGAGAAGGTCGTGGTTGTGGAAAAAAAAAAGGGAGGGGGGGCGGGAGGGGGCTACTTGCGATTACGCAGAGCCACCGAGATCAATGGGAGAAGTTACATAGCGAACAGCACTGCAGGATGAGAGAATCTTTGGTCTTTGTTTTGCCATCCGCGAATCACCTGTAAGCATTCCTCCCTCTTGATAATGTAGTTAGAGTTAGCATGCATCTCTATTTCCCTAACGGATGCCGCCCGAGTGGAGCCCTCCTCGGCCGAGGAAGTTAAGATTCAACGAAGAAGATAGCGGGGTGTAGTGACTGGTCGGGGAGCAAAGGACATCCGGTGAGGTTCGGGTCCTAGTATAGGTTGGCCTGGAGCACAGAGCAGTCGCCCGAGACAACTCTGAACTCCGGTGAGGCTCGGGTTGTGGAGAGTAAACGAAGAAGAAAAAGGGATAAATAAATAAATTGATAATAAAATTCAGTAATATATATATATATATATATATATATATATATATATATATATATATATATATAGTTAATGAAATGATTGTTTAGTATGACATACTAATATGTTATTTGAAATTAATTAAAATAATTAGTTCATTATTTTTCTCTCTCATGGGCTGAAATACTAACTAATTAGTGTGACAAGTAAAATTAGATAGTTGAAATATTTATTTGGAAACTATGGGAGTGTGACATTTAATATAGTAGCCATGACTATATGAGACAAAAGTTATGTGACAAAAAAATTTAAATTTGTTACATAGTGTGATTTAAGAAAATTATTATTTAGTAAGGGTACTAAATATTTTTCGGTAAAGTGACATGAATGAATAAATTATTCTATATGTGTGAAAATGTAAATTGGATAATTTCACAAATTAAAGGGTAGGCTGTCAGTATGAAACTTGCTATGTCCTATGTAAAAATAGGCCAAGTCGTTTAATGGGCTTTGTGGTGGGCCCAGTTCAACCAAATTGACTAAAGGAGATCAAGTAGGGTTCAAACCCGACGTAAGGACGTAGAGTTGACTATCTTTGACTAAGTAGGATTCAAAAATGACTAAAGGATATGAAAGCGGGGAAATAAGGGTTAGCGACCCGGGAGAAGGTCATTAGGACTCGTTTGTGGGCCTAAGCCCAACAAGTACATAGGACATGCATGTGAAAGTAGAAGCTTGTAGAAAACTTGACTCTAATAAGAGTCTATGTATGCCAGATACTCTCAGGGGAGACGTAAGGCATTCCAAAGGAGTCCAGGAAGACATTTAGTCTCTCCAGAGGTAAGTTCACTTGCCTAGTTTCCACCCGGTGACGGGATTTCTTGGACTTGCTATGTATTCTCATCATATGCCCTGCTGATGCCATACATGCTATTCATATCTGTTTTTGAATCCTGTTGAGAATGTGTGTTTGTTTTCGGGACGTTGGTGTCCCTGTTTGCCATGTTCTACTGCCCGGACTCAGTGGAGCTAGGGAAGCTCCAATAAAGGAATGTTTAGGGGCAGGACCCACGACTTTCCTGTCGACCTTACCGAGAAGAAGCAAATCTGGAGGTCTTACCGTCGAGTGAAGTGAGTACAGCGACCGTGTTAACACGTAGGAGAGGTAGTTCTACCGACCTTTGTGGCCAGGAGGGTCAAGCGACCATCTAGGTGGTATTTTCAAATCAAAAATTTGGACATGCTGGTAGGGAGTAAACTTTGAGTTCTCTTAGAACTCACTCTGAGCCCGAGGGCTTACGTATGTCGAGGGTCGTACCTTTGACTTGCTTATGGTAGACTCCTAGGACTATATTGTTGATATTATGATCTCGTTGACTGTCATATTTCCTATTTATGACATTGTGACCTGCATGGGTACTTACTGGGCTTTCCATTCGAAGGCTTATGTGTTTTCTCTTTTCCTCTTTTACAGATTACGAGGTTTAGGAGGGAGAAGAGCCGAGGGAGGGACCACGGGGAGGCCGAGAGGTTTTAGGAGCCTACTTTGTCCTTTATCTTTTATTTTATGCGCATTGTTACTTGTAGGACCCGTATAGGGACCAGACTGTTATAGGGCCTATGGACCCTGATGACTCTATGTTCTTATGAACTCGAGTTTATGTTTATGTTATGGATTGTTATCTACTTATCACACTATTAGGCCTTGTATTCGAGTTGAGTTTATCTCTTCTTTAATACGGCCGGTCTGATGACGTGCTCGAGGTCCCGGAATCCGGGTCGGGGCGTTACAGATTAAAGTGGTATCAGAGCGAGTTCTCTAGATAGAGCAGATAGCAGACCCTAGATGCCCTTAGCCAGTTGCATAGACTGAGTGCGGGACTGGGGTAGTATAGATAGTGGTACGTTAGATTGACACCTGGTTTTACTCGCAGGATGTCGGGACCGTCGTATCGTGATTCGTTTGACGATGAGGTGGAGTCCGTCAGGGAGAACACTCCACCACCCAGAGCTGATTCATCTGAGCCCGCTGAGGTCCTCGCCGAGATGAGGAGGACATTTGGAAGCCACCAGCAGGAAGGTTGGCGGGGCTTGAACCCACGGTGATTACCATGTTGGCCCATGGACTTAGAGACCATATGGCTATCTGAGAGATGTCGGTGGGCGTAGGGACCAGGCTCCATTATTGCGGGGAGATGGTGAGCCCAGAGTATCCCTCCGCTGGCGTGTGTAGAAACCCGCGTGATTATGCGCGGTGGATTGGGGTTCAGATTAGGGAGAGAGGCATGTAGGACCATCTCCTACCCGTTCTCGAAGATCTCTTGGTGCTTGAGCGATGTAGGTATCTGGGCAGGCGTATGGCCAGATGTAGACGCCCTGCCCTATGGTGCCGTAGCTGTGGCAGTCGGGAGCACCTAGCTTTCTACTGTCCGTCTGGGGCGCCAGGACCTAGCAAGGGACCATAGGGGACTGGAGGACATCGAACCTGCGCTGACTACACTCCACTGTCTCCTGACGAGCATCACTTGGACTGAGTTCTAGTTTTAGAATAACCGTAGTCTTACAAACTTATGTGTTGTATGAACTACTTTTATTATGTCCTTTAGTGTCTTTTGTTATAACATGTTGTCTCTAGTCGTTGCTTTTGAATTGAATAAAAAGTATGCTTTTATCATCACCTGTCTTGCTGGAAATAAAAGTAACCTTGTAATCCTTATACAACTAAACTATGGATCACTTGCATTGGAGGTCGAGAGGTGGTAGGGGTAGAGGAAGGGGTAGGCGAGGCGACCTGCGTCGTCTTAGAGATACCATGACATCTGTGGAGGAAGAAGTTCCTCACAGCGAGGGTGGGGAGAGTACCCCCATGCTGTGGGCCGAGATGGAAGTCGAGAAGGAGGTGCACGCTCAATCAATGCTCGAGCGCCTCAGCTGAGAGGAAAAAACCCAAGGGGGGAGGTACCCCCCATGAGCATGATGGAACTAATGAGGGCAATGTTGGGACTAATTCAAGAGACCCGACAACAACGTGCACCACCCCCACGTCAAGTAGAGGATTACTTGGGGAGATCAAGAGACCTTCTACCCGACCTTTCGACAAGGCTGCAGATCCCCATGCAGCCGAACAATGGATAAGGGAGATGGAGAAGACCTTCGAGGTTTTCAGGACCACTTAGAAGCGGAGAAGATGGGGACGCCGTGTACATGCTCCAAGGACCCATGAGAGGATTGGTACTTTGGAGAGATAAGATTGAGGAAGGGAGAGGCCTTCCCGGACTTGGGAAGAATTGAATTTGCGTTCTTAAGCCAAAGTATTTTCGAGAAGGACATGTCACAGTTACGGCATTTCGGACAACAATTCTCCCGGCTTATTGGGGAGGCTCCCGCGGTGGAAGCGATATGAAACAAAATTTGACGGTTGGCTCGCTTTACGCGGAACATGGATTCCCGACGATTAGAGAACCAAGTGATGAAGTTTGAGGCTGGACTGCGACCATCACTAAAGAAGATGCGTGACCAACCACATGTACAAGACTTACAGCTTTGAAGTTGTGGCTAGAGCCAAGTACTGCGAGGCTTCTTGCCGGGGGGCCTTGAAGTGCGTCGAGAAGAGAAAAAGGATAAGGGGCAAATAGCGGGGCCAATGCGATGCGGAAGAGCTTAGGAAGCGAAGGCGATAGGTAAGTATCGGCCATATAGAGGGAAGCCGACCGGTCAGCGGCCTCATCACGGAGGCAAAGGGTGAAGCGACTAGTGTGACCCGAGAACATTAGGTGTTATGAATGCAAGGGACGCATAAGAGGTCCCAATGCCCAGAGATAGCGGTGGGTGTTATTTACATTTGGCCTTGGATCACCAAAAGGCCCAATGTCCCCGGCGTCAACAGGGCCAGTGTGGTGGGAGGAACTCAAGGATCTCAACAAGCTTCCCGACAATCTGTTGGACCACCACCAAGACCACAAGGTGGGGATAAGAAAGGGAAGGCGACCTCAGGACAACCTTCTACCCCGAACCAACCCGGTGTGAGAGGCCCAATGACCCATGGGCCGGGTCTACCATTTGACAACAGGAAAACAGGGGCATTAGCGGATGTCATGGCGGTACCATTCCGATTAGTTCTTTCTATGCTTGCACTTTATTTGATCCACGGAGCCACACACTCTTTACAGCTCGGCCGCGGTTTGCACGAAAGCACACATTGCCTACTATAGATCTACCCGGGCCTTGTGTGTAGACACCCAGTTAGGGCGCCATGATGGTAAGGAGGATGGTATCGGCATGCCACAGTGATAGAGGCGTAGATTACGGCAAACTTGCATGTAATGGACTGAAGGATTACGATGTGATCCTCGGGATGGGTAGCTCTCTTGAGTTCTGCTTGATGAGTTGAAGTATGCGATGGGAAGAGGTTGTGTTTAAGATCTAGGGAGATGAGAATTTACTTTTAAAGGTAGCCAAACTTGTTCCCTTGTACAAGAGATTTCAGCTCTCAGGGTTAGGAAATTACTTAGGGGTGGATGTGTAGGCTATTTTGGCTTCTATTTAAGGATAAATAAGGGATAAGGAGATTGTAGTCTCGGGCGTGCCGGTAGTAAGGGAGTACCACGAAGTGTTTAGGAAGAGTTGCAGGGATTACCACGGAAGAGAACTAGAGTTCTCTATTGATTTGAGTACACAGAGCGGCTCACGTGTCTAAGGCTCCTTATCCGGATGGCGCTACTGCGTGCTTAAGGAATTGAAGACCCAACTAGAGGAATTGTTGGACAAAGGTTTCATCCGGACCTAGCATGTCACCTTGGGGTACTTTTTGTTCTTTTAGTCAAGAAGAAAGATGGGAATTACGCTAAAGAGTACGTACATTGATTATCGGGGAGTTGAACAAGGTGGTGTAAAGAATAAATATCCTTTAGCGAGAATGTCGATGACCTCTTTGGATCCCATTCTGAGGGGAGCTCAAGTATTTTTCCAAAATTGACTTGAGATGGGGTATCATCAAGTAAGGATTAAAGAGGCGGATATTAGAAGAGTGCTTTCCATTACTAGATCACGGGCACTATGAGTTTTAGTAATGCGTTTGGGCTTACCAATGCTCAATGATCTTTATGGACATGATGAGACGGGTATTCCGTCATTATTTGGACCAATTTGTGGTGGTGTTTATTGGCGATATCTTTGGTCTACTCAAGAAGCCTCGAGGGCCACGAGGAGCACTTAAGAATAATGCTAGAGACCTTGAGGGATCATCGGCTCTATCGCGAGGATTCTCAAGTCGCGGATTACAGTTGGACAAGGTAGCCTTCTTGGGCCACGTGGTAAGTGGAGCGGAGTTTTGATGTAGATCCCAAGAAAATTGAAGCCGTTGTGGAATGGAAAAGACCAACAGCAGTGCAGGGAGATCTGAGTTTCACGGGATTAGGCTATTACAGGAGATGCAGAGAGGAGTTTCTCGGTTATAGCGGCACCATTAACCAAGTTGACTAGGAAGGTACCAAATTTATTTGGGTGACTCTTGTGAAATGAGTTTCCGGGGAGTTAAAAAGCAGAGGTTGATTTGACACCCGGTGTTGGCGTTACCACAAAGTAATCGTTGGTATACTATCTCTGATTGGCCTTTTGCAATTTGGTCTTGGATAGTCTTGATGCAAGATGGGCGCGTGATTGCTTATGCATCACGGCGGTTAAAACTCTTCGAAGAAAACTACCCCACACCACGATCTTGGTAGGCGTGATCGTGTTTGCCCTAAAGATCTGGTGACACTTCCTCTACGGTGTACCTTGCGAGATTTACACCGATCATAAGAGCCTCAAGTACATATTTACACAGAAGGAATTGAATATGAGACAGCGGCGATGGTTAGAGCTAATCAAGGATTATGATCTCAGTGTCCATTACCACCCGGGCAAGGCGAACGTGGTGGGTGATGCCTGTGGCGGAAATCTGGATATGGAGTCGCCGCTATGTTAACTACTCGAGAGGTAAGCTATTGGAGGGATATGAGAAGGCTCAATCTAGAGGTGCGTTTTGCCTACGATGGATGTCACGTTGGCGGCTTGCATATCCGACCCTCGTTGTTGGAAAGAATTGGGTTGCTTTCGGGGACAAGATCTTGAACTGGAGGAGATCAAAGAACACATAGGCCAGAAAGAACCAACACCGTTCAGAGTCCATGAAGATGACACTCTAAGATATGATGAAAGGATATGTGTACCAAATGTCCCTGAAATAAAAAGGGAGATTCTGGAGGAAGCTCACTATTGAACTACTCTATACACCTGGAGGTACCAAGATGTCTGAGAGGGTTGAAGGACCATTTACGGTGGAAAGGGATGAAGCGTGATATTTGCGGAGTTCATGGCTAAGTGCATCACTTTGTCCGGATGGTAAAAGGCGAGAACACGAGGCCCGTGGGATGTTACAACCCTTACCCGTTCAGGTGGAGGTAGAACACATTAACATGGATTTTGTAGCGGGGTTGCCACGTGCTCAAAGAGGCCATGAATGATGCGGGTTATCGATGCGTGGACCCGGTGACTAAATCGGCCCATTTTATACCATTGAGGGGATGGGGAGCATCCTTGGAAAAGATTGGCCCATTTGTATATAGATCGGATCGTCGGATTACATAGATGCTGGTGACTATTACCTCGGTCGAGACACTCGGTTTGTCTCTAGATTACGGGAAGCTTGCACAGCTTGGCTCTGGGCCGCAGTTGGCATTGTAAGCTTTTCCACCAGAGACCAGATGGACAATCTGAAAGGACCATCCGGTGTGGGAGAGGACATGTTGAGAGCATGTGCGATAGATTTTACGGGATCTTGGGATGAGCGCCTAAGTTTGATAGAGTTTGCCTATAACATGGGTTATCAGGGCAAACATCAAGATGGCTCCGGTATAAGGAGCACTCTATGGGAGGAAGTGCCAAACTCCCATTTGTTGGGGAGATGTGGGAGAAAGGAAGCTGGCGAGGCGGCGACACATAAGCAACCGATTTTTGTAAAAAAAACAAGCAGGAGGAACATGTCAAGATGATGAGGGGAGGCGACTCAGGCTTTCGAGTAGACAAAAGACCTATCTGAGACCGAAAAGATCGGATCGGGAGTTTCAAGTGGGAGATGCAGGTATTCCCTAAAAGTGTCTCCCTATGAAGGGGGTAGTAAGGTTTTGAGCGGCGTGGAAAACTTGCTCCCTCGATATATAGGACCTTTGAGATATTGGAGGCGCATAGGGGAGGTGGCATATAGATTGGCCTTACCTCGAGGATCTACGCTAAGGGTTCACGATGTCTTCCACATTTCAATGTTGAAGAAGTGTATTAAATGATCCCACAGTGATTCCCTCGGAGGTTAGGTGGAAGTCGATAGGATATGTCCCTCACGAGGAGCGCCGGTAACTATTTTGGGCGGAGAGGACAAGCAACTAAGAAATAGAACTATTCCTTTTATTAAGGTGAAGTGGAGTAATCACTGAGGCGAGAAGCTACTGATGGGAGCAGCGAGGAGGATATGAGGGCGTTACACAGGAGTTGTTTGTATGAGTATAAGCGGTAGAAATTTCGAGGCCGAGAATTTTTTGTAAGGGGAGGATTGTAAAATCCATGAATTTTTTGGAAATAAATATATTGTTATTTCCTAGAAAAATATATATATATTAAATTATTTATTTCATGATTGGTGTTGGTGTGGGAATAAATGATTTATTAAATGGAAATTAAATTATTATAGAGTGCATGTAGGGACCTAATAGTAATTTTTAAAAGTATTGAGGACTGAATGAGAGTTGTACCCTCTCAGTTTTTGACTAAAATGTAATACAAAAGGGAGAAGGACCTCACGGATAATATTCCGTTGAGAAAACTCTATTAGGAATACATGAGCGAAGTGAGATTAAAAGGTCTGTTGGAGGGCGTAAAGTCAAGCGAGGCATTATAAGGGGCTTCTGAGAGAGCCGCGTGGCAAGCCGATTTGATCCATCACGATCATGGACTAGGATCTGAGGCAATGAAGGGTGGGATGGTGGAGGCGATCCCGCGGTGAGGCTTCTCGAGGCAGCTCATCTAGAGATGAGTCACAATCTTGAAATAAACTAAGAAGATGCAGCGTTGGTTATATTTTTTGATCTGGCGTTAATCAAGTGAATGTGAGATTGAGATCTCCTAACATAATCGAGACGTTAGATGTAATCCAACCGACCATCACCGTTTCCAGCGCGTGGCGATCGAAGCGGCCCCACCTTCTGCTAGGCGCGAAGCGGTAGCAGCGAGCTTCCATGCGCCCTACCTGCGTTACTTCGCGAGGGAAGACGAGCGGTTTGCCCGTGGTAAGTTTCCGTTGCTACATTCACCTACCTTGGGAAGGCTATAAAAGGCCGGCCCGTCTACGTGGTGAGCGAGAGAAGCCAGCTGTGGAAAAGCCTACCATGCGTGACCGTAGGAAGAAGCGAGGCTGACTTAACACCGGCGTTCGGCGGGCACCCTGACCTCAAGTATAGATCTTTGAGGCGAGGAGGAAGGTCGTGGTTGTGGAAAAAAAAAGGAGGTTGGGGGCTGCGGTGCACGAGGCATGCCGAGATCGCATGGGAGGAGTTACATAGCGAACAACTTCTGCGAGACGAGAAGAACATCTTTGGTCTTTACATTTTCTTGTCATAGCGAATCACTGTAAGCATTCCTCCCTTTTGATAATGTAGTTAGAAGGATTAGCATGCATCTCTATTTCCCCTAGCGGGTGCCGCCCGAGTGGAGCCCTCCTCGGTAGGAAGTTAAGCTTCAACTTGAAGATAAGCGGGGGTGTAGTGGGTGGGGAGCAAAGGACATCCGGTGAGGTTGGGTCCTAGTCTACTCTGAACTCCGGTGAGGCTGGGTGCGTGGAGAGTAAACGAAGAAGAAGAAGGGTTAAATAAATATATATATAATAAAATTCACTTATATATATATATATATATATATATATATATATATATATATATATATATATATATATAGTTAATGAAATGATTGTTTAGTATGACATACTAATATGTTATTTGAAATTAATTAAAATAATTTGTTCATTATTTTTTCTCTCTCATGGGCTGAAATACTAACTAATTAGTGTGACAAGTAATAATTAGATAGTTGAAATATTTATTTGGAAACTATGGGAGTGTGACATTTAATATAGTAGCCATGACTATATGAGACAAAAGTAATGTGACAAAAAAATTTAAATTTGTTACATAGTGTGATTTAAGAAAATTATTATTTAGTAAGGGTACTAAATATTTTTCGGTAAAGTGACATGAATGAATAAATTATTCTATATGTGTGAAAAAGTAAATTGGATAATTTACCAATGAGAATAACATAGATAATGTAACAAACTAGGATATTTGTCCTATAAAAAAATATATCTATGTGAGAGGTATAATTAAAATGCATTGAGACAATAACTTTAGTTCACAAAATTAAAGGGTAAAACATCGATTATGAAACTTGCTATGTCCTATGTAAAAATAGGCCAAGTCGTTTAATGGGCTTTGTGGTGGGCCCAGTTCAACCAAATTGACTAAAGGATATCAAGTAGGGTTCAAACCCGACGTAAGGACATAGAGTTGACTATCTTTGACTAAGTAGGATTCAAAAATGACTAAAGGATATGAAAACGGGGAAATAAGGGTTAGCGACCGGAGGAAGGTGCGTTAGGACTTCGTTTGTGGGCCTAAGCCCAACAAATTACATAGGACATGCATGTGAAAGTAGAAGCTTGTAGAAAACTTGACTCTAATAAGAGTCTATGTATGCCGGATACTCTCGGGGAGGCGTAAGGCATTCCAAAGGAGTCGAGGAATACATTTTAGTCTCTAGAGGTAGGATTAAACACTTGCCTAGTTTCCACCGGTGTGCAGGATTTCTTGGACTTACTATGTATTCTCATCATTATGCCTAGCGATACCATACATGCTATTCATATCACTGTTTTTGAATCTGTTGAGCATGTGTGTTGTGTTAGGGGCGTTGGTGTCCACATTTTGCCATGTATTCTCTTTGCCGGACTTCGGTGGAGCAAGGGAAGCTCCAATAAAGGAATGTTTAGGGACAGGACCCCTGACTTTCCTGTCAGCCTTACCAGAGAAGCGAATCTCTGGAGGTCTTACCTGTCAGTGGGTGTGGTACAGCGGCCGTGTTAGCCTGCAGTAGGAGAGGTAGTTCCTACCCATTTTGTGGCCAGGAGGGTCAAGCGACCATCTTGGTGCTTATTTTCATCAAAAATTTGAGACATACTTGCCGGGAGTAAACTTTGAGTTCTCTTAGAACTCACTCTGAGCTTGAGGGCTTACGTATCGAAGTGCATTACCTTTGACTTGCTTGTGGTAGACTCCTAGGACTATATTGTTGATATTATGATCTCGTTGACTGTCATATTTCCTATTTATGACATTGTGACCTGCAGGGGTACTTGCTGGGCTTTCCATTCGAAGGCTCATGTGTTTTCTCTTTTCCTCTTTCAAAGATTCTGAGGTTTAGGAGGGAGAAGAGCCCGAGGGAGGACACAGGGAGGCCAGAGATTTTAGGAGCCTACTTTGTCCTTTATCTTTTATTTTATGCGCATTGTTACTTGTAGGACCCGTATAGGGACCAGATTGTTATAGGGCCTATGGACCCTGATGACTCTATGTTATTATGAACTCGAGTTTATGTTTATGTTATGGATTGTTATCTGCTTATCACATTATTAGGCCTTGTATTCGAGTTGAGTTTATCTCTTCTTTAATACGGCCGGTCTGATGACGTGCTCGAGGACCCGGAATCCGGGTCGGGGCGTTACACTTAACATGAATGAGCATATAATGAGATATTCTATATTCATGTTTTAAATAAGTGAGATTTAGAGAGAGAGAGAGAGACATCTCTCTAACCCGATTTTCTCCGCCGATTATAGCGTCCAACCAGCTATAGGGGAATTTTAAACGAATAGATAATTTTTATCTCATTGGGTGGTTTTGAATAAATGGCCAGGGATAGATGGTTTGAAACATCCAACGGTTGTGGTTTAGGGGTAGAGAAAGAAAGTTGAATGCCTTCTTCTCTTTTTAAGTAGCGAGTTAGATGCGTGAGTTTAGCCCCTCGATCACGCGTCCATTGAAGGAAATCTTGGCGTCCGTTCCTCTAATACCGGGATCACGATCATTCATATCCCTCGCCCACGGTTCCATATTAAGAGGAGGACTAGGAACCCTAACGCCGCCTTGTCTTTTCCTCTCGGTCGCGCGATCGGAACTTGCTTTCCCTGCGCCACCCACGAACAAAGAAGATTGGAATGCACCGGACAGCAGCCACCGCTAACAGGTGGCCGGACCGTCATGGTGGACGATCACTTGGTGCAACCCATCATCACAGAGAAGTCCCCGAGGCGTAGAGAGCCAACACTGCGTCGGTAAGCACACACTTGAGCCTATATGTAGATCTCACGTAAATTGGTAAATGAATGCATGCATGTTTTTAGCCATGAGATGAGATGATAAACTCTATGCGTTCTAAAGGGAAATATTGGTAAAGGATAGAATCATGTAAGAATGAGGTGCATGGGCGTGGTTTTGGAGTTTTGAGTTTTGAGGTTACAACTTGAGGATTTATTCTTGGGGTTGTGCCTATTCGTGATCATGCATCTATTTAATTGTAAAAGGGTGAGCCTACTGTGCATGCACGATAGGGTGAGAGATTTTGTAAGGGTATCTAATGGTAAGAAGGTTGTGACATGACCGTGTCTTCCATGATGGAGGATTAAAATGTCAAACGTAATATTGAGAAGTAGCATGGTAGGGTAGTGAGTTGTTTTTTTTTACTCACCCTTTATAACATTTAAGTTTGATGTTGCTTCTATCTATGCATGGGAGTGATAGTTACTGAGCTGACTCTCAGGAAATGGGTTTTGAGTTGGGTTGATGATAGTGAAATGTTGTGATTTATGAAGAAGCTCTATTGCTTTGAAGACCTGTTAATAGACATGGACTACCATGCATGGTTGGGTAGCTATTGAAGTGGATTTACAGTAGTAGAGAGGATGATAAATTCTGAAGATGTTTGGCTGTGATTAGTTTGGTCTTGAGGGATGTTAATGAAGGCGTGGTCTACTAGAAACATGGGCCCTGTTGTGATCGAAGTGATAGAGTAGTGTTGAAATATAGGTCTTATCTTTGGCCCTTGTGATGAACTTTTAATTTCAAGTTAATAATCTTTAAACATGCAGGCAGGTGGTGTTTATAGATGAAATAGGGGTTGGCTTGAACTAATAGTGTGAGGTTGATGGGATTTATCATAAGTTTATTGGGAGCTGGATTTTTCAAACGGACTCCGGCCCATCTCATTTGACACTTAACAGTGAATCAATGTAGACATTAAAACAAGTCTAATATTGGGATGGGGGTAGAAAAGGAGGTATGATAAAGGAAGGGATAGTAAGGCCCGGGTTTAGCCAACCCATTTGGAGAGATAGATTCCTTTGAGCATGGTTAGGTGTTGGTGGGCTATCGGCCTAGTGGAAATAGATGAGGATCATGAATCAGTTAGTACTAGTAGAGATACTAAGATATAATTTCTGTTGGTGTCAGATATCGACGCGGAGCGCTGAGCTTTGTCGGGATAGTTACAGTGCTTTCGGTTGGATTGCGATTTAAGGTAAGTGTCTTTGCCTAGCTCCCACCCAGAGATGGGTTACTTTGGCATTCTTATTACCTGGTTTGGTATATTCTTGATTGTTATCATGATTGTGCTTGTGGTTATGATTTGGATATCTGTTTCTGATTCTCGGTATACATGTTTTGTTTGATGCTTCCACATCGGTTGATTGGTTGTTGTATAAGCTTGCTTTTGGATGCTCACTGAGCATGCCACCGTGGACCGGGACATTACTGTAGGACTCATGGTGCTTGTGTTTAGGTTGGGTTGGTATGTCTTAGGGATCGAGTATGCGTACTTAGGGAGCATAGCCACCTATCGTCCGGCACTTGACCATTGAGGCACACGGCACTTGTGCTGACTGTGGAGGTGTGATTGGTCGGGCTTAGGGGGCCCCGTTTGATTGACTCATTGTGTCGATTGATTGTCATGATTTGTCTATCTTGACTATTTGGATTGTGCTTATCGTGATTCCTCTGCAGGGTACTTACTGAGCTTTCCTTTCGAAAGCTCACTTCACTTTCTTTTTTCTCTTCCAGGTTAAGAGGAACATATGACTCAGGGTTTGGAGCTATGCATGGGACTGGGATTATAGGTTGGAGAGGTCCGAGGACCTCAGGTTATATGTGAGGGTCTCACTTGTAGGACCCAGATAGGGGCACGATTTTTGTATAGTGCTTTGTAGGGTACTTGGAACCCTTATTTGATTTTACATTTCCTTTGTATAACTTCTGGCATTGCTATTTATGACATGTTAGACATTTTGTTTATTTATGTTATCTGCTTATCATTATTTAGGCCTTGTATTTTGTTGGGTAGCGTCTCCCATGCTTCTGCAACGATCTGTAAACGTTCAGGGTCAGGGGAAGGGTCCGAGGCGTTACACAAGGCATGTTCTATTTTTTTTGGGGGGGGGGGTTTATTTCTATTTGTTTCATTCTCCTGTGTACACTTTTCTCCTTGTATGTGATCAATTTCATTAGTGAGATGTTGATGGTTAGTTTCTTTTCTTTTCTTTTCTTTTTTAATTTTTTTGTAAATAAGGGCATGTTCTTTTATTTTGTTTCATTTGTTTTGTTACATTCTATTTTATGTTCTTTTTTTTGTTTTCTTGACCATTTTAATGAAATTGAATTGTTGTGTATTTGGTAGATTTACTTATTTCCTTTATGAGTTGTTGTAATCATGGTTATTTTTTTGTAATCAAATGATGTTGTTATTATTAATATTATTCTTGTTTGTATATTTTCAATTATGTTTTCTTTCCTTCTAAGGTGTCTCAGTTATGACTTTGGATTTTATTTCTTTTATGGCATGTTTAAATCATGGCATGTTTTATTGTTTATACTCATGGCATGTTCTATTTTTTTGGGCGGGTTTTATTTCTATTTTGTTTCATTCTCCTGTGTATACTTTTCTCTTTGTATGTGATCAATTTCATTAGTGAGATGTTGATGGTTAGTTTCTTTTCTTTTCTTTTTTTTTTTTTTGTAAATAAGGGCATGTTCTTTTATTTTGTTAGATTCTCTTTTATGTTCTTTCTGTTTGTTTGCTTTATCATTTTAATGAAATTGAATTGTTGTGTATTTGGTAGATTTTTCCTTTATGAGTTGTTGTAATCATGGTTATCAAATGATGTTGTTATTATTAATATTATTCTTGTTTGTATATTTTCAATTATGTTTTCTTTCCTTCTCGGGTGTCTTCAGTTATTACTTTATATTTTATTTCTTTTATGGCATCTTTAAATCATGGCATATTTTATTTTTTTATACTCATGGCATGTTCTTCTATTTTTTGGGTGTTTTTATTTCTTTTTTGTTTCATTCTCTTGTGTCTACTTTTCTCTTTGAATGTCAGCAATTTCATTAGTGAGATGCTGATGGTTAGTTTCTTTTTTTTTGTGTAAATCAGGGCATGTTTTTTTTATTTTTTTCCTTTTGTATTGTTAGATTCTCTTTTATGTTCTTTTTTTTTGTTTGCTTGATCATTTTCCTCAAATTGCAGTATGTTGTGTGTTTTGATAGTTTTACATATTTCCTTTATGAGTTGTTTGTAACCATGGTTTATTTTTTGTAATTGTAACATCCCAAAACTTCCTAAGTATAATTGATAGAATTTTTGAAATTTTAAATGAGGTTAATTAAATTAACCAAATTAATTAGTATTAACCTCAAGGTTAGGGAAAATCAGAATTTAGTGGACCGAAATCCATCCTCGCAACTATAGGGCCGAGAGAAGGCCTTATTGGGCGAGGCCAGAGTTACATAGAATAGTTGGAGATGGATAGTCGGCCGAGTTAGATTAATTAAACCAGAAATTAATTGAATATTAATTAATCCAGATTAATTGAGTAAGAATATCATACAAAGTTAGAGTTCTGATAAATTAGATGCGGCCGAAGTCAAAAGCGAGGTAAAGCGTAGATGCAGGTGGAGAAGAGGCGACGCGTGATACTCTAGCGAGCTCCGATGTCAGCTGGGTCGTCTCGACCGGATTCGAAGGATGCAGTGGGAGATAGAGACAAGCTAGAGAATATCATTAATTAAGCCCTAGTGGCCACAATAAGAAGATAGGATCGACGTAAAGTCGTTTGGCTTGTAGTGTAGATATTTTAGAAGATAAATTATTTAATCAAATACATATTTGAGGATAAGTTATTCCAATGTATTAGTTAATAAAAGAATTAATTAAATTTAAATGTTAACTTATATATATATTCCACAAGAAAAAAGAGAGAGACAGTATTTTTATCTCTCTTTCACTCGATCACACCTCAGAGAACATTTCCCTTTTCTTCAACCTCTCTCTGCCCTTACCCATGCTCGCAGCGCACCTTAGCCATCACCGGCGCTGCGGTAGGTGAGGGCGCCCGTCGGCGACCCTCTCTCACTGCTCCCGGCGCTTGCGCCTCACCGGCCCAGCCCAGCGCCGCTTCTAGCAGCGGCGGCGCCGATCGGCGCGATGCGCGCGTGAGATCCGGCCGGCGCCACCTACTGCGCACCAGGCGCCGTCCCTTCCATTTGCAGCCACGGCCCGAGGAAGTTGCGTTCAGTCCGCCACCCTTGCAGTGCCATCACAGCTCAACAGCGAGCTCGAGCCAAAATCAGCCCTCAGTACTCCTTTGTGAGCTCCTTAAGAACAACCCTGCCATTAACTAACTACTCAAAAGATCTAATTTGGGGAAGCCCCAAACTGAATTCATAAATCTAGGGTTGGAGATGGGTGATTAAATTATGCATGTATAAGGGCTATGTATTGTTATATGTTGCCATGGAGTATAGATTGTTAGTTAGAGTTGATATGTGTGAATGGTTGTATGTTTTCGGGGCCCGATAAATAGAGGAGGTGGTGCCGAAAATTCACCGATTTTACATACATTAACCTTTTAAGTATGAAGCTCTATTTGGTTATGAAAAGCTTGTTAGAGACCCTTAAGTTTTCATATAAGGCATGCTTGAATTTCCAAGTCCATGTTAGTAATGAAAATGAGCACAGTTAGTTAGAAGTGTGAAATCTCATATTCTTTTTGTATACATTATTCTATTTAGTTTTCATTAGAGTCACGAATCAAGAGTCTGGACTCCGTATTTATAGATTTTTTATTCTAAGCTGTCGAGGTAAGGGCAAAGGCAAGTCCGTCATGAGAAGGACCGAGCTAGATTTAAGCTTCGAACCGGACTAAGGTGAGGGATCTACACATGCAGTTCACTTGTTTTACCATATTTTTATACGATATAGATTTCAGTTTTGAAAAGCATGAACTAGGAGTTTTATGAAAGTTTCTAGAGTTTTATAAACCCATTTTATGCTTAGTATTTAGTAATAGAAAAGAGGAACAGTTACAGATACAGATAGATTACATTCTATTGATATGCTTGTATAGACCAGTGGTGGCTCGTGTAGAGCCAGAGAGTACCACACTAAGTTAGGAGAGGAGTGATTTAAATTGTGATTTAAGTCCGAACTATTTGTTTTAAAAATACTTCCATTTTATAAAAATCAAAACCCCCTTTCCATCCCTTCGGATGCTTAGTGTACGTATATATAGTCGACCACGTGTATCAGATATACTTTCGTTGCCATTTACTTGGCCATCTGATATTGAAGTAGATGTGTAGTCAGGAGAATTAGTCTAGTGTTTATCGGGCGATGCACATTCCTCACTTCTAGAGATTGAGCTCATCTGAGAGAGAGAGAAGGCAATACGTATGCATTACCTAGGAGGAATGTAGGTTTCATATATAATTCACAAGACAGAGAAGCAGAAAATTAGATATGCATTTAAAAGAGAATACACTGTGATCAATATTAACTTGCTCGATTATTGATTCGAAAGGTATTTAAATTAAATATTTTCTACTCATGTTTTTATACGTCATATTTCTTTTATAGTTTTACTTATTATACGGGTACAGTTACACCCGACAGACTTGTTCCCGCTAACTGAGCTCCAGTAGCTCAGCCCCTCTCCTTTGACATTGTGATTGCAGGACGCTAGACATGAGACCATATAGAGGGTCGCCACGATCCACGTAGTAGTGGAGATGTCCTGTAGCTGGCTCTGACTCCGCGTCTAGTATTATGTTATTTTGATTATTAGTGTTTGTGAGACATTAAGCTTAAGACAATATTTATTTGGTGTTGTATTAAAACCAGTTGAGTTTCATGTTTTAATATAATCAGTTTGCTTGTTAAATTCGCATGTTGTTAATTATACTGATTAATGCTTGATTATGCGACTCTATAAGTTTAGGGTTCCATTCCCTAAACCCATGCACAGTGTGGCCAATTTGGGTCTTGAAAGGATAAGGGTGTTACATTTAGTGGTATCAGAGAGAGGTCAATCCTAAGGAATTCCTAGGGTAGTCAAAGCCTTAGGGTGGGAGTATGTGTTAGTAGGATAACTTTTGATGCTTGCGTACTTATTGATCCTGGATCCATGCATTCCTACGTAGCTACCTTATTTAATATGCCTGATGGTGTGTATGCTACTTGGTTAGCTCAGTCTATGGTTGTAACTTCACCCATAATTAGTTCTATTGTTGTTAAGGTAGTATACGTGGGATGTGATGTAAGGATAGATGATCAGGAGCTAGCAGCCGATCTGATCCCTATGAGGATCTTAGAGTTCGATGCCATCCTGGGGATGGAGTGGGTGGGGACACACCATGCCCGCGTCATACCATGGGGAAGATGGGTGAGATTCAGTGACCAGCGAGGAGGAGATTCTCTTCTATGGGAGACGAGCCAGGATGGAGGAGGCGGAAGAAACTTACTGGCGAACATGGTGGAAGCGAAGCCCCCAAAGCGGATATGCAGAGGAGATCAGCGATGGCATGTAGATTTCCTCGATGTTTTTCCTAAGAAGTTACCGAGGTTGCCCCCACATAAATGCGTGGAGTTCACGATTGACTTGATTCGGGGGCTGACTCCTATCTCCAGAGAGCCATACGTAATGGCCCCGGTGGAGCTACATGAGTTGATGGTCTAGTTGGGTGAGATTCACGGGAGAAAAGGGTTTATCAGTGGCTAGTACCTCCCCACAGGGTGGGCCGTACTCTTATTGAAGAAGAAATATAGGTTCCTTGAGGATGTGTGTAGATTGCTCGCTGTTGAATCAAGTTAAATGCTATCAGAGATTATCCCTTACCGCATAGAGGATCCTATTCGATCAACTACGAGGGAGCGTCGTCTTCTCAAAGATTGACTTGAAGTCAAGATATCACCGGCTACTAGTGAAGAGGAGAAAGGATGTGGCAAAGGCGGCTTTTCCGGACCCGGAATCACGGACATTTTGAGTTCTTACGTGATGCCGCCGGATTGACGAATGGTCAGGCTGACTTTCATAGGGGATGATGAACAGGGTGTTCGCACCCTACTTGGACCAGTTTGTAGTGGTGTTTATCGATGATATTTTTGTGTATTCCCGGAGCATAGAGGAACACATCAATCATCTAAGGATAGTGTTGCAAACATTAAGGGAGCAGCAGCTGTATACCAACCTTAAGAAGTGTGACTTTTTGTTGGAAGAAGTGAAGTTTCTGGGACACGTGGTCTCAACAGCAGGATCTACGTGGATCCTGAGAATATCAAAGCGGTAGTCAACTGGCAAGCCCCAACCACCGTGAAGGAGATTAGGAGCTTCCTGGGGTTGATCGGTTACTATAGACAATTTGTGGAGGGATTTTCTTCGATTGCTCAGCCCATAACCAAGTTACTGCGGAAGAATACCAAGTTTGAGTGGACCGAGGATTGTGAGCAGAGTTTTCAAGAACTGAAGAACCGACTAATGTCTGCTCCCATCCTTACTTTACCTACCGCAGGCATAGGATTCGAAATTCATAGTGATGCTTCGTATAGAGGATTGGGTTGCGTCTTGATGCAACAGGGCAGAGTTATAGCCTATGCATCGAGGCAGCTCAAGACTCACGAGGAAAACTGTAATAATCTACATCGAAATAAATAAGGATTTTTATTTATTTATTTCCAGAATTTATTAAATAGTAATTTAATATGGTAAACGATGAAATTTGAGAAGAATTTCAAAGGGGCTGATTAATCTGCATTTAATTAAGTACTAAATAAATCGGATTAATTATCGAGGAAAGGAAATAGACAATTTAAAATGGAGAATTATAGCTTGGCCAGTTTTTCTTAATAATTTTTAGTTAATTTTCAAATAATAAATCGGGGTGATTTAAAATTTAAATAAAAGATTTAAGTATTTAAAATAATACAAATGAAATGGAAAAGTAAATTAAATGGGTCCATATTTCCGTCTTATTGGGCCAAGCCCAACCCAACCATTTAAATTGGTAACCAAGTAGTAAAGTGTGACAATAATGAGAATTAATGGAGACAAATGGTTGGCATGTGACAAATAGTATAGTGACAAGTTAAAATAATGCAAGGTTTAAAGATAGGAAAAGTAAGGTAATGGAACTAAATAATATGAGCTATTGTTATTAGAAATGGGAACTTCAATATGATTAAATAACTAAGGTTAAGGTGACGAATAAGAGGGTTGGAGAATTCAAGTTTAATGAAGGAAATAAAACATTAGGAGGTGTGACATGATTTACTATTAAATCAAGAAATCATGGGATAAAAGAAAAGAATAAAGTGAGGGGCTAAATGGTAAAAAGGGGTAACACTCAAATCTAAATCCCTTTTAATCCCTCTTCTCTCTCTCTATCTATAAAATCCAAGGATTTTAGGGGTTAAATTTTTTGTTAATAAAATAAAGTCCCCAATGCTGGAGCTGATTGAACTTTACGAGAAAAGAGGGATTAAGTAGGTTAATCTCCTAATTATGGTTAATTTGGGGTTTTTGGGGACCTATCCATAATTCCAGAAAGTTTGAGGACTTGAATGAAATTTGCCTCTCTCTCTCAAATAAGAACTTGCATGTAAAATAGTTAAGAGGCAAGGACTTGTGTTTAAATATGAACATAAAGGAAGATCATGATTTAATGGATGCTGTATATATATAAACATTATATATATATATATATATATATATATATATGAATCAGAGTTTTTGAATTTAAATCTTAGGATATAGTTATATATAATAGGATATGATGTTGCTGCCATTAATGAGCTTGGGTTTCTTTTGAGAAAAAAAAAATATATATATTATATATATAAACAAAGGTGGAACGGTTGGATGGAGGGGATATTCGGTATATGTATTGATATTATATATATATATATATATATATATATATATAAGAGAGGGATTTAAAGTTGGTGTGATAGAAGAAATTATATATATATATATATATATATATATATATATATATAAATATCCAAAAGTTGAAGATATGGATTAGTTTTGAATTTTAAATCACACATGATGACATGCATGGTTGCCATGAAGGTTGGTGGATGTCTTTTTGAGTCAAACCGCGGAATGGCCAGGATTTATTTATTAAATATTTTCTTATTCATTAGGGCTAACTAATAATTAAAGAGTAAAATATGTGAAGCCTCATGTATGGAACCGGTCGATTTCCAGCACACAAGTGGGTCACGCGTCCATTGAATTGGAGGATCGATCACGAGGCATGTTGCCACCGCGTCGCCAACTGGTCTTCCGAGGAACTCGCGTGCCAATCATGCAAATCTCGGATGATCCTTATCTACTAGATTTGAAACTATCCATGATCTCTTCGTGGGTTGCTATAAAAGAGGAGATCATCTCAAACCCTACCGTGGCTACCATCATCCGTAGAAAGAGAGAGGAAGCGGGCGGTGGTGTGGAACCGAGGAGTTCACTAGAAGGCGACTGCCGTCGGACGCATGACGAAACTGGAGGCGACACCATGGTTTGGGCGTCATAGCCTTCCGAACAACCCCGACGCCAGAAGTTACGTGAGTCCTGCGATCTCCGATGATGTTATACAAGAACACTGTGAACATCTACATGATTTTGAATCTTGATTTTCATTGAAGTAGTTAAGGAGGGTTTCATGATAGAAGGTTCAAAGATGGTTGTGATAATATAGAGAGTGATGGTTTTGTATGAGGGTCATGGTTTATTATGCATGCATCTAGGAGCGATTCCTTTCAAAGTTTTATTGATTTTCAAAGTAAGGATTAGCATGCAAGGGTTCTCATCTTCTGAAGGTCTGTGTGTGTGAGTGGGAGTTATGAGATGCTACATGTATGGTCATATTGGGGTTTGAGAGGAGTGGATAATCTGGAGGTTGTGTTGCTCTGCAATGCAGGTGTACAAACTGAGGATGGGTGGTACATGATCGTATGCAGGCCTTATGGGATAGATCTAGCCATGGTTGAGTGAATAAATGGGTTTTGAATGGTTGTGCGCCTGGTTGTGGTTGATGTACTAGATGGGTTCATGAAGTATATATTAAGCTATAGAAAGGTTGTGTGGGAGGTTTGGTTTCTTAAAACAGCAGGAGGATTGGATGATCAAGGTTGTTAGAGGGTGAGTGGTATCCAAGTGTGTTAGGCTTTCAATTAATGATTTCAGTTTGGATGGTTTTAAAGGTTGAGGTTTTAGTGAATGTCAGAGTGGTCAGTCTAGTGATGTTGACTGCAGGGTCTGGAATGATAATATAATTAATGATGCTAAGGTTTTGTTATTTCATTGCTGGTTGAACCATGAAAATTGGTTGATAAAGAGATGGATGGTACCATGCTGTTTCCTGGACTGGACTGTGAAACATGGAACATTGAGTTGATTCAGTAGTTAAATAAAAGCATGGTTTTATTAATGGTGTGTACTTAGTTGGTCGGGTTCGGTTAGACCAATTTATTAAAGGGTTGATTTTCTTTAGATTAAAGACTTAATTGTATTAAGTGGTGGGCTAATTAAATGAATTGGATTTGGTTTCAAGAGAGATAGCTCTTGGGGTTGAGGTGATGTATCTAAGTTGATTAATGTATTTCAAACCCAACTTGGGTTTTGGTCAAGTCGAGTTAGTGAAGTCAAGGAGATTAGGTTTGATAGTGAGTCAGACCTATTAGTAGAGCATGCGTTATAGGAGTAGTTACTCTTAAACACGTGTGCGTCTATTAAGATTGGGATTATGATTACCAGGTATCGACGAGGAACGCTAAGCTTCTTTGGGACAAATACCGAGCGTTGGTTGGATTGCGATAAAGGTAAGTTACTCTTGCCTCGTTCCTACCCTTTGTATGGGTTTCTTTGGCATTCTTATACCTGGTTTGGTATATCCTTTGCTGGTATCGTGATTGTGCTTGTGATTATGATTTGGATATCTGTTGTTGATTCCCGGTATACATGTTTTGTTTGATGCTTCCATATCGGTTGATTGGTTGTTGTATGAGCTTGCTTTTGGATGCTCACTGAGCATGCCACCGTGGACCGGGACATTCTTGCAACCGCGATTGGTACTGCGCTACATCGCGCTCCTTGTGACCACTTGTATGACCGCCTGTAGCTCTTCCACCGCAGCGTGCAGCCCCATCCACCGTTGCCGACTTGCGGCGCCGCATACATCATCACTCCATGATTGTAAGCCTCAACTTGGGGATCATTACATTGTTTAATAGACTAGTTAATGAATTTAATTATGAGTTTTAGAGGCGTTGAAATGGAGGGCTATACTTGAAATCAAGTTGTATTTTGGGGGTGTAAAGATTGTAGAAATGAATGTGCTTGATGCCTTAGATTGTACCTTGGATGAAGATGAATTCCATATGTTTTAATTGTTATTATGGATGAATGATTGTATGAAATTTGGGGCCCTAAATATAGGGGAGGTGCGCCAATTTTCATGAAAACTCTAGGTATAAATGCTTATTAGTATTCATGGTAACATACCTAATTGTACAATTCTTGATTCCTTTGGTAGAAATACATATTAGAGAGAATGTCATTGTCAATGGATTTATGTTTGTATAATTAGAACCTTAAAGGTTCATGGATGTTATGTCTTGTTTTAGAAATGAGTATGCCCATATGGTGTTTGATGAAATGCCTCTATGAATTTGGTTGTATGAAAACTAATGTTATAAGGTTGGAATGTTATGGGACATGCATGTGATTGATTGAGTTAACTAATTGTAAATGTTGGAGATGTGAAGAGCATGAATGTTTGTATAATTCGGGAGCTTAGAAATAGAAGGGACTATGTCGAAATGTGTTTTGAAAATCAATGTTACCCATCTTGTAGTTGAAAAAAAATGCCTATGATGGTTATGTGGTTTAATTGAACTTGAGCTATTATTAACCCTTGTTGTTGTATTAAGAATAAACGTGCCTATGTATTGTTTGAGAAATGCAAGTATTGGATTCCAAGTTTAGGAATTTATTGAAGAGAATTGAACTCCAAGTGAAAGGAATTTGTAGAAATTACTGTAGCACTGCAGAATATGGATTTTTGTTCATTTTTTTTAGGGCCGTATAAGAGATGATAATGAGCCCAATTATGATGGAAATGAAAGACAATATTATGAATATAATATACCGGGAGATTGGAATGGAATGGTGAAGGTTTGGAGCTTAAATTTGAAGTTCCAAGTTCATGTTTTATGCGGTTATTGTAGCTACCGTATAGAGAGTGAACTATAACTCAAATGTTTTCAAAAAGACTCGGAATTTGATTCCGATCGTCCCGATAGTTCGGGTGTACATTTAAACTAATAAAAATGGATGCGGGCAGGTGTCTAAGAGCCGGATCCATCGGTTATAAATTAAAAGCCACGATATTTCGGTAAACTCACGATTAGGGTAATTAAATGCATGTAATGCATTCAAATTGTTATGAAATGTTATATGATGAACATTTACCATGTTTAGGACGTGGTGAGACGGTCTAGGACGGATCGGGAGTATCGGGCCGAGTAGGCCCAAGAGCGAAAAAGGTAGGATGTCGCTTGAGATGCACCGTGAGTATTTCTAACTCATAGTATTCTCTTGATTCTTTGTTGTTGTTGTGCTAGATGGATGTTGGAGTCCATCTTTTGATACCTACTTTCATCTATCGAAATGTTATGCTTCTTTGCATTGCTTAAGTTGTATACTCGATTAGATTTGCTCGCTTTGAGTGTGATTCTATTTTACGCTTTGCTTGAGCTTTTGATATTGCTCTGCTTTCGGTCTGTTGACACTTTCGGTTTGATTATTCCTTTCTCCTACCCCGCTTGTGATTTGGTTCTAGCCGGGTAGGCTCTACGCCTGGGAGGTCCGTAGGTATTCCTTCCTCCCACCCAGCTTTGATTGTTGTACTCGTATTTCCTCGAGAGGTTCCCAATATATATTCGAGATGGTCTTCCTCATATATATGGGTTTTATATCTCGAGGGATTATTACTATCATGTTTTTCAAATGCGTATTTAAGTAGAGTTTACTCCTTAGATACGTATTGGCTTCGATCTCGATGAGATCTCACGATCGTGCATAATCAAGATGTGCTACCTTGGATATATATGTATACATTTGTTAGGTATTAGTACTATCAATCTCTTACTTTCGAGGCATGATATATCGGACGGAGACCCCGCCGAGGGTGTATAATATCCGGCCACGGGCCTGGCCGGAGGGCATTATAATATCACGGCCACGAGCACTTGGTGCTCCATCGGACTGAGACCCCTACAGAGGGTGTATAATATCCGCCACGAAAGCACTTGATGCTCCATCCGGACGGAGACCCCGTGAGAAGGGTGTAAAATATCCGCCACCCGCTTTGGCTCGGTCGAGAGAGGTATTTTACGGCCATGTGCACATGTATGCTATAAGCGTAGCCCGGCTTAGGCGAAGGCGATACCGATGGTGTCGTAGATGTAAATGAGACATCTTAGTATCACATATGCGGAGGTTGAGTACATCTGTGGATTTATCCACTTTCACGAGATTTGTTATTTGCTTGTGATGTTATTATTGCATATTTGTACTTCTTTTTATTTTACATTTCTTTCCTAGTGGCTTCCGCCACCTTTATTGATTTATTTTAAGCGATCCTCTTTGGGCCTTTCTTTGGCTCATGCACTTGATGGATGTTTTCTCGAGGTGACAATGAGGGGTAGAATTAGGGGGACTAGATGAGGACCTTGCGAGTAGCTAGGGCGGAATTCGGGGAGAGAGCTTCAGCGAGACATTGACCCCTGCTGCTTGATGGGGATATATGTTGGTACGAGGGTTTGCGGGCCTCTATTCCTTTCTGAGTGAGAGTTGTCATTCAGGACCTGCTAGGGTTTTATAAAAACCTTATATATATTTCTTCCGCTGATTTATAATTTAAACTCTGATTTAATTATCTGCTTATGTTACTTAGCCTTGCGTGCTTCTAGGGGCGACCCTATAAGCACGCGGAGTTGTCAGCGTCTTGCCGAGGCCGGGATCCGTGTTGAGCGTGGCGGATAAAATGGTATCGAGGCGTAATCGAGCATCGGAAGGTGTTTGCATAGGTGAACATCTTTCAATATCGTGGAGCAAGCGTGAAGCAAAGACACCCTAGTGACCCCTAGTAACTTAGAATGATTAGCACGGCTGTGATTACGATTTCTTTGCGAGAGTGTGGAGTGCGGGTAGAGTACTCGTTAGAGTAGTTATGCAGATATATAATTTTGTCTAACATGACTAAAACATGCCGAGGGGAGGCGAGGATGACTTAAATGGGAGGTGGTAAGTCCACCCCATCATAGGCCATGGGTGAGGTGGAGGCTCCTACTCAAGCTGATGATTTTGTTGGAGACTGAGATAGGATCGACTATATGCTAAGTTCCCTGAGTACAGTTCCAGACTTAGAAGCTTGCCCTTATTGAGGATATATGGATTTTCCAATTTCGAGGACGAAATTCCTATAAGGGGGGGAGATTGTAACACCCGCCCCGAAATAAATAAGGATTTTTATTTATATATTTCCAGAATTTATTAAATAGTAATTTAATATAGTAAAAGATGAAATTTGAGAAGAATTTCAAAGGGGCTGATTAATCCAGATTTAATTAAGTACTAATTAAATCAGATTAATTATCGAGGAAAGGAAATAGACAATTTAAAATGGAGAATTGTAACGCCCCGGTTTTCTTAATAATTATTAGTCAATTCTCAAAGAATAAATCGGGGTGATTTAAAATGTAAATAAAGATTTAAGTATTTAAATGGTCTTCGCGCTGAAGATATGTCGACACTATTTATATGGTGAAGCCTGTAAAATCTTCACCGACCATAAAATTTTTAAGTACCTGATGAGCCAGCGAGAGCTGAATATGCGGCAGAGACGGTGGATAGAGTTGCTGAAGGACTATGATTGTACTTTTGAGTACCACCCTTGCAAGGTGAATGTTGTAGGCATACTGGCGAGAAGACAATGGCACGGTTAGGGGACCACCAACCCAGCCCAATTACGCAGTTGAGATCCAACAGGGGTCCAACTCTCAAAGAGATGAGCTAGGGTGTTACTAGGAAGTTTCCACTGCGTGGCGATATTGACCAGTTAAGGAGGCTCAAATCACGAGACCCCAAGTTTATGAAGGTGGCTAGGGAAGCTTCTGAAGAGAAGGCGTGGTGATTATTCCTTATCTTGGATGGGCGGTGATGGTTAGTGCTCGAATTTATGTGCCATGCAATAAGGAAGCCCTCAAGCAACTGATATTGGAGGAAGCTCATTGTTCGGCCTATGCTATGCATCCAGGGAGCATGAAGATGTACCGCAACATCAGAGAAAACTACGTCTGGAGGAGGACGAAGAAGGACATTGCTGAGTATGTGGCCAGGTGCTTGATCTGTCATCAGATCAAAGCTGAGCACAAGAAGCCACCAGGGTTGTAAGTACCTTTAAAGATTTTAGAATGGAAGTGGGAGCGGATAGCCATGGACTTTGTGACTGGTTTACCCCGAACCGGTCAAGGCAAAGATGCTATCTGGGTAATCATTGATCGATTGACACTACAAGAAAACAGCCAAATTGCGACGGATTTTAGCGAGGGAAATATTTCATTGCAAAGTTGCTAGAAATTTGCGACAACTTTGCGACGGATACATATTTAGCTAGTAAATAGCGAGGGAAAACATTTCGTTGCTAAAGTTGTCCACCAAGATGTTGTTTTTAGCTAGGAAATAGCGAGGAACTACACATCCGTTGCTAATCTTGCGCGCGAAGAATTTGGCGCGCCATATGGCGTGTACTTAGCGAGGGATTTTTCCCTAGCTATATTGCGAGGGAAAATCCCTCGCTAATTATAGTACGGGCATCACGTTATATACTGTATTTAGCGAGGGAATTTTCGCTCGCTAATGTCATTATATAACATTCTGGATCTAATGAAACTAGCGAGGGATTTTTCGCTCGCTAATTCCATTAGATAACAAAAACATATAATGAAATTAGCGAGGGATAATTCCCTCGCTATTGCCCACGCTAATTTTCGCAAATAATTTCATTACCGCCCGCGCCTTTATTTGACCTTTACTTTCTTTGTACTCCCTCCAGGACGTTTGTGATTTTAGGGTTTTCTCCACCAATGCAAACTGAGAAAAAGGAACTAGAGACTAAAAAAGGAAGATCCGGAGAAGCCCAATCCTGAGGAGAAGGTCCTTGCGGTGTTAATTCGTTCTTTGATAGGGTTTGGATCTTCCATTGGCTCGATCGACCGGGGAGCTTGGATTACTTCTCCAAGGTTTGATTATTTCTTTCTGTTTTTGGTTTTTCTTTTGATTTCTAGGGTTTCGGTTTTTGTTTCAATCTTCAACCTATAGATTTTGATGTTTGGGCGCAACCAAGGTCTGCATCCATTTTACACTAAAATTTCTTGAATTTAAGAGATGGATTAGTTTTTTCTCTTGATGATTTTGTTGTTTTTCTTCTTTTATTGACTAATTAGTTCAAGAAGCTGGGAAGACTGCTGCCATTGTTGTTGGAGGTGCAGCTGGGCTTTGCTTTTTGGCGATTTGCCTGCTATTTGCCCATTCTTTAAGGAAGGGCACAGATGGTTAGTTTTTATTCGAGAAAATTCAATTTTTATGCTTTACTATCTTGAATTTCTTATTAATTACTGAAATTACTGCCTTTAATGGATCTTTTGGTGAGTTATTTTGTTCGAAACTAGGTTTCCAATATATTATCTTGATTTGTTGGTTTTTTCTGAAATTAATTATGTTTGGGATGGTATCTTCCTCATTTTGAAAGTTGAAACTCACTTTATAGCACATTTAAAAGCATTATCCTATTGTTTATTTATGAAATTAATGCCATTGTTGGTGCTTGATGTGATAGTGATGGTGAGTTGTTTAGTTGAACTTCAGTATACTTACTCTAATTGCAGCAACAATTAGCTTTAACTCCTCCAAAGTTTTTACTTGCAATAGACCATAATAAAGATGGGTATCACCAGGAACTTAAGCATTGACTTCAAATTCATGCTTCCAAGTTCAAACTGCAGCCACTCTAGCTAATTATATAACATTGACTGCATCACATTACACTCAAAGTAATGATTATTTATACAATAAAAGGCAGTAGATATTTATTGTGAATCTTTTGACTGAAACCAGCTAGATCCGATTAGTATTTGCTAATAATCAGAATTATGTGCGAAACAGAACAAGCCAGATAATAATCAGTGAATTTTTAGGGATGGCCCTAAACCAAACATAAGAGTTATTTATAATCAAGCTAGCATTTAAAATTTATAATTTAAACTCGATTAGGATAAAATAATTTTAAATCACAAATGATTTTGAAATTCTGAGTTGTCTGACATTTATGTTCACATTGAATTATATCATTCTAGTTCATTTTGAACAAGTTTTTATTGATTATTTACCCCAAATCTTCCTAATAATTGTTTATATCTGACAATTTCTTGCAGTCTTGGACCACCTGACTTCTATCCGCAAACTCCTAACTGTCCTGAAGAGACATTTACTAGGGAATATCTAGTCTGGTACAAAGAAACTGTAGAAGGAATCGAGGTGAGTTTGATTGTTATCTCTGAGTATGTTCATTATGGTGTGGGTGTGTTATATCCTTCATAAAGCCATAATGTTTTCTCAGGCTTCTAGAAATGATTTACTGAGTCCTGTGGATTTTATGTATATTTTATTTGAATTTAATTATTATTCAAACTATCTTAGCTCTTGAACTCTTTTAATTTTTTTGGAAATTAAAGAATTTCAAAGGCAAACTATATCAATTAATTATTGAATGTTTATTACCTTTTACTTTAATATCCATATTGCTGATTCAAAATTTATTATTCTCATACATACCATTCAAAAGTCCTAATCCAAGGGTAAATCAAACCTCCATGTCAAAAATCTATGTTGTCCAATTTCCTCTAGTGTAGAGTACACTAAAAGAAGGATCTGCCAGGTTTAACTTGCAAGTAATATGATCTTAGTTTAAATCACAAATGCTATTTCACTTTTCAGGATTTTCAAGAAGGTTCTGGGGCCCCTATTTTTCTTTTGACATCCCAGGTTGGTGGACTTGGCCTTACCCTTACAAAAGCAGATCGTGTCATTGTGGTGGATTCTGCTTGGAACCCAAGGTGACTTGAATAGTTTGCATGATCAGGACTATGGTTTCTCTATATTGCTGATATTTGTCATGTAACCTACATTCCATTTTAGCATAGCCATGTATCAAACTCTACTTCCTGGCAGTCCAATCAAGCTAAGACTTTTGATACTTTGTGATTTAGCGTATCTATTTATAATATAATGTCTCTTAGCATTTCCTATCAAGTTTCATAGTGAGAGTGACCTGATCTGTGACTACAATAGGCTAAACCTAACTTTTGATGAAAGGACAATTTTTTTTTTTTTTTTTTAAGATGAAACAGACAAGAATTGATGAGAATAATATTGGATTGCAGGTGGTAGGGCTAAACGTCCATTTTAAGCAAAACATTTTGCAGTACACACAGATATTTTTTTTATATCCAAATGGAGCAGGTGTAATTATCTATCTTATTGATATATAATTGAAGAACTCAAGAAAGTACCTTTGTGCTGTTTTGAAGGCAATCATCTGAAAAATGGCTGATGAATGTATGTCTAGAGTATATGCAGTGTTATCCCTTGACTACCAGAAACTTCTCAATGATGCTTGAAGTTTTATGCAACTTTCTGCTCCTATATATCTTAACCAGCATATTTAAACTATGCAGTGTTTAAATGAAAAGTTACTACCTATGGAGCCTTCAGTCTGTCAAGGTCTGCTGTCATGTTCTTTTAATTATTAACTAATTAAAATACATGGGATTTATGGTATTCTAAAGTTTGCATCTATTTTTCTTTGAACATAGTTTTCATCTTATTAAATTGTTTATGTGTTATAATATGCTATTTTGATATTTCTTTAGATGTTAGTGTTTTCTATGAAAATAATAATAATAATAATAATAACATTATCAATACGAGTGGTTAAAAAAAGAACAAAAGCTCTATTGATGGAATTTTTATAGGATTTATCATTGTGCATTCACTATAGATTCATTATATTCATGATTTGATCTAGTGTTGTCTATATTAACATTAGTTTTATCCTCCATACAGTCACTAATCATATTGTTTAAGATTTTCTCCATTTTATTTAAATTTATTTCAGTCTTTTATTGACCTTTTATTTATGACAGTGCTTACGAAAATCTAGTGAGAAGGAAATTAAGCTTTGCAAATTCACTGTCTTTCATTTTCTTATCACCTTATCCTTCTTTATTGCAACCTAACACAAGAAAGTAAGGTTTCCTTTTATTTCCTTCTTTTTCCCTCTACTTTCCATCAATCCAAACCCAATTAACTTTGGATCTTATCAACAAACATTTAATCAATCAAACAAGTTTGATGTTCAAGGCATTGTTTGATTAGGGAATAATTACATGTTATTAACCACAATTTTGCTAGAGTGATGGTTTCCTGAGCACCTAAATGGTTGTTAAGTGGGCCATTAGAAAACATCATTAGCATTAGATTACATTGGCATCCCATCAATTGATCAATCAAACAACCACAATGGCATGACTATTTCTATAAGCATATTCTTTAAGAATGCCAAAATCTAACTATATAAGTAGTGTTGGGCTTGAGCTCTC
This sequence comes from Dioscorea zingiberensis, assembly GCA_026586065.1. NCBI lineage: Eukaryota > Viridiplantae > Streptophyta > Magnoliopsida > Dioscoreales > Dioscoreaceae > Dioscorea > Dioscorea zingiberensis. Next base: position 113,904 of record JAGGNH010000018.1, on the reverse strand, counting down.
TGTTTTTTGTTGATTCATTGCACATGAACTGTAGCATAACATTGTCGGTTTTTTTTTTTTTTTGCAGGGAATTGAGAACTCTTCATCTTCAAGGGACACTTGGCTCTGAGCTTGGGAAGCTAATTAACATGAAGTATATGTAAGTATATTTTTTCTTGTTAGATCTATTCTTTGGTTAACTTCACTTGTACTTATTTTTTCATTCAATTCATTGAAAACTTCCTGGATTTCAAAATAAAGAGGTTGTTCAAACTGAAAAGGCTCCTGCAGTATTGGGATATATTCTTCGTTTCTGGTGTTCTTGGACTTGTTCTTGAGGTTTGTTATTTGGCATTTTATATATTTTGTAATGTCTACATTTATTGGTCGACTATAAATATATTTTGTTATCTTTGTGGAGCTCTTTAGTTAGTTGATCTTTCTCATGGAAACAGGAAAAATCATTTCTGAGAGCATAGAGGATCAAACTGAATAGGTAAATTATTTTCTTTTTTAACTTTATGACATAACTTTATATTTGTTTAGTTTTCTATGATTTGTTTAGTTTGCTTTACATTACTATCCTAATATCTCCCTTCATGATTTTGTCTCTATTGTAGTTATGAATCATTTTTAAATCCAATTTTAGCGTATGCTCTATTAGCTTGCTAATAGAGCAAAAACAGTGATTTAGATAATCCAAAGACATTGGATATTTTAATCAAAGTTGTCAATCAAGATGGCCTAATCATAAAATTCTAACAAACACTAAAGGTTTGTGCTATATCTTGTTCAGTTTTATGTATAATAACATTCATTGGTTTCATTTTTGTAGATATGACTCGAGGACGAGGCAATAGGGGTGGAGTTGGTCGTAATGTCGGAGGGAGGGGACGGTGTGCAAGACTGTGTCCATTACCACCTACTTTGAATGCGGCCCCACATCTTCCCACCATTACACCACCAATTGAGATGCAATCTACACCTAACCAACAACCCGAGGTGATGCGTCCCGTACAAGGACCATCAATAGCTTCAGTGAATATTGCTTCTACAACGGCTGAGAATGCGCTACCTACTGGATCATCTCAACAGAGTGATTCTCAAGTAGAAGCTAGTGTAACTAGGGGACATCCAATACCTGCTGACCCTCTGGGAACAAATCGTAAATGGGTCACAATTACTCGTGGGATGTAAGTATACAAAAACTAAACTATTTAGTCCATGTTTTTCCAATTTGGTTCCGTGTACTTGTTGATCATTTTTTACTTTTTTTTCCAGATTAGGTCCATCTACTGAGTGCTCTCGTCGTATTCGATCCATTTTTGAGGAGAGATTTGATGATGATGGGGCTAGGTGGCCGTCGGTATCAAATGAGACCAAGGAGTTTTATTTTGAGGAGTTCAAGGTAAGCCTAAGTTCCAATTATGCAACAAATTTTGAGGCAAATAATTGTATGTTTTATGTGTGAACTTGGTTGTATCACGAAACATTATTTGTTATCATGCAGAAATACTTTTATTGGAATCCGGCGATTGACCACTTGGTCAAGGAAGCTTGGCTAACAAAGGCTTCCACTCGGTACGGCGATATGATTTGTAGATTGAAGAACAAGAGTAGCCGACCTAAATATGTTCCAGAATCTGTGTGGACCAAGTGGAAAGAGGCATGGAGGGAACCAAATATTGTGCGTATATCTCAACAAAATGCAAAGAACCAACGTGGTGGATCTGAGGATGGGCTGTGTCCTTCTACCCACTGTGGAGGCTCTATCTCCCATTTTGAGCATGGGAAGCGATTAGTAAGATTTTTTTATATGTGTTAAATTTGTACAAATACATCAAAAATTGTGATTATAGCTAACTACATTCTTATTGGTCTATATGTGTAGGAGCAACAATATGACCGTCCCCCGACACCCTTCGAGGTCTTTAGGCGCACACACACGAAGAATGGTGATGGTCAAACATTTACGAGTAATAGAGCTCGCACTATAAATGTGAGTCACTATGAAATTTTTTCCCTATATTTTTTAATGAATTTCATTGATTTTTAATGTGGGGTTATGCAACTGATGGATACCAATGGGGCAATTTTTCTCTGTGATTGTTTAAAAGGAATTATTCTGAGCTTAAGACATGATTTCTTGAACTCATGTCTGGTGCTTCATTGGTTTCAGAAATTATCTATTAAATTTAATTCTTTATAATCATCTTTTATGCAGTGTAATTTAAGAAGCTCACAAATTTAATGTTTTGTCATTTGTTGCTCCAGCCTAGGTGTCGATAGAAAGTATGCTATTGTTTCGCCATGATTTTTTTTGTTACGAAACTAGCCAACTAAATGTTATTTGCCATTAAGGAAGAGTTCTCACTTGTTTTTCAGAGTTTTCCTTCTTGTTGCTTCATAAATTTATAATAGACAGTTGAATGAGATTTAATTTATGGATAAAAGATTTAATTGTATAGATCTATTTATTAATGAAAATTTGTACATTTGCAAATTTTACTGTTTTTACTTGACACTTTGATGAAACACAACACAAATTTGAATCATAAGTTTAGATTTTTCCAAATTAAAAATTCAGCGTTTCAACCACATAAATATTCTTCAAGTCTTGATACAATTTCTTCCAATTTTGAGCCATTTGAACAGATCTTGTGCATTGTGTACTTAGTTTCTCAATTTCCATTTCAGTGGCACTCGTAGAATTCTGGAAGAAAAACAAAAAAAATTAATTGTTAGTCAATTTTAGAAATTTTGTTAGTCATCTTTGTTTCATTCTCACATATTTGCCTTGTTTTCTTTTGGATTATATTGCATGCTTCTCTTAGGATCGATATCTCGCTTTGGTAGAGGATAGAAGTAGATCGGAGGGAACCACATTGGATGAAAATCAACTATATTATGAGGCTGCTGGTGGGGCAAAGAAGAATCGGGTGTGTGGTTTAGGAACACAGGCGAGCTACTACTATCCCGATGCTTCCTCTTCATCATGTAGTGCATCTAATGCACACAATGCTAGAGAGGTCCAGGAGCAGGTGGATGTGGCTATTTCATCCATACGCACGGAGATGCAACAACGAGAAATGGAGATGCTGCTTGTGAAGCGGAGATGCATCGGCCGAAGCGAACATGCGTGCTTCTTTTGAGACACTAGCCACGGATGCTGGCGGTTCGAGGAAGCGAGATCGGCATGAGATGTTGGCGAGCCGCCCACTACCGGAGCCTACTGACCATGTCGTTCATCCATCGCCTGATGGCATATGATCACTTGCTTGTTGATCTTCTTATTTTGTATCTTTTTTGTATTTATATATTGTCCGTTATTTACTACATTTTGGAACATGGTTGTACACCTTTGCTTATTAGATATATTAAACTTTTTGTTTATATACTTAAATAGTAATACAACTTACTATATTAATTTATATATGGAGTCAATTACAGGATACATGTATATATTTTGGAAATTACAGGGGCTTTAAAATTGTAGTATGGGGACCAATAAATCTGGTTTTTAAATAGAAAAAAACTCACACATTAGCGAGGGAATAGCGAGGGCCATCAAATAAAAAAATTCCTCATGATAAATATACCCAGGGATCGGCCCTCGCTAAGTCGTCGCTAATGTAAAAAATATTCGAGATTTTAGCGACGACCCACAAGGGAAAAAATTTCTCTCGCTAAATAGCTAGAAAGTTTCCCTCGCTAAGTTGTCGCAAATGATAACAATTAGAGTAATGTTGTTTTCCCTCGCTAAATACCTAGAGAGGTACCCTCGCTAATTCATCGCAAATGATAAGGGAGGAAGGTATTTGCGGAGAGAATTTAGCAAGGACCAACGAGGGAATAATGCTCTCGCTAATTACCTAGAGAGATATTTCCTCGCTAATCCCTCGTTATTATTCAGCGAGGGACAATTCCCCTCGCAAAATATTTGCGAGAATCGATATTGTAAGGGAAAATTTTCTCTCGCAATTACCTCGCTAAAGTGATTTAGCGAGGGGAATTTCTGATTTAGCGAGGGATTTTTCCCTCGCAAATTTACAGTTTTATTGTAGTGTGACCAAGTCAGCTCACTTCCTTCTGATCAAGATGACGTATTCTCGGGACCGGTTGGCACTGTTGTACGTAGACCAGATAGTGAGGCTACACGGAGTACCTGTGTCTATAGTTTCTGATAGAGACCCAAGATTCACCTCCCATTTTTGGGAGTGTTTGCATAAAGCGTTGGGGACAAGATTGAACCTGAGCTCAACATACCACCCGGAGTCAAATGGACAATAAAAGAGAACCATCTAGATACTGGAGGATTTAATCGAGTATGTGTTATGGAACTTCCCGGGAGCTGGGACGAGAATCTGGGATTGTTGGAGTTTGCCTACAACAATAGTCACCAGACGAGCATTGGTATGCCACCGTATGAAGCATTATACGGTAGAAGATACAGAACACCATTATGCTGGGATGAGGAAGGCAAAAGAAAGATCTTAGGCCCAGAGTTAGTACAAATCACTTCAGAGAAAGTCAAACTCATCAAAGAGTGCATCAGGAAAGCTCAAGACGGGTAGCGGGGCTACGCCAACAAATGTCGAGTTTGAGGTAGGAGATGAGGTGTTCCTGAAAGTATCGCCATGGAAGGGTATACTTCGATTCCAAAAGCGTGGGAAGCTGAACCCACGATACATTGAGCCGTATAAGATAGTCGACAAGGTAGGTCCTGTAGCATACCGACTTATCTTACCAGAAGCGCTGTCGAGGATACATAATGTTTTTCATGTATCGATGCTGCGGAAGTGCATCAAGGATCCGAATCAAGTCTTGGTGGGACCAGCTGTAGAATTAGCACCAGACTTGAGCTACGTAGAGGGACCAGTACGCATCCTCGACAGGAAGGAGCAGGCATTGAGGAACAAGATGATATCCTTGGTGAAGGTGCTGTGTAGTCATCACCAAGTGGAAGAAGCCACTTGGGAAAGAGAGGATCAGATGAGGGAACAGTACCCTCAGTTATTTTAGTTACTTATCAGAAGGAAATTTCGGGACCTAAATTCCTAAGGGTGGGAGAATTTTAACATCCCAAAATTTCCTAAGTATAATTAAGTAAATTTTTGAAATTTTAAATGAGGTTAATTAAATTAAACCAGATAAATTAGTATTAACGTCAAGGTTAAAGAAAATCAGAATTTAGTGGACCGAAATTCATCCTCGCAACTATAGGGCCGAAAGAAGGCCTTATTGGGCGAGGCCAGAGTTACATAGAATAGTTGGAGATGGATAGTCGGCCGAGTTAGATTAATTAAACCAGAAATTAATTAAATATTAATTAATCCAGATTAATTGAGTAAGAATATCGTCCAAAGTTAGAGTCCCGATAAAGTAGATCTGGCCGAGTAAAAAACGAGAAACGTGGATCTGGGTCAGGAGAAAGGACGACCCGTGATGCTATAGTGAGCTCGTGTCACTGGGGTCGTCTGACCCGGGATTCCCGGATCTGGTCTGAGATAGAGACAAGCCAGAGAATATCATTAGTCGCCCTAGTGACGGCATAATAAGAAGATAGGATCAATTTAAAAGTCGTTTGGCTTGTAGTGTAGATATTTTAGAAGATAAATTATTTAATCAAATACATATTTATGGATAAGTTATTCTAATGTCTTAGTTAATAAAAAGAATTAATTAAATTTAAATGTGAGAGTATTTTTATATTTCTCTCGATCACACCTCGTAGAACATTTCCCTTTTCTTCAACCTCTCTCGCCTTACCCATGCTCAAGTAGCTGCACTCCTAGCTATCACCGTAGCTTGTCAGCGGTTAGGGGCCGGTCGGTCACGGCCCTCGGCCGGCGCATACCAAGGCCTCTCGCCCGTGCCCGAGCAGCCTTCCAGGCGCGGCGCCCGATCCCTGACCGGAGACGCCTTGAGATCCCAAATGCCGACCACCCACTACACAGCCGCCGCCGTCCCTTCCATGTCGGCTGCCGCCTTCGGCCAGAGTTGCGTTCAGTCCGCCACCCTCGCGAAGGCCATCAGCAACTCAACAAATGAAGCTCGAGCCAAAATCAGCCCTCAATACTCCTTTGTGAGCTCCTTAAGAACAACCCTGCCAGTAACTAACTACTCAAAAGATCTAATTTGGGGAAGCCCCAAACTGAATTCATAAATCTGGGGTTGGAGATGGGTGATTAAATTATACATGTATAAGGGCTATGTATTGTTAGATGTTGCCATGGAGTATAGATTGTTAGTTAGAGTTGATATGTGTGAATGGTTGTATGTTTTCGGGGCCCGATAAATAGAGGAGGTGCTGCCGGAAAGTCACCGATTTTACATACTTTATCCTTTTAATTAGAAGCTCTATTTGGTTATGAAAAGCATGTTAGAGACCCTTAAGTTTTCATATAAGGCATGCTTGAATTTCCAAGTCTATGTTAGTAATGAAAATGAGCACAGTTAGTTAGAAGTGTGAAATCTCGTATTCTTTTTGTATCGTATTCTATTTAGTTTTCATTAGAGTACGAATCAAGAGTACGGACTCCGTATTTATAGATTTCTTATTCTAACTATCAGGTAAGGGCAAAGGCAAGTCTGTCGCCGAAGGACCGAGCCAGATTTAAGCTCGAACCAGACTAAGGTGAGGGGATCTAACTGTACAGTTCACTTGATTACCGTATTTTTATACGATATAGATTTCAGTTTTGAAAAGCATGAACTAGGAGTTTTATGAAAGTTTTTGCAGTTTTATAAACCCATTTCATGCTTAGTATTCAGTAATAGAAAAGAGGAACAGTTACAGATACAGATAGATTACATTCTATTGATATGCTTGTATAGACCAGTGGTGGCTCGTGTAGAGCCAAAGAGTACGACACTCAAGTTAGGGAGAGGGGTGATTTAAATTACGATTTAAGTCCCACTATCTCTGTTTTAAAAATACTTCCATTTTATAAAAATCAAAACCCCCTTTCCATCCCTTCGGATGCTTAGTGTACGTATATATATAGTCGACCACATATATCAGATATACTCATTGGTTGCTAGCCATACAATATTGAAGTAGATGTGTAGTCAGAGAATTAGTCTTGTGTTTATCAGATGATGTCGCATTCCTCGCCTTCTAGAGATAGAGCTCATCTCAGAGAGAGAGAAGGCACAGGTACAGATTACCCAGGGGGAATGTCGGTTTTATATATATTTCACAAGATGTAGAAATGTAAAATCGATATGCATTTAAAAGAGAATACACTAATCAACATTTACTTGCTCAAGATTCGCCTAGCTTTTCTATTTAAATTCAAAGATTTTCTATTCATGTTTTTATACGCCATATTTCTTTTATAGTTTTACTTATTATACACTGTACGCTTATAATCCCTACGCATGACTTGTTCCCGCTTAATCGAGCTCCAAAGTAGCTCAAATCCTCAACTTTGACATTGTGATTGCAGGACGCTAGACATGAGACCATATAGAGGGTCGTCTGATCACGAGTAGTGGAGATGTCCTGTAGCTGGCTCTGACTCCACGTCTAGTATTATGTTATTTTGATTATGAGTGTTTGTGAGACATTAAGCTTAAGACAATATTTATTTGGTGTTGTATTAAACCAAATTGAGTTGGTGTTTTAATATAATCAGTTTGCTTGTTAAATTCCGCATGTTGTTAATTCTACAGTTAATTAACAGTGTACAACCTTAAGTTTAGGGTTCATTCCCAAAACCTGGCTGGTGTGATGCCTGGGTTCTAAAAAGGATAAGGGTGTTACAGTAATGAAAGGACGTTGTTATTATTAATATTATTCTTGTTTGTATATTTTTCATATGTTGTCTTTCCTTCTCGGGTGTCTTCAGTTATTACTTTGGATTTTATTTCTTTTATGGCATGTTTAAATCATGGCATGTTTTTTTTTTTTGGGGGGGGGGTTTTATTTATATTTTGTTTTATTCTCTTGTGTCTAGTTTTCTATTTGAATAGGAGCAATTTCATTAGTGAGATGTTGATGGTTAGTTTCTTTTTTTTTGTGTAAATCAGGGCATGTTCTTTTATTTTGTTTCTTTTGTTTTGTTACATTCTCTTTTATGTTCTTTTTTTTTGTTTGTTTGCTTGATCATTTTCCTGAATTGAAATGTTGTGTGTTTGATAGTTTTACTTATTTCCTTTAGCTGTTGTTGTAATCACGGTTAGTTTTTTGCAATCAAAAGGATGTTGTTATTATTAGGGCAAACGCCACTAATGGTCCCTGTACTTTATCACTTTGTTCATTTCTAGCCCTGTACTTTAAAAATGTTCAATACGGTCCCTGTTCTTTGCGTATTTGTTTAATCTGATCCCCAAGGTCTTTGGGCGTGGCGACTAATTTGCATCTGAATGAAATGCAAGTTTTTTTCTAAATTTTTTTATTTCCACCTGGTCATATTTTGCTAGCGTGGCAATTGCCACGTCATCCTTTCAAAAAAAAAAATTTGTGAAATAAAAAAAATCAATTTTTTTTTTCAAATTTTTTTTTAAAGCTCACATGGCTGCCACGTCAGATTTTCAAATTTTTTGTTAGTGTAAATAAATAAAAAATTCAGTTTTTTAAATAAAAATATTTCAAATGCTGACGTGGCTGCCATGTCAGCTTTCCAAAAAAAATTGTTAGTGAAAAAAAAATTATTATTTTTTTAAATAAAAAATTGAAAAGCTAATGTGGCAACCACATCAGCTTTAAAAAAAATAGTGAAAACTGTATGGTTTTTTAAAAAAAATATATATATATTTTTTTGAAAAAATGACGTGGCTGCCACATCATCTTTTCAAAAAAAAAAGTTAGTGAAAATTAAAAAAATCTATTTTTAAAATAAAAATTATGAAAATAGGACGTGGCGGCCACGTCGGCATGTCACGTCAGCTTTTCAAAATAAAAAATTTGTTGGTGAAAACAAAAAAAAATCATTTTTTAAATAAAATTAATATATTATTATTATTATTTTAATAAAATACGACCAGGTGGAAATAAAAAAATTAAAAAAAAAACCTGTATTTCATTCGTATGCCAAATCAGCTGCCACGTCAGCACTTGGGGACTGTATTGAACAAATACGTAAAGTACAGGGACCGTATTGAATATTTTTAAAGTACAGGGATGGAAATGAATTAAGTGATAAAGTACAGGGACAATTAGTGGCTTTTGCCCTTTTTATTAATATTATTCTTATTTGTATATGTTCTTTTATTTTGTTTGATTCTCCTTGATTTAGTTTTTTTTTTTTGCTTGATCATTTCCCTTATTTGAAATGTTGTTTGTTTGGTAGTTTTACTTATTTCCTTTATGGCTTGTTGCTTTAGTTTATGGCCTGTTCTTAATACGTAACACTATTTTAGATTAGGTTATCTGTGTTTTTTCCCTTATTATTTACACATATGTCATAGGAATTCTAATGGATACTAGTTATAGTACTCATGCTTGTAGGCAGCCGTGATCGCTGCCTCGGGAGCCAACAATTGAAAGGGAACTCCATAGAAATGGATTGATGCGCCGCATATTATATGGTGGTGCTTAACTCTGCACCGACTACATCCGGATGAATAGTATAACATTTTTCAAATTAGCATGCCTTTTATGAGATAGAGGACTTCTGCGCGATACAATACATTTGTCAGTGGAAGAACAATTAGCTATGTTTCTCCACACAATTGGGCACCATTCTCGAAATCGGGTCATGAAAATTGTTTTTGTTAGGTCAGGATCAACCGTCAATGGATATTTTAATGCAGTCCTCTGGGCCATTTGTGCAATCCGAGATGATTATGTGAAACAACCCGGAACAGAGACGCAACCTTGTATTTCTTCTAATCCCATTTACGCACCTTATTTCAAGGTATCAATGACTTCAATACACCTCAAATGTAATGATCATAAAATATGTAATAATTGTTGATTGGCTTTACTTTTTGGTTAGGATTGTATTGGTTTTCTTGATGGTACCCACATTGCCTCTAGGGTACCCTCAACACATGTCACCAAATTCCGAGGTCGCAAAGGAATTACACAAAATGTACTTGTAGTTTGTGACAGTAACTTGAAGTTTGTATACGTACTAGTTGGTTGGGAGGGTTCGACAAACAACTTTCTAGTATTGAAAGATGCATTGTCTAGACCTTCCCCGGCCAATCTACATGTACCAGAAGGTAAACTCTATGTTGTTTGCAAATATTCTTACGTAACATCACATTTTGCATCAAATAAAGCCATTATCAACCTTATTTATTTTTTCCCAAGGGAAATGTTACTTGGTCGACGCAGGGTATACAACTATGCCCGGTTTTATAGCTCCCTATTGTAAAGTTAGGTACCACTTGAAGGAGTATTCTGGGCGTCGACCGACGAATATGTATAAGCTATTTAACCTCCATCACTCACAACTGAGATCAAAGGTAGAGAGAGCATTTGGACTCCTAAAAAATTGGTTTAGGATTCTAGATTTTTGACCTTTCCACCCTTTCCAGACCCAGGTTTATTTGGTGCTCGCGTGTTGCGTCATCCATAATTTTATCTTGACGCTGACCACGATGACATATTATCCAAAAGTGAGGAGTTCGAGGTAGAAGATTACACCGCAACACAAGAGACGGTTCTAACTCTAAGGGAACAACGATTGAATGGTGAGCGTTGGAGAATGATACAGGAAAAAATTGCGGAGGCCATGTGGCGTGACTACATCAACCATAACGCAACTATCTGATGAATTAGTTTTTGTATTCTATTTTTGTGTTGTATTAAGTAAAGCACATTATTGTTGGATTCTGAAAAAATTAGCCTACTGTACTTGATGGATTCTTGTTGTGACTGAATCTATGCTAATATATGAATTTATGGTTTCATATTATGCAACAACTGATTTACTGGTATCTTACAAAGTGTATGAATGGTTTTCTATGCCATTTTGTTGGCTTCCCTGTCCTACTATTGAGTGGATGAATGTGTGGGTTGCAGATTTTTGAATATACATTCCCTGTTTATGATAGAATACAGAAATTTTCCTACTTCTGTTTTAATTTTTTTTATAGTTGTATTAGTATAATGCATGTATGCTTGTTAATTTTTTTTCCTCCTTTCTTTGATTCACATCTAAGGTAGGGGCATGCTGGTTAGTAAGGGGGTTTTGCTCCCTAGTTTTTTTACAGTTGTCATTCAAATGATGTGAATTCTCTATATGGTTCATGTTGGTAAGGGGTTTTTGCTTGGTGAGTTGTATTCATTTGCATCTATTTTTCAGAACAGGCTGTTATTTTTTTCAGGGTTTTATGTTTGTTTTTATTTTCTCTCTTCATATTTTACAATTATTTTCAGGGTTTTTACAGAGTTCTCCCAATTGATACTGTAGTAGGCACTGCAAGAGAAAAAAAAAGATAGAGAGGCTATAATATTGACAACCAAAAAAAGCTTTCACCAAATCATCAGTTGTAAATTCCCCACATATGTACTTGATTTTTTAATCAATTTGAAACTACAATTTAGTACATAATACACTAAAGATGCTAAAGTCAAAAGTAATTAATTGACAATAGAAAAATATTTGGGCAAAAGCCACTAATGGTCCCTGTACTTTATCACTTTGTTCGTTATCATCCCTGTACTTTAAAAATGTTCAATACGGTCCCTGTACTTTGTGTATTTGTTCAATACTGTCCCCAGGTGCTGACGTGGCACCTGATTTGGCATACGAATGAAATACACATTTTTTTTTCTAATTTTTTTATTTCCACCTGGCCGTATTTTGCTGATGTGGCAACTGCCACGTCATCTTTTGAAAAAAAATTGGTGAAATATAAAAATTTTTGATTTTATTTTCAAAATAATTTTTTATTGAAAAGCTGATGTCGCTGTCACGTCAGCATGCCACGTAAGATTTTCAATTTTTTTGTTGGTGTAATTAAAAAAAAATTCAGTTTTTTAAATAAAAAAATTTCAAATACTGACGTAGCTGCAATGTCAGATGACATGGCAACTGCCACGTCATCTTTTGGAGAAAAAAACTGGTGAAATAAAAAACATTTTATTTTATTTTCAAAATATTTTTTTGTTGAAAAGCTGACGTGGCTGCCACGTCAGATTTTCAATTTTTTTGTTGGTGTAAATAAATAAAAATTTCAGTTTTTTAAATAAATAAATTTCAAATGCTGACGTGGCAACTTCCACGTCATCTTAAAAAAAAATTGGTGAAATAATTTTTTTAAAATTTTATTTTAAAAATAAATTTTTTTTTGGAAAGCTAATGTGGCTGCTATGTCAGCATGCCACGTCATATTTTCATTTTTTTTGTTGGTGTAAATAAATAAAAAAATTTAGGTTTTTTAAAGAAAAAATTTCAAATGCTAACGTGGTTGCCATGTCAGCTTTCAAAAAAAATTGTTAGTGAAAAAAAAATTTAAATTTTTTTTAAATAAAAAATTGAAAAGAAGACGTGCCTGCCACATCAGCTTTTAAAAAAAAATGTTAGTAAAACTAAAAAAAATCCTATTTTTAAAATAAAAAATTATGAAAAATGACGTGGCTGCCATGTCGGCATGCCACGTCAGCTTTTCAAAATAAAAAATTTGTTGGTGAAAACAAAAAAAAAATCATTTTTTAAATAAAATTAATATATTATTATTATTATTTTAATAAAATACGGCCACATCAGCAAAATACGGCCAAGTGGAAATAAAAAAAATAAAAAAAAATATGTATTTCATTCGTATGCCAACTTAGCTGCCACGCCAAAGACTCTAGGGATCAGATTGAACAAATACGCAAAGTATAGGGACCGTATTGAACATTTTTAAAGTACAGGGATGGAAATGAACAAAGTCATAAAGTATAGGGACCATTAGTGGCTTTTGCCCTTTGTGGTACTGCTGTGTTTTATATGTAGGTCAATATAAACCTTTTTCTTTCCATGATCACAACAATTTGATTTTGTTCTTTAGCATCATCATTGTCATCAAATGGTACTATAGAGACATATCTATAGGTTTATATAGATTATGCTATGTTTGTCCAAATTGTGCTCTCAACTGTGTTTATTTTAGGTTAAAAGCCATTTTTGGTCCCTGAAAACGGGACCAATGTTCATTTCCATCCCAAAATTCAAAATTTGTTCAATATGGTCCCTATGTATTGCATATTTTGACATTTTGGGTTCCTATATATTCCGTATTTTGACATTTTTGGTCCTTATCATTGACGTAAGGCCATATGGAATACCAATGAAATGCATATAATCTTTTTAATATTATGTTTAGGTCGTTATTTTGCTGATGTGGAGTGATAAGTGACAGTATATGCTGATGTGGACCGTATTGAACAAATTTTAGATTTTTGGGATGGAAATGATTTTTGGCCCTGTTTTTAGGGACCAAAAATGGCTTTAACCCTTTATTTTAATATGCTATGTTTCTCTATAATTTTTATTATTGATTCATGTATTCTAATGCCCTTCCAATGATTCACATTAATTCTTTGATGTACTAACTTATCTATATATTTCAAATAGGAACAATGTCAAATTTGGGAAAGAGGCCTATGGGTACAGATTCCGGTTCAAGCTCAGTGGCTTCAAAACAAAAAGGGACCCCAAACAAACGATGGATGAAAGAAATGGATGATGTCCTCATACCTTTTCTTGCGGAGATGGCACGTGCAGGGCTGAAGGTGGACAAATCCTTTAAGAGACAGGCTTTTGTTGAGGCTGCCACTGTTATCAACAGGTCATTTACATTGCCGGCAAACATGGATGCCGACAATGTTGAAAATCATATGAGGACAATAAAGCAACGTTACCAAGAACTTAAGAAGGTCATGGACATTTTACACATTCGTTGAGGTATTGTTTTATTTTAGATTTATGTTATTATACTATCTTTCATGACCCATTCTTATGGATTTGTTGTTGTAAATTGAAAACCGATAGGCACATCCTAAATCAAGGAGTGGTTGAACAAACCAATCAAAAATCATGAGGAGCTACGCCCGATTTGGCGGTGATGATCAAGCCACGAGCCAGCTTCTCACGATCTATCTATGAGAATTTTGGGGTAGGTAATAAATGAGGGGTGGATGAAGTCAACCTCGATGTCGAGGACATGGATGTAACTCCTAGTGAGCAAGGAAGTCAGCCTCTAGAAACACCCCTTGTTTCTGTTTCTACCCCAACTGGCTCCAGGGGAAGTCGAACATCAAGGGCGACCTTCGACAGTACCATAGAGGAGATTGCCAAGGGTGTGGGGGAACTGACGTGTACACTCAGAGAATCTAAAGTACACTGGATCGAGAATCTGTCTACGGTGCTGTTGTCCATGGATGATGAGTATATTGAAGAAGAACTTGAGAGGGCCTATGATCACCTTCGCTGTAATAAAGGTGATGCTCGTGGCTTTGTGCATCGCAGGCCCGGGATGCTTAAGAGGTAGATGGACAGCTTCCTTGGACGTTGAAGTTATCTTTGCTCTAGACTGCTACTTACCTTTTGTTGGTGACTAATTAAATATGCCTTTTTTCTTGCTTTGTGTTACTGATGATGGTCTATGTGGTGGACTATATTATGTCTTTTTGTTGGTACTTGTTTCTTATCTTGTTGATGGACTATGTTATGTAGGTGTTATGTTGAATGCTAATCTTTGCTGTAGATTATTGATGAAATACTATGTTAGTGTTAATTCTTAATATCTTTATTGATGAAATACTATGTTATATCTTTGTTGTCTTCTAAATTCCAGGCAATACAAGCAATACTATTAGAGAAGTTCATGTTCTCCACACTGAGAAAACAATTTCATGTACTATTGCTGCTTTTATATGTTTTATTTGAAAATGTATCTTGTCAAAGCAGTTTTTTTTTTCATTTCATTCATAGCAGTGACTTTGTACATTCAGAGATAATTGCTTTTTATAGCTCCTTTGAAATGGGATGGCTTTACATGTCCTGGAAAATTTATCTTGCAAAAATAACAAACTGTTGTTTTGTACGCATACTGACTATCATGATTGTACTGTCATATTTTCATTGTAATGAATGTGGGATGTTCTTAGTTTGAAAAAAATATTTACATAAATCCATTACAAATGTGGGATTCTTCTTTGTAATGAATGTGGGATTGTTATTAGTTGTTAAGCTAATTTGGTGTTCAATTATTGTGAAATTTTATCCATTAACTTGTAATATTAATTACATATCCATTATAAAACCCTAAAAAATACAATTGTTAATCATTGTCTTGTTTTTCTCTAAATTTTAAATTTTATCCATTAACTTATAATATTAATTACCTATCCATTATAATAGCATAAAAATTACAATTGTTAATCATAGTCTTGTTTTTCTCTAATTTTTAAATTTTATCCATTAACTTATAATATTAATTACATACCCATTATAATAGCATAAAAAAATACAATTGTTAAACATCGCCATACTTAGTTAAATTTTCAAAATAGACCATCCCAAACATACTACCCCTCACTTCCCTACTTCCCCCAAAAGAACGCATTGGGGAACTCTTGTTCGGAAGTGAAACCACTTTCTACAAAAAGAACACTTGAAGTGGAGAAGTGACCACTTTGGAGGTTGATCAGTTACGCCGAAAAGAACACAACATGTCTTACTCTTCCACCACTTCAGTACAGTTTGGGGAACTCCCACTTCCGCCTCACTTCGGGGACGTGTCACCTTCGGGGAAAAGAACACTCCCTAATACAAATGGCTAAAGTGGGCTGAGGTGGAGGAAGTGCTACTTCCCCTACTTACGGACAAATGAACAAAAAAAGTAACCGAAGTTGTCTCACTTCACCCACTTCTCCAACACTTACGGGCAAATGAACGCCCCCAGATAAAGACCCTACAAGTTCCCAAATTGTATGAAAATTGACATGCTAGCTTATTTTTTGATGTTCTTTCCATCCATATGGTTGGAAATCCTTAAAACACTGTTCAAGTGGCCAAATGGGAGGTGACCTTAAATGAATAGTATTCCGGCCGACCTTATACTAACATTTTCATATATATATATATATATATATATATATATAGGAGTGTTTGTATAAGGCCGACCGGACCACTGTTCATTTAAGGTCAGCTCCCATTCGGCCACTTGTATGCTTGTTTATGATTTCAATCGCATGGATGGAAGAACATCAGGCTGTTAAGATGTCAATTTTCATACAATTTGGGAAGGTGTAGGGTCTTCATCTTGAAAATTTATAAAAATCTTACCAGTTGGAAATTTCACCCTTTAAGATGAAGATCCTACACCTTTCGAAATTGTATGAAAATTAACATGCTAGCTTATTTTTCGATATTCTTTCCATCCATACGGTTGGATTTCCTTAAAATACTGTGCAAGTGGGCTAAAATGGGGCGACCACACTTGCACAGTGTTAAGGTCGGCCGCATTATATATATATATATATATATATATATATATATATATATATATATATATATATTGATAGGGTGGTTATAAATGAGGACACGTGGCACACAGATGTCCACGCATGTGCATGTCACGCTGATTTTACGCTAAAATACGAGGCTTACTTCCTCTCTCGGGTCGAAGCTCCTCCACCTCGGAATTCATCATAATTTCCGAGGTCCTAATGGAGGAGATCGAAAACTTACATGAAGGCGAGTCACCTTCGACTCCTTTTCCAGCTAGCCTTCAATACAAAGATTTCAAATCTTCTAGAAGCTCACCACAAAACAAATTGGACAAATTGGGAAATGGTTAAACGGTTGAGATGCCAGCCTGGAGTCTAGAAACTTCTAGAACCGTGCTGAGCTGGATTTGCTGAGCTGGCATGCTGAGTTGGCACCCACGTGCTAGAATTCAGTGGCTTCTTCTCCAAGCATCACCCCAGTCTCCAGACCCTATAAATACCCCTGCTCCCCAGTAGAAAAGCATCTGTCTTCTGATACGGCGAAGCCCTGCCTCTCTGGCGATTGAAGCTCCTCTCTCTCTCTCTCTCCTCCTTCTCCATCTCCATTTCTCTCATTCCAGAGCTCGATCATGGAGCTCTGAGCTGTAATTCCAGAAGAAATTTAGTGGATTCATCCTCTGAGAAAGGGATCGTGGTTTTTTCCCCACATTTGGGGTTTTCGACGTATATTCTTGTGTGCTCCTCTTTGATCTTGGTTTTCTTCTTTGATCTTCTGATCCTTGTTCTTCCCTCTCAAATACAAATTTAAAGTGTTACTCGAAATTGGGGCTTGATCCAATTTTGGAGCTAACATTTTTGGCGCCTTCTGTGGGGACTCTTGAGCAAGAAGCCATACCTGCAACCAGGAGATCAAGGCAGAATCAAACCCCAGAAGAGAGGATTTCAGCTGCAGCAACATCCATGGCGGAAGGAGTGAATGTTCCAGCACTTAATGGAGTCACTCAACCCACCTTTGAAGCCCCACTAGGTCAGTCAAATCTTATAGTTCTTCTAGAAGAGCGATTTTATGCCATGGAGAGGCAATTGGCAGCCATCACAACAACGATCATGGCCGTTGAGCCCCATGTTTCATAGACCACCGTGCCACCTCCACCACCCCCTGGGCCGAAGTCCAGAGCTGCGGCGCTCACTTCACCAACTCGCCAAGGACGCCACCTAGGGCGTTTACCCAGCGACGTAAGAAGCCCCCGTGATCATCGCCGAGAGAGCTCTGATCCCCACCATCAGAGAAGAATAAATTACTGTCGCCACTTAACTGGAGGGCATGAGAGAAGACGTCGATCTCCTTCGAGATCACCTCCTCGTCTTCACTCACAGAGACCCTGGCCACCGTGATCAATACGGGCACGCAGCTCATTCTCCGAGGTACTCCTCCGAGGCGCTTACACGCCTCCACGCCCTCGCTCCGCACCGCCTCTCCTCGTGACATATCTCCTCGAGACAAATGTCGAGACATCATTCCCCTCGCATACACCACCAGTGAGCATGGGAGAGGACGCCGGGACATCTTTTGACCGAGAGCGTTGTCTTGAGAAAACGCTCCACGCTTCCGCCTCCATTTATCAGGCCATCTGGGAAGCTCCCTTCCCGCAGAAGTATATTCTACCAAACATCGATACTACGCATGGTACTTCGTGATCCATATGAGCATGTAGAGCGGTATTGCTTCGAGACGACGCGAAACGACACTTTCGAGGTGGTTTTATGCCGCGGTTTCTCGAAGACTTTGTCCAGAACCGCATATGACTGGTTTCGAAGCTTACCTGAAGGTAGTATAGCTTAATTCGACCAGCTCGTTGATCGTTTTCTTCGCCGTTTTGCCAACTGCAGACGGCATAAGAGGAATCCAGTTATGTTGCTGAGATGCAAGCAGAGAGAGGGAGAATCTCTCAGGAATTACCTTGACAGGTTCAATGAAGAAACTCATGGAATGTCTGATCTGGATTCTATTATGGTAGTTGGAGCAGTACTGGATGGGTTGCGGGAATGCCCATTCTTTGATTCATTGACACGAGATGTTCCGAGGGACCTGTCTGAAGTGATGAGCAGGGCTCAGAGGTACATAGCCTTAGATGAATTCAAAGCAGGAAGGAAAGAACAGGCCCTCCAGCGGGCGGAGGAATTCCATAGAGAGGAGAGTCGAAGAAGTGAACGGGTACCGCGAAGAGATATGGAGCAGATCCGTATCTACCTCTCCTCGTCCCCTAATTGCAGGCGCCGGGACCAAAG
The DNA here is from genome assembly GCA_026586065.1 of Dioscorea zingiberensis. Taxonomy (NCBI): domain Eukaryota; kingdom Viridiplantae; phylum Streptophyta; class Magnoliopsida; order Dioscoreales; family Dioscoreaceae; genus Dioscorea; species Dioscorea zingiberensis. Next base: position 95,237 of record JAGGNH010000018.1, on the reverse strand, counting down.
TGCACTCTCAGATTCGGCCCTGTGTATGACAATTACACCCCTTGAACACTTCCAGAGAACACATAATGATGCATCCAAAGATAAGAAGATTCTCAAGCCGGAGCCAATTAAGGAGACCTCCCTAAAAGAAGAGCTGCAAATTTTGCATCTACCATAAGGTCCGAGGTCATACTACGGAAAATTGCATCCACCTCAAAGATGCAATAGAGGATCTCATCGAGAGGGAAAGTCGAAATGAAGTTTCTCAAGCAAGAAACCAAGACGTAAGGAGGAACATAACACACAAATGTAACCTCCTCGGAAGAAGATAGACCTCACCGCCATAGCCTCAAGGCCGTGATGCTGAGGGAGAAACTTCATCCTCCGTGAGGAGTTATGCCCGCATCGGTGGGTACGTAATTTACGCGTGAGCTCGCCCCTACGTAAGAAAAGCCGAAGTTGCTCTCCCAATTGAATTCTCCTCAAGAAGATTTAAAGGGAATCTCTCAACTACAAGACGATGCTCTTGTGGTGGTCCTTGACATTGGAATCTTCGTGGATTTACTGTGGTGTTAGTTGATAATCGGGAAGCTCGAAATGACATTATTTTTTGGGACGTATTTGACAGAATGAAGATTGGAGCTGAAAATCTTAAACCATGCAAGACCCCTCTGGCTGGGTTCACTGGAGACCCGATTTATCAAGAAGGTATCATCACTCTTCCCGTAACTCTTGGTACTCCCCCACGAATCGTTACAGCTCCAATCAACTTCCTCGTGGTGCGGCATCCCTCGAGCTATAATGCAATTATGGGAAGACCTTCTCTCAACAAGCTTGGAGCTGTCCCTTCAACCTATCATTTGAAGCTGAAATTTCAGACTGATCATGGCTGTGGAGAAGTGAAGGGAGATCAACCCTCTTCTAGGCAGTGTTACCTGGCCACCCTGAAGAGGCAACTTAGGGATTCTAGCAAAGCCTCCGAATCTCTTGCTATAGAAGACTTTCAGCAGGAAGAAGAGAAGAGGGAAGCCCGCAGGCCTACTCCTGTCGAGGAGCTCGTCGCCTTGCCTCTCGACGAAACCTTGCCGGAGAAAACTGCATACTGGAGTCGACTGAAAGGCCGATCAATGTAAGCAACTCCTTGAATTGATCAAGACCCACTCAGATGTTTTTGCGTGGACAAACAAGACATGCCGGGAGTACCAAGAAAGGTGTAATGGAGCATCATTTGAATGTTGGATCCAACGGTGAAGATGATGATTCAAAAGAGAAGGAATTTTGTCCGCCGAGAGGCTTGAAGTCACTAAGAGGAGGTCGGCAAGCTACTTAAGGCATGAGTTCATTCGGAAGTTCAAGACTCGAATGGCTCTCCAATGTTGTCCTTGTAAAGAAAGCCAACGGGAAATGGCGTATGTGTGTTGATTTCACAGATCTCAATAAAGCTTGCCCTAAGGATTGCTACCCCCTGCCCATGATAGATAATATGGTAGATTCCACCTCGTGATATGAGAGAGATGCTCGCTTAGACGCATATTCTAGTTATAACCAAATCAAAATGGCAAGAAAGGATGAGGAAAAAACAGCCTTCATTACTTCTCGTGGGACATATTGCTACAGAGTGATGCCGTTTGGCTTGAAGAATGTGGGGGCCACCTTCCAAAGGTTAGTGAACAAAGTCTTTAGGAAGCAAATTGGGAGAAATGTTGAAGCTTATGTTGATGACATCCTTGTCAAGAGCACAAGTGCTGAGCGTCATGCTGCCGACCTCAAAGAGACGTTTGAAACGCTCAAAGCTCATGGAATGAGTCTCAACCCAACCAAATGTGCATTTGGTGTTCGCTCAGGAAAGTTCTTGGGTTTTATGCTCACGGAGAGAGGAATTGAGGCCAACCCAGAAAAAATCCGAGCTATTCTAGAAATGAGGTCTCCCAGGACCATTAAAGAAATACAAAGTCTCAATGGAAAGTTAGCAGCAATTGGGAGATTTATTTCAAGGTCTGGGGAAAAGAATCTTCCATTTTTCAGAGCACTTCGGAAAGCTCCAAAGGTAGAGTGGACAGAGGAATGTAAAGAGGCACTCACACAGTTGAAGGAATACTTGCAGTCACCTACCTTACTTTCCAAGCCAAAGCCAGGAGAGGAACTCAGTATTTACTTGGCGATTTCAAATATGGTGGTGAGCTCAGTTCTCACTAAGGAGGAAGACAAAATTTAGAAGCCGGTCTATTATACTAGCAAGGTTCTCAATGATGCCTAATCCAAGTATCATCCTCTCGAAAAGTTGGCCTATGCTCTAATCACAGCAGCTCGGAAACTTCGTCCTTACTTCCAGTCACATAAAATTAAGGTGCTGACAGATCAGCCCTTAAAGCAAATCCTCCATCGACCAGATGCCTCGGACGCATCGACGGCGAAGTGTTATTGAACTTGGTGAGTATGATATCACTTACGAGCCTCGCACAGCCATCAAAGGTCAAGTCCTGGCTGACTTCATCGTTGAGCTCACAACCACTGATTCTAGTGAAGCTATTCTTATGGATTCATCTGAACCGAGCTCCTCTTCTATGGTGCAATGGGTGTTACATACCGATGGCTCAAATAATGCCTGAAATTGAGGTGGCGTTGTGCTACAATCCCTTCAGTTGGAGCACCTCGGCAATCTTAAAGTTTGGGTTCAAGGCGCACTCAACAACGGTCAATATGAGGCCATGATTGCGGGCTTTGCATAGATTGCAGGCCTTGAAGTCCAGAATTTGTTGGCAAACACAGACTCCCAACTGGTTGTTGGTCACATGAGCGAGGAATTTGGGGCAAAAGAAGAAAACATGGTGAAATACAAAGCTTTGGTGCAAAAATTGGCTGCTAGCTTCCAGAAGCTATCCGTTGCAAAGATTCCGAGGACAGAGAATCAAGAGGCCGACCTCATCTCGAAACTTGCTTCCTCCAAAGTCGAAGTAACATGCCCCGTCAATATTTAGTACTTACCAGCGAAGACAATTGATTGCCGACCTGAAGATGAATTATTTGAAGTGACGAATGAGCCATGCTGGATTGATCCAATCTTAAATTACCTCCAAGATGGATCTCTACCTTCAGACCCGAAGCTGGCACGCCAGATCAAGGTTAGGGCCAACCGCTTCACTATTCTGGATGGACGCCTTTATAAGAGATCATTTACTCTCCCACTGTTGAGATGTTTACGTCCAAGTGAAGCGAATTATGTCCTTCAAGAGATCCATGAAGGTATTGCGGGAGATCACATAGGGGGAAAAGCACTCTGTCATAAGATCCTAAGGCAAGGTTATTATTGGCCCACTTTGCTGAAGGATGCAAAAGCATTTGTCCAGTGATGCGATGCGTGTCAGCGCTACTCAAATATCCAAATGCCAAATTTCCCAAATTTCACCCCTATAGTGAGTACCAGACCATTTGCACTTTGGGGAGTAGATCTCCTTGGCCCATTTCCAAAAGCAGCTCGGCAGATGAAGTTTTTGATTGTTGCCATAGATTATTTCACCAAATGGGTAGAAGCTGAGCCCCTCTCCTCCATCACTGAAAAGGTGTGTCGGAAATTTCTATGGAAGTCAGTGATTTGTCGATTCGGGCTCCCAGTGGCATTCATCACAGACAATGGGAGACAGTTTGCAAATGCTTCATTCAAAAATTTCTGTGAAGAGCTCGGAATTGAACGCAGGCTAACTTCGGTCACTCACCCCCAAGCAAACGGGCAGGTAGAAGTGACGAATAGAACCTTGCTTCATAGCCTTAAGACCAGAGTGTTACGGAATCAGTCTAATTGGGTGGATGAAGTGCCTGGAGCACTTTGGGCCTACAGAACTACTTGCCGAACTCCTACCGGAGAGACACCATTTGCGCTGGCATTTGGAGTGGAAGCAGTTCTTCCAGCTGAAATTGAAATCCCAACCCCACGGATCCAGGCCTTTGATCCGACGAGTAATGAAGAGATGCTTCGGGCTGAGCTCGATTTGTTGGAGGAAAAAAGGGAGGAGGCTGCCTCCGAGCTGCTGCATATCGCTAGAAGGTCAAACGTCACTACGACGTCAAGGCGAAAGAGGTGACATTTCAAGTGGGAGATATGGTCTTGAGGGAAAATATTTTCGAAGGCAACAAAAGTAGAACAGGGAAGCTTAATCCTAACTAGGAAGGCCCTTATGTTGTTATCAAGATTGTAAAACCTGGCACTTATTGGCTCTCCAAGATGGACGGAAAAAGGCTCAAACGCCCTTACAATTCCGAACATCTTAGGAAGTACTATCAATAAAGCTTCCTGTTCTTCAATATGCCTAAGGATTCCTCAACAAATATTCATAAAGTAGAAGCAGGCGGCTCAAAGCTCTCCAATTCAATTTAAATCTAGACAGCTGGCCAACGCTCGAGTCATAGTACAACTCGAAGGAGTTACAGCTGACGCTCTCAAAAAGAGGACTTGTTAATGGACACAACAGAGGGTCAAGGCTCGAGCTGTAACCGAAATAGCAAGCAACCCAAAAAATCCTCACAAAGAGCTCGATTGCTACTCACAGCAGCGGGTCTAGGCTCGAGTTGTGACATGATAGCAATTAGCCTACGAGGACAGGCCCATTAAAGAGTCAATCCATCGAAGAGCCCCTCGGCAACTAACTTAATAAATCCGAACTCCTCTCGAAGAACCTCGGAAACTAAAGTCAAAGAGTTACAAACACAATTGGCCAAACAAGATGATAGCGGGTCTAGGCTCGAATCATTTTGAGTGAAAACACCCAACAAAGAACTCAATTATTAGCAAACAAGGAACGGAGATGTTAGGAGCACGGAATAGAGGCGCGACGAAGAACTCAAAATCCATTCCATGCAAAGGAAAAGTGAATTTCATTTATCAAAATGACATTGACATTTGTAACAGGAAAAACAAGTAAAGCTATACATTGTCAACAAAAGGGAACAACAAAGTGAATGAGGTACACCAAAAACCGAGCTACTTATTATCTTTCAAAGAAGCTATGGAGATGTCTCCACTCTTGCCAAGCTCCTCATCAGCGTCAGGAACCACTTCATTTTGTTCCTGTTCCGCAACGATCTCTACCTCAATGTTAGTATCATTTGTCGCACCAGCAAGAGTTTCCAAGGCTTCAATATAAGTCAAGTTGGCGAAATCTGCATTGGGGAATTTCAAAACGAACTCCTTCAAAACGGGAAAACTCTCTTCCCTCCCCTCATCTCGAGCTTCTTCAAGAGCTGATTCTGTTACTTGAGAAGCTTCTGCACAAACTTTCTCCAGTTCTTTCACTTTGTCTTCATTTTCAGAAAGAGATTTCTGACAAGCCTCCAACCTGACAGAAATATTCTCACAGTCTTTCTTCAGAATATCATTCTCCGAGGTAACGACCATCAATGAAGAGCTACTCTCCTTTAATTGCATAAGAAGCTCGCCATTTTCCTTCTCAAGGACTTCGGCAATAGCACGCACTGAAGACATCTCCAAAGAAAGGATTTCAGCTTCTTCCTTAACTTTCAAAAATTTTGCCTCCGCAAAAGAACAATTGGTTTCAGCTACTCCTTTGTCCTTGAGAAGCTCGGAATTATTTGCTCTCAGAACAGCAATCTCTTTCTCCAAGGATGAAATCTTCTCTTTGGCCTTAAGTTCCTTTTCTAAGTGTCTCCGAGCCTTCTCATTAGACTGTTTCAGTATTGCATCTACCTTACTCTTCTCAGCCAGAGCCAAATTCTTCTCCTCGGAAGTCCTCTTCAATTCCGTGCTCAAACGGCTGATCTCCACTTCCAAGTCTCGGTTCTTCCGGATATATTCAGTTAACAACGACATCCGGTTCTCTTCCTCTTCCTCCAAGATACTTGCGGCTCGATGACTAAGGAACAGGTTCTGCAGATAAACTGCAACAAGTTCACAATTGGCTCAAGTCAAAAATCAAAATCCAAAGAAAGAAACACTTACCGAAAGCCCTTGGAGACGGAGGAGCTCACCTAGATCCTGCCGTGTGAAACGATCAACTCTAGATTCAATTTCACTTGGCAGAACAGACTTGATCATGGAGGCAGCAACTTTAGGATCATTAATCAAGATGCCCTCCTTTGGATCCACATGAAGCGACCCTTTAGAACCTTCAGAAAAGCTGGGACCGCCAGCTCGGAAACTCGAGGATGGACGAGTTGGTCGAGTAACACGAACCCGAACTGGCTCGTAGTTGATGGTAGGATTGACATTTGGCTCGAAAACGCCAATTACTTCAACATCATCATCTGTCAAATCCCTAAGAAACTCAGGGAGATCAGGCATACGCCCAAAAATATCTTCATCTACCGGCATCGAAGGGAAAGGTTCTGCCGAGTTCCTCAGCCCCTGAGAATCTTCTCCTCCACTGCGGCGAGATTCAATATTGGCATCGCTTGCAGAAGTCTCTTTTTTAGTAGGGATGCGAGCAGATAAAGGGGGGATGGCTAAGACCCTCTCATTAAGAGGCTGCGGAACCGATTCAGGCTGTCTCTTCTTCCCTTTGGAAACAACCTTTTTCTTCCGACTCGCTATCTTCCGAGCTGGTTCATCCTCAACAACCACTTCAGAATCCCGAGCTCTCTTCCTTGATACTGTTTCAGAATGTGGAGGTGGATCAACCTCCGCGGCTTGAGAGGGATGAAGCTCATCATCTCCATGAGACGCGAGTGATTCTTCAACAGCCACGGATTCATTTACGCTTTCCGTTCCGGGCTCCTCACTTGCCGCCTTCTTCTGGAGCTCAGCTTTCTTCTGTTTCTCCAGACGTATAGTATTGAGCTTCTAAGACGAGCCCAAAGCTTTGTCCAACAAAGACTTGGCACACTTGGAGGCTTCCATACCTTCACCTGGTACAAAAAAGAGCAATTCAGAAGAGAACAACAAAAGTACATCAGTTCCTACCCTTCACTAAAAACAGTCCACTTCTCCGTAAAATTTTCTTAGTCAAGAAGAGGTCAGGAGGAATCTGGGAGCACTTTCGCAATCTCTTGAGACGACGTGTCTCTCTTTTGGAAAGCTTCTCCCTACTCAACACTTGAGTCCGAGGTGCTCCCCATTCAGTCTGGACTCCAAAACCTCCTTCCATGGAAACAAAGAAGAACCTCTCCTTCCATCTCTTAATGGAGGTCGGCACAAGACCTAAAAAACGCCTATCAGGTCTGGCACCGAAGAAATACCAATCCGTATTGGATTCTCTATTGAGGCAAAATAACGCCTCGAACAAAGACAAGTATGTTAGGTAACTCGGCGGTCAAGACATACAACCACGAATCCGCAGAGACACCTCCAAGAATTGGGGGTTAATTGAGAAGGACAAACATTGAAAGACTGGAAAATTTCAAGGAAAAGAGGGGGAAAAGGGAGTCGAAGTCCTCCCAACAAAGCATCTACATACACTGTGATTTCACCGTCCCTACCAGTACACGCTCTATCACAAGATTCAGGCAATCTAATTTCAGGCTGGAAATCCTTGTGTTTGATCCAATAGTACTTAACTACAGCATCTACCTCTTCTTGACGAAGGATACTGGCGTAGAAATTCGAACAGGGAAATTGTCATTTACTACGCCTGGTCCCTACATTACTAGTGGAAGGAACAGCGCGAGAAGGAGATCCCATACCTTAAGGTTTTTCTCACAGAACAGAGGATGTGCAAGAAAGAAAAGTTGCAGCTTCGGGCGCCGTCAGGGTTCGAAGAAGAAGAAGAGGAAGAGGATAAACAGTTGCGTTGAGAAATCCAACGCAATATTTGGGGATACTTAAGCGGCACGCAAAGATCTAACGGCTCAGATAAATCCATTTGAAAATTGAATAATCGCCAAGAGACACCTGTCCACTTCATCTGACGGGCAGGGATCACCCCTTACAAAGCCATCATGGATGAACGCCACCTGGACCGTGAAAGATATGCCCATCATTGTATATCGCTGCGCACCATACCATCACTAGAGAAAAGGGCTATTGAGAATGGTGCAGGCGGCTAGCAATAAATGCAGTTACTGTTCATCGGAGATGATATTCACTACTGTCTCACCTGGAGCATCTCGGAAAACATCAGCAAGAAAGAATGGATCCTCCAGCAACCCAGTATGCTTAGCTAATTTCGTCGAAAGATTCACAAAGGTATTCGCTCATCTTCCGAGCTCATCGCAAGCATACTTGAGGGGGGACTGATGATAGGGTGGTTATAAATGAGGACACGTGGAACACAGATATCCAAGCATGTGCATGTCACGTGACAGTTCTTACAGCGCGAGGCTTACTTCCTCTCTGTGGCCGAGCTCCTCCACCTCGGAATTCATCATAATTTCCGAGGTCCTCATGGAGGAGATCGGAAACTTACATGAAGGCGAGTCACCTTCGACTCCTTTTCCAGCAGTTCTCAATACAGCATTTCTCGAAATCTTCTAGAAGCTCAGTCAGTTACAGAAACAGTTGGACAGTTGGGAAATGGTTAAACAGTTGAGATGCCAGCCTAGAGTCTAGAAACTTCTAGAACCGTGTTGAGCTGGATTTGCTGAGCTGGCATGCTGAGTTGGCACCCACGTGCTAGAATTCAGTGGCTTCTTCTCCAAGCATCACCCCAGTCTCCAGACCCTATAAATACCCCTGCTCCCCAGTAGAAAAGCATCTGTCTTCTCCGATACTGGCCAAGCCCCCGCCTCTCTGGATGTATCAAGCTCCTCTCTCTCTCTCTCCTCCTTCTCCATCTCCATTTCTCTCATTCCAGCTCGATCATGGAGCCTCACAGACATGTAATTCCGAGAAGAAATTTAGTGGATTCATCCTCCTCGAGAAGAGAGGATCGTGGTTTTTCCCCACATTTGGGGTTTTCCACGTATATTCTTGTGTGCTCCTCTTTGATCTTGGTTTTCTTCTTTGATCTTCTGATCCTTGTTCTTCCCTCTCAAATACAAATTTAAAGTGTTACTCGAAATTGGGGCTTGATCCAATTTTGGAGCATATATATATATATATATATATATATATATATATATATATATATATATATATATATATATATATAGTATATATGTTACTTATGAGGAATTATAGGCACTTTACTACTATTCAAATAAGGTCCTCTCATACACTATTTTGAGAGTGTTTTTAGGGTTTCCAATTAAATCGATGGAAAGAACATCAAAAATAAAAACATGGCGATTTTCATAAAGTTTGGTGGCCAGTATGATCATTCATGCTTAATGGGTGAAAATTTATAGAAATCTTAACGGGTTTAAATTTTCATCATTTAATATGAATGATCATACTGGCCACCAAACTGCTTGAAAAAATCGACAGTTTATCTTATTTTTCGATGTTCTTTCCATCCGCACGGTTGGAAAACCCTAAAACACTCTCAAAATGGGTGAAATGAGGAGACCTTACTTGAATAGCAAGTAAGGCTTACATGTTATAAATGGTGGAGAAAATGGAGACTTCACCAACTTTATATACCTCTAAGGCTCACGATATGAAAGCGTAAGATAAATAAATAATTTAAAAAATAAAAATATTTAGAAAGGTAAATACTTTAGTTACAAAGAAAGGATCTTGCACAAACCAAGAAATGGCCAAAGGACAAGAAATAGCATTTAGGAATATCATCACAAAGATAAACATGGTTTTATAGCAAAATGACAAAGCTCCATAACAACCAAAAACCAAGGAGGGAGACAGTGATAGTTCACTTAAACATAATACTCAATTAGTGTAATAGAGTCCTAATTATCAAACAAAAAAATTGTTGTAATTGGGTCATTGTTAATGCAATGTTTTTTAGAGAGAGACAAAAGAAGAATCAAGATGGGATAAAAATATAAAATCTTGACATCTTGCCCAATTTTTCAAAACAAAAACCCATCAATAAAATATGCTCAAATTCCTCTACGAGAACACCATCAACAAGCAAACAACCATCAGTCCAAAAGAACATGGATCAAAACATTTTATTTTCATCGTATATTGAATGAAATTCAATAGCAAATAAGGAATCAAGCACCTAATTAGAGGATAGAGAAAGAGAAATCGAGGCTCTTATAAGACAGGAGATGAAGCTGACTTGGGGACCTTGGCGACGTTCCCTGCACACGCGCGTTGTTCACTAGTGAGAACTGAGAAGAGGGAGCACTAGCACTAGGGTTTTGAATTCCTCTAGTTTCAAGTCTTTGACTCTTTTGATTTCTATGGGAAGTTAAAAATCTGGGGTGTGCTTTCGGCCCCGGCCCGACCGGCTGTGCTTGTCGAGTTCAACTAGGTTTGACTGGTTTAACAACTGGTCAACATTTGATAAAACCCGGACGGTACATGCACTGGTTCCCCGGTTACTGCACGGTTTGTCCCGGCCAGTCAGGTTCGAGTTCAAAAACATTGAGCACAAGTGCTTCTATGAATAAAATAAGTAACACAGTGAATGTACATTATTTAAACATATGTAGTTTTATTGTATTTTTTTTTTATTTGGGCGTGTACATGTGAATTAAGGAATTTGTAAAGTGTGAAATTACAACTAAGAAAAGAGACCTACTAGATCTTCCAATAGTACCAATTGATCAACTAAGCTTTGAGATAGTTTCCTCTAATTAAGTTCCAAAAAACCTTTCTTTTTCCACACTTATAATGGAAGGTGGGGGATGGGGTTACTTCACTGAGGAACCAGGGTCTTCAGTTGGGTTTCCGCCCCAAAGTATAACTTTGGAAACACGTCACTTGTCTCAGTCTTAATAAGAAATGAAGGTATTGGTTGAGGACGGTGCCTTGGTCTTTTGGAATATAGGGCAAAGAAAAATTGTTTGGCGGAAAGGCAAAGCTCAAAGAATGGCGGTAGAGAGGAACATGGGTTTGGGCTACGGTTAACGGTTTTGTGCCTACATGAATGTGGACATGGACTGGGGGTTAGGAATCGCAACACGCTGGGAGTCCAGGAGAAAGAGAATGTCACTTGGCACAAGGAAAAGAATCAAGTGTTAGTTAACCATTCTAGAGATCAGAGATAAGGGGACACGTGGCCACCTCAAGCCTTGACAGGGGCATTGGTCGTAACGCTCGAGGTAATAATTCCCAGGATGTGCCAGAGAGACATGCCTTGGGGGGTCACATAGCTTGAGGGTCTTGAGCATTGATGACGTTGGGGACCAGGAAGGTCATGCAACTTTGAGAAACACACAAAGAGAAGTGGGTGGACCAGGTGGTGGTGTTGATAACATGGAGGAGACATGTGGTATGAATGGCCTTATTACATCCCTTGAAGAAGGGAAAAAACCTGTAAAATTTGATTTCTTTTTGGTATACCAAATCAATTGTAACTCTCCCTTAATAGCTAATAATACCAACTTGCACATAGGTATGGTGAGTAAAGTTTCAGGAGTTCTTAGAGAGATCCAAGAAGGAAGTCCACAGGATGAAGAGATGGCTAAAGTTGAAGAGCCTCTGAATCCAAGAAAAGTGAGTACAAGAAGCCCTATGTGTTTGGTTGGGGGATAACCCACAAGTTATCCCCAAAGACAATTTCCTACTTAAAAAATTTTCCCTACCAAAAAATCTTTAATTAAGATTTAAAAATATAACCCACCAATATATAAAAGATACATCACTATCTTATCATTAATATCTTTGGTTTAAAAACTCCCTCCAAAAAAATTCAAAATTTTCAAAACTTATTCCTATCCCCACTTAGGGATAACCCCCAACCAAACATGGTAGAGCATCAACAAAACAAGGAATAACCCCATAAGAAAGGGAGAATCGGGTGGTCAAGTTGGGAGTAAGTTTTCTTTATATTTTAATAGTTGAAAGATATATATGATGTTGTGGAATTATATGGGTGTCTCTAGTTGAGACACAATCAATCACATTCTGCCCTTAATTTGATCATTTGATTTGTTGATGATGTGCTTGTTGAGACCTAGCGGATAAGCCCAGAATATACATATTTTGTAATAAATTTAGGAGGATTGGCATTGAGTTGTCATCCTGGCGATAGGTAACTCTGGAGGTATCATAGTTACATGAAGGAAAAGCCTAGGAGTAGTGACTTTGATCATGATTTCAAGGTATGCCATGCACTTAATTGTGTCCTTTAATTTTAAGAAAACCTGCTTGTTTTTGTAGTGTATAATAGTTAGAGGTAGTAAAAGGACAGAGGTGTATATCCCGAGCCTAAGGCTGTTTAACATGATAACTTAAACGTATATGAAAACCAAAATACCAAATAACCATAAGTAATAGTCTAGGAATTAACATATGTCTCTATACAAACCCAAGGAACATAAATAGTCATGACAGTCATGTATCTTAAGAAATAGGGTCCCTTTCCCTCACAACAACACAAGACATAGATAATTCAACAACAGACGGGTGGTCAAAGCCATCTATAAGAACACATAGATCCTCGCTTCCCTGCACTAGATACTAGTTGGGTCCCTATCTAATACCTGAAGAGAAAAAAAAATATGGGGGAAGGAACATGAGCTACTCGAGCTCAATGAGTTTAGACAACACCGCATACTATGAAATATACATTGGTAATATCAAAGCTCAATGCCATAAAAAATAGTTTGCACAAGTATAAGAAATCCCGCACGAATGCTAGTCCATTTCATTATCTTCAATAATATTAAGCATGCCAGGCATAATTGAAATCATGAATAAATCCAAAAATAGGCACTATAAATGTCAAATCACACATACAAAGGTTGATACCACAATTATCCAGGCGGACTCAATCAACACCATAACCTCCCGGTCGGTCACAATCAATGACCAAAGGGTGGACATGTGTGGTATTATGTCATGAAACAATATAGGTCTCATGCTCGATCCTACGTATATACACCCCTACTTCAATACTGCGGGAACCAAAGTATATCCAAGTAGACTCAGTCAATGCCCTAGCCTCCAAGTCGGACTCAATCAATGACCATCGGGCAAATAAAGTATATACATGTACCAAGTAACCTGCTGGTGTGGAAAGAGGATTTTTATTATTTTGAAAACTAAATGTTTGGGGGAAATAAAATCATAGTTTAGAAATAATCCCTTCCCTAACCTAGTACTATATTCCCTGGCTCTATCACCGAGCCATCACTAGTTCAAGCAAGTATGTCTATGTAAGGTGTAGGTTCATCGATATTTCTAGTTATTTCTATTGTTTTATTCATGTTCTTTATTCGTTCTTCGCATGTATTTTCAATTCACATTCAAGGTAAGAATAATAAAATTGTCAATAGGTACAATATATTCGCAAAACTCACGGCATTGCACAAACTCCAGCATAAAAGCTCATGCCAATTTATTTAAACCAAATCAATGAGAAAACTCGATAAAACATGAGAGATGTCGAGTGTTGTCCACTTACTTGAGTCTGGTAGATTTCTAAGACTGGTTCGGTCCTTCTACAACTACTGTTGTGCCTTTTCCTTTCAATAGTATTTGAAATAACAACTAATAAATACTAGAATACTATTTATGTAGTATAAATTATAAGAATTTGATTATTTAAATACACCCATACAGGGAGATGAATCCATATAGGTATATATATTAGATGTGTGTTACAGCTTGGATACCTTAGCCTTACAATCCTTTTTGAGATCCGCCCAAGGGTATGTATTAACCTCATAATGACCAACTCTAACCCTTTCACAACCCTTTGTAAATAACCAATGCCATGTTGGAAGCAAGATTGGGAGAAATTCTCAAGTTCCAGCCATTCATACCCAGCTCATAACTAACAGTGAGCTAGGAAGAAGTAAAACATGCTCTATTATCCAAGTTATACGAGTTAACTACTTATAAGAAGGACCACAACACCTAAAGCTCCTAACCAGCCTCTTATATACACACTGTCTTCACTGTGGCAATTTATTGAACAGTTGGTGTACGAGTTTACTTTTTTAACTACAACATAGCAAAGAGTTCTATAACCCCTCAATTATACAATTATGTACTCATTAGAGTATAATTCTATTCATACAACTATTAAAATAAAGTATTCCTATTGTATCTACTTGTCAGTCACTCCAAGTTCCTCAATGAACATTTAAAACACTTAAACCTTCACTACTTTATATAAAAATTTTCAGTCTTAAGGCGATCCATTCCTCTTCTCTATTCACTGCAGCATTTAAACAAGCATTTGATATGCATGTTTATTGATATTCAAGATCTACAACCGAGCTACCCCACAGTTGTTGAACATACAACATTCAATCAATCCTCATTTCTAATTCTCTATACTAAGCTCACCAGGGTTGAATTTAGCTCTCGGTGATCCTCCGTATGTGCTCCATTGACCGGAGCTGAGATGTCGTCTTTCACCACCCAATTGGAAGAATTCTTCACCAACTCTTGTCACTCGCCGGGCTTCTCCGTGTGGTCGACCTGGTTGCTAGAGTCCTCCGTCGCCGAGCTTGATTACCGGAGCTGCACCGGTTCTTAATCCTCACTAGATTTCCGGCTGGAGAGGAGAAAGGAGGATGAGGGGCTAGGATAATGATGGCCAGGGGGAAAAACAACCACGGGCTTCACCAGAGTCACGCCGGGCCTCGATTGTAGCCGGGATATCACCGGTGTTCCACAGGTGAAGAGAAAGAGGAAAGGCACGAGGCTCGGGTGTTGGAAGAGATGATGACTTTCTACCCGTCTCTCTACATCTCATCCAACCCCTTTTTATTAAAATCCCAAAAGGAGCCCAATAGTTCAGGCCCACTATGTATGCATGTGAGTTGGGTTATTCGGTCAAACTATATCCAAATTTTCCTGATCTAAAATAAGTAACACAGTCCCACTTTTGTCTTGATGTAACACTAATGATTGGTGGGTTGATTGGATTGGTTTTTAATTTAGCTAATCGAGGTTAACTTTCATTCTACTTACATGGAACGAAAAACATGGGAGGGATAATGCGGCCCGACACATCTCCATACCCATATCCAATTATATGAATGTAAAGCCAAGTCTTACAATTTTCATTTTGACCCATGTTACACTAGATTTAAGTAAACTACCATGGTCCATTAACACTTGTGATGCTAATACTACAACTAGGTGTTGATAACTTTAACTTGGGGTTTATTAGTTTAACTATTTATTTCGTACTTAATGAACCCCACTTATTATTTGGAAATTAATAATGATTATTAGGGAAAAATTGGGGCTTTACAAGAGGGGAACATGGAAGTAACTTGGTAAACTATTGGGTTTACAGGCGCCTTGGCTTGTGATTAGCGACTTCAACACGGTAAAAAATCATGATGAAAGATATAGTGGGTTAGAGAAACAATGGTCGGGTACCAAATCCAAACTTTTTAATAGCTTTTTAATACACAATGATCTGGTTGAACGAAGATATTCTAGCACTCTATTTACCTAGTGCAACAATCAGAAGGGTAGGGCCAGGAAATGGGTGAGACTAGATAGGACGATAGCTAATGATATCTAGAATGGGAATTAAATTATCTCTTATACTATTGATCACCTCCCTAGATGCTAATCTAATCATAATCTTATTCTCTTAAAATGTAATTTTCAGATGTCCATAGGTACTAGGCTCTTTAGGTTTGAAAATAGTTGGATTGAACTCCCTACATGTCATGTGAGTGTGGGAAATTTGACACAATAGTCAAGTAAGAAATCCTATGCATGACATCATTCATAAATTTCATTATTTAAGGAAAGACCTTAACAAAAATTATAAGTTTAGTCTAAAAGGTTTGGAGGCCAAAATTAGAGTGATTGAGGAGGTCTTTTCCAAGCTGGAACTTATGGATTATGAATCCATTAGTGATGACCGCATTTGGAGGGACCTTCAGACACTCTATAACAAGCACCATGCTCCATTGTTCCATTGGTGATATCTCATAATTCCGTTGCTAATAATATAGAATTCCGTTGGTGATATATTGAAATTCTGTTGGTGATATCCCATAATTCCGTTAGTGGTAGTCTATAATTTCTATTGTTGGAAGCCAAAAAATCCGTTGGTAATAATATAGAATTCCGTTGGTGATAGTATCAAATTCCGTCGGTGATAATTCAAAATCCGTTGGTCATAATCCAAAATTCCGTCTCAAATATATAACAACTATTTTTAATCTTAGAAAAGAACAATACTTTTCACCAACGGATTTGCGACAAAAAATTCGTCGCTGAAATGTTAACTTTTTTTAGCATAAAGCTCCGGGTTTTTTCCAACGGAAATTCCGACGGAAACGATCACCAACGGAATGTTCCGTTAGTGATAATATAATATTCCGTCACTAATATGTTCCGTGGTGTCAAATCCTTTTTGTTGGAAATCCTTCACAAAATCCGTCGGTGATATTGTTTTCACCAACGGAAAAAATTCCGTTGGGAAAATTCCGTCTGTGATGCTATAGTTTTCTTGTAGTGATTCTTCCATAAAAATCACTAAGAACTATATAAAAAATAATATAATTAATTAGGTAAGAGGTAATAATGATATATTAGTATGAGACTAGACATCATTGAGGAGGCTTTTATTAACTTTTATACTAAGTTGTGGTATGGTCAGAATGACTGGGACTTCAACAACCTACTATAGGCATTGTCAGAGGATCTCCCATCGATCACTCAACATAAAACAAAGGGAGGAGCTCATTAGACCAGTCGATAGGTTTGAAATATTCAAAAAGAACTATCTTCCGTAGGCAAAGGTAAATACCCTAGCCCCAATGGGCTAAATGCAGAATTTTTTAGAGCGGTCTATCATGTTGTAGATGATTCTATCTTAAATGTGATAACTAATTTTAAGAACATGGACCTATGAAAAGTTGGAACCAAACTCATATATGACTCATTCCCAAGAAGGAAAATCCCAAGCATATTAAGGATTATAGACCTATCTCCATATGCAATATTAACTATAAGATAATCATCAAAATCATATCTAATAAGATGAGAACTGTATTGCCATATATTTGATGCATTGAATCCGCAAGTGAACGGGTCGAATCAAGTAATAAAGTGGACAAATGTCGGGTTGTCAATCCTCAGGGAGAAAGGAAGTACTAGTAATGGCTATTAGTTTATTATCTAGTCGATCAAGTTTGGTTGGTGATAACTAAACGTAATTCTAACAGTAACAGTGCAAATTAACAAGTAAAATTGACCTTGAAGACAATCAACCGATGAAGGGGATACTTGGGTGATTGAATCCCCTTTGGATTCTCTTAGATATGGATAATGCTCTCTATGTTAATTCTTGGTGAATCATTGGCCAAGGGTTCCTAATGTGATTTCATCCCCTCGCTCGAGGGTGATTACTCAACCTAGTGCCCTTACTAGTTAAGTTCTAGGGAACCTATCTCTTGGAAGGACTAAGGGAATAGGACATCTAAAGGAGTCGCTCGCCTTAGTACCCGGGCTCCCGGTGTACTCCTAGCCCTCTCTATTGAAGTTTGTCTACACATGGGGAGGTGCTCGCATCTTCCCCCATATGGACTATAGAAACCTCTCCGGGCTCTCGCAACGTAGAGAGATTAATGCTACCACCATACATAACTTTCAATAGACTACAATGCATTCAACCAAGCAATCAACATAGAAGAGAGATAATATCAATTAAACATAATCCAAAGGTTCATCAACACCCAAGTATCAAGAGATTAGCTCTCTATTAATGGAGAGCAATAATCCATGCCAAAAGAGAAAGCAAACATAGAGTTCATGAGAGAAAACCCCTAATGATGACCGTTGGTGGATCCCTTGTTTCTCTCTTGCCACTTCTTCTCCTTCTTGAGCCCTTTTGATGGGAGAACTCCTCCAATCCTCTCCTCCTTGGTGATGGAGAAGATGATGAATATCTTTCCCCAAACCTTGATGCTTTGGCTCCAATCTACTCCAAGATGCACCAAAACCCTAATTAGCCTTTGTATTTTTACCCCACGCTAGGGTTTTGGGTGTATTTTTTGACTTTACTCGTTCGCCGAATCGCGGTACCGCAGCCTTTTACGATATACGACCCAAAGATAACGATCCATATGGTCCTCAGACGGCCCTCAGATATCACGGACTCCCATCACGAGTACCATATGGGGTCATATTACTCCTCAGGTCCCCATATACGGGGTCCTGTCAGTCCGTTCGGGGGTCCGTAGAAATCTCCAGGTCCATACGGGTCCGTATGGGACTCCGTATGGACTGTCCTTTTGCTCGGTTCCGCTTATTTTGGCCCGCATTCTCTTGAAAACGCTTCCTTTCTGTTGGAATTGCTATTTTTACGCCACATTTACAAAAACAAAGCCATTTTGAGTACAAGCGGGCCAACATTCCTCCAAAACTTAAAGTAATATGCATGAATTTCATATATAAATGATGCTCATTTGAACACTTATCACATATCTCCACACTTAAAGGTTTGCTTGTCCTCAAGCAAAGAGACGAAATCAATAAAAGAAGATAGGTGTTCAACCTTGGGCTCTACACACTATACATGAATTCTAGTCCAATAGCACCACCTCATTGTGTTTTCCTATCTCCACACCAGGGCTTAGATTGATCTTGTAACTCTTCTGATAAAGTCCTAGACAAAGCTTGTTCACTCCACATGCCATGTTCTAAAGTCATAATAAGGCAAGCATGCTCTCACTGGACTCTAGAAAGTCCTTGAGGCCATAATATCAAAAGAGTTACTTCCCTATTAGATGAACGGTGGACAAATACAACAATAATTATTTTTTTTTTTTATTTTTTAACATTTTATTTGGGTAGAGCATCTCTGTTAGATCCGACTTTCCCATGCTAAAGATCATGGTAGAGTGTAGTTCCCCCCTTTTTTTGCAGAGGAATCATGCTGATTAGCCACCCGAATCCTTAGCTACTTAGGTGGTTGCAACTTTACCCATAGATGTTCATGCTAAATAGTGATTTTTCGAAATGAAGAACACTTTGGTTAGGAGCCGGAACTCCAAACTAGTTCATCACCAAAAGCAGCGGAACACTATCTTTATTAACTTAAATGATGTGCTAAACTACTTTATTTTCATTGTACTTGTCCACTACGTGTATTATGAGGGGTTAACAAATTTGAACTTGTGCCACGAAATTTCTTGGAGCCATTGAAAAACAATGCTTAGCTAGTCAAGTCAAAAGAACATGGCAATGGGTTATCTATTGTCTTTCACAATCATAATTGTCACAAAGATGACCTCTATATACCCATGGTGTTTCAATTGGAAGAATTTCAAATCACAAATCGTGTAGTTGGAAAAGAAATTCATGTCACATTTATCTATCCACAAGGTTGTCATGCATATCAAGCATAATTATCACAAAAATATCTACAATAAATGATCATGATAGCTGTCTATCTCCACACTTAAAAGTTTGCAATAACCCTAAAAGGAGATAGGTATTCACCCATCTCCACTCTAAAAGTTTGCATTGTCCTCGATGCAGGAGAATTAAATTCAGCGCGAGAAATTAGTGGAGAAAGGTGAACGAAACTCCCCTAAATATAGTTGTCGAGAGTCGGTTGTGGGAGCGGAGGAATGTCTTGCTTATCGAGGGTCGTGGATCCAAAGTTGAACTCTGCGAACATAGAGAAGGAGTCAACTCCAATAACATGCAAAACAATAGAATCCACATAACGAAAGTAAGACATAGGGTAGTAGGGCGATGCCCTTGCTCAATGTATCATGATGCGTAAAAGTAATAAAATAACAAGTGCAGATAACAAAGTTCCATATAAAGAGAAATGAAATATAGAAGTAGTGCGTCAAGTGTCCCGTGCTGGCTCATTGTCTGCTGGGGCTGGAGGTGGAGGAGGTGCAAATGCGGCGTGTCCACGAATAAATAGCGAGCTTCGGAAAAAGCTGCTCCCGAGCCGCCGCCTCCCGCTAAGATAGTGTCCTAGACAGCTCTCATCTCGGTGATCTGCTCCTCCAGCCTCGTGTATCGGCTCCTCGGTGCCGAGGGTCCACTGGATGCTGGGGGTAGTCATGCTGAAGGGTCGGCCGCATCGGAATCATCGGAGTCGGATCCCTCCTCCTCTGAACTATCTGAGACATGGCCAACAAGAGTGTAACGTCCTCCAGCTCGCCGCACCAGTCCAATCTACGCGAGGAGTGTCATGTCGAGTGGGGAGACTAACTGCTGGTGCTGCTCCCCCTCCAACTCTGCCTCGAGACCTATGCCCATGATAAGTCGGGTGATGTAGGGTCCGGCGTAGATATCGGTGAGTCGGGTGTTACGCCTCGAGCGCGCTAGTAGTCGGGCCAGTCACGTATCCCAGGTGGATCGGAACTCGCTCGATGAGGCTATAGAGAAACAGGCGATCAGTGACGATGACTACTCCACAATTGTCACTGCGAGCTGCGATGGTGCGGCTGATGAGTGCATGTAGGTAACGGTGCACCGGGTCTGTCATGAAGGATGCCTTGTGACTGTCATGGCGCCCGCCCAACTGAATCCAGAAGCTCGCAGAAGAAATGGTGCGCTCGGGGAAAGCTGTGAGCAGCTCGGTGTACTCTCGCGTGAATGTATAATCGCGATCATATAGCCCCATGTACAACGCCAACTGAGTGTAGCTCATCGCCCTCTGTCTCCCGAAGAGCTGGAAGGTAATGGCGGTGCGGTTACGCCTCCCCACCACACTCACAGCCGGTCTCGAAGAGCTCAATACCTCCAAGGTCGGGCGGCGGAATACCTCTTGACTAAGATAGAAGATCCTGTCTCAGCTGCCGAATGATATCATCTCGGTCACCGATGGCCGATGTTAAAATTTGGATAAGAGTGTCCCAATCTATGACGCGGGTCCGACCGAATCGGCTGGAGGAAAGACGGACATATCGGAGGCGGTGGACCTCATCATTGAAGTGTGGCTCTGTGGATGACGATCCGACCCTTGTTCGACGCTTCTTTGTTGCTGTCAGCTTCCTCGGCATCTCTGCAACTAAATAAGAAATGTTAGTGTCGATCAAGCTAAAGGGGCATGGCAAAATTTACAAGTAAAAGCCCTAAATTGCCCATATATGGGGTATCATACGGACTGACCTAAGTCCGTATACGGGGACAGGCCCCTACACGAGTCCGTATGGGACTCCGTATGGGAGTCTGTATGGACATGGCCGCGGGCTTGCCGGCAGCCGCGACGAATCTTGGCCCCATTTCTATATTTCTCGCATCCAAACACTTGCAAAACATACCACATCCATCTAATGCAAGTTTTATCACAAAAATAGCACAAGAATCTAACTCATTCATGCCATTCACAAGAAATATCGATTTCAAACAACCCTAGGGTTCTAAATCATGTCGATGATGCATATATTTGAGAATTTGAGTGATTAGCACATACCTAGGAATGATCAAGCCTTAATTTGAAGAAGAATGGGCACCGCGTCGCAAAGAGAGGGTGTGGGGTCTCTAGGGAAAGAGAGAGTGGTGAGGATTGAGTGGAAGGGGTGAAAAGGGCGCTATTTAAAGTGCCACGCGTGCACCGTGCCCTCGGCTCGGACTCCATACGGACTCCTATACGGAATCCTATCTTTGGGTCAGTATAGGTCGCTATCTCCATATCTGAGGCTAGCATCGGTCCAAGTATGGGACCAGTGATACACTGGGTAGAGGCTTACACAGCCTTTCCAGGGTTCATTCATGCCCCTTCTCTTTGCGCGGCCTGATAGAATTCAATATATTACCCCTAATGACAACATCCAGCATAAGAATAAAAAGAATTGGACTGAAAACACAACTTCCACTTATTTCAAGCATCACTTGCTAATCAAAAACGAATAAAATTGCTAAAGACGAGGAAAGAAAGTTTTAGAGCTTGGGTTGCCTCCCAAGAAGCGCTTGTTTAACGTCACTGGCTTGACATACCTTCAATTTACCTTATGGAGGCTCAAATATCTTGAAGCTTCCGTCGGCCTTTCCTCTAAAACATGATCCAAACAAGCATTCTCCCAAACATGCATAAATAGAAGGATCTTTTGCTTTCATACCTGGGTACTTGGTGGGAGGAGTGGAGGAGAAAGATGTGGCAGTTACCCCTTCTTTTTGCACCTTCCTCCAGCACTTCTTCAAGGGCGGGATGAGCCTCCTCCTCCTCTTGGTCTTTCAAATTTTGGCCCGAAGTTTCCTTCTTGAGTATAGTTGAATTTTCCCGAAGTTCCTTCTAGAGTGTCTTCCACTTCATTCAACTCATCATGCTATTGGTCTATCATCAAGAGATCCTCTATGCAAGCAGAGGTGATCAAATCAACATCGTCCGCACTGTACGACGTATCATCTTGAGCCATGGTGTACCGCATTGCCTCGGGAATTTTGAACACAACTTCTTGATCCCCTACCCTTAGCGCAAGCTTGTCTTGGGCATGGTCTTCAAGTGCTTGAGTAGTGGCAAGGAAAGGGCACCCCAAGATGATAGGGACCTCGACATTATCGTCTACATCCAAAAGCACAAAATCTGCCGGAAACACGAAATCATTGATTGTGATAAGGACGTCTTCAGCTAACCCCTTTGGCCTTTTTACGGACCGATCCGCCAATTGCACTGTCATTTCGGTTGGCTTTGGATCTTCAAGCCCAAGCTTCATGTATAAATTGTAGGGCATTACATTGATGCTTGTACCCGAATCCGCTAATGCCTTCTTTGTTACTCCTTCCCCAAGTGTGCAAGGAACGATGAAACTGCCCGGATCTTTCAATTTCTTGGGAACTTCTTGTTGTACAATGGCCGAGCATTGAACATTGAGAGTGACTGCGGCCGCATCCTCTAGCTTCCTTTTGTTAGAGAGGAGGTCCTTCATGAACTTGGCATACTTCGGCATTTTAGCTAGAACCTCCACCAATGGCAAGTTGATGTGCAGTTACTTCAACATGCTAGAGAACTTGGCAAATTGAGCATCTTCCTTGTCTTTCTTCAATCTAGTGGGGTAAGGAATCTTTGGTTGATATGGAGGGGGAGACGGTACTTCTTCCCTTTCTTTTGTCCCCTCTCTAGAGTTCGCCAATGGTACCGAGTCTTCTTCTTCAATCACCTTCTTCTCTTGAGGTTTTTGCATCGGAGGACTAATCTCTTTTCCACTTCTCAAGGTGATTGCCTTGCATTGTTCACGAGGGTTTGCCTCGGTGTTACTCGGTAGACTTCCTTGGGATCGCTCAAAAAGGGTCTTGGCCATTTGGCCCATTTGGTTCTCAAGGTTCTGCACCGTGGCGTGCAAATTTCGAATAGATGCCTCATTGTTTTGTAGCATTTTAAACATCATCTCCTCCATGTTGGGCTTCCGTTCTTGTGGCTTTGTGGGATGTTGGAAGCCCAGTGGGTATTGACCTCCTTGAGGGTTCCCGTAAGATAAAGGGGATGATTCCACTTCGGTGCGAAGGCTCTATATTGCCCATCCGGTTGCCTTTGATTGTTGCCCAAATATTGTAGTTGCTCCAAAGGCATGGCATCAATACTAGCAATGGGACAAAAATTCATATCATGCCCTCCTCCACATGTGTTGCAAGCCATCACCGGGGTTGGCCTCGAGCTACTTCCGGTGGTTAGAGCATCAAGTTTCCTTGTCAAAGCCTCTAGCCGGGCCTAAGAAGAACTATATCAGTCGAATTGGTTCCATCCAAAGAACCTACTACCTTGACTTGCTTACCTCTAGTGGACCAATGTGCCTCATTGCTTGACATATCTTCAAAAATCTTTTCGGCCTCATCAGGATATTTGTTTCCCAAAGAGCCTCCAGCGGCCGCATCCACCAATTGTCTTGTGGAGTCATCCAAACCATTGTAGAATGTACGGACCTTGGCACAAGGATCCAAACCATGTTGGGGGCATCGCCGAAGCAAATCCTTATACCTTTCATAAGCTTTAAAGAATGTTTCCATATGCCCTTGCTTGAATGAAGAAATTTCCACTCTGAGCTTCGCGGCCTTGCTTGGTGGAAAATATCGGCCAAGGAACTTATCAAGCATTTCAGCCCAAGTCCAAATAGATCCCGCCGGAAGTGAATTCAACCATCTATAGGCTCCTTCTCTCAAGCTGAATGGAAACAATCTCAATCGGATGGCATCATCGGGGGCCCCATTGATCTTGAACATATTGCAAATCTGGACAAACTTAGCAATGTGAGCTGTATTCTGAATCATCGACAATGTGCTTGCTTTGATTTCAAAATTGTTCAAATTGACATTCGGGGGGTGCACACTGAACTCTTCTCCTGTATAATGGGATCTCTCATGCTCAGAAAGTGTAAGCCTTCTTCCTACCATGATGGGTTCTTCTGACACTTCAACACTACGCTCAATGGGCAAGGTGTTCTCTGACCCCGAAGAGGGTCCTGGAATTGATGTCTCCACTTCTCTTAACCTCTTGTGGAAGGTTCTATCAATTTCACTATCCACTTCAACAAGGTTCTTAGGATTTTTCAGGGTCATGCACCAACACCGCGCACAGAAGATTATGAGAAGGATTAGTATTCAAGAGATTAAACAATTATTAAAACAAAGTAAAAACTGAAAGTAAATGACTAAATTAATAAACTCCTAGTTTTCCTAGTAGTACTAAATCTCCCCGGCAACGACGCCAAAAACATGATGCGTTGAATCCGCAAGTGAACGGGTCGAATCAAGTAATAAAGTGGACAAATGTCGGGTTGTCGATCCTCAGGGAGAAAGGAAGTACTAGTAATGGCTATTCATTTATTATCTAGTCGATCAAGTTTGGTTGGTGATAACTAAACCTAATTCTAGCTTGATAAAGGTGTACCAAATTAACAAGTAAAATTGACCTTGAAGACAATCAATCGATGAAGGGGATACTTGGGTGATTGAATCCCCCTTGGATTCTCTTAGATATGGATAATGCTCTCTACGTTAATTCTTGGTGAATCATTGGCCAAGGGTTCCTAATGTGATTTCATCCCCTCGCTCGAGGGTGATTACTCAACCTAGTGCCCTTACAAGTTAAGTTCTAGGGAACCTATCTCTTGGAAGGACTAAGGGAATAGGACATCTAAAGGAGTCGCTCGCCTTAGTACCCGAGCTCCCGGTGAACTCCTAGCCCTCTCAATTGAAGTTTGTCTATACATGGGGAGGCACTCGCATCTTCCCCCATATGGACTATAGAAACCTCTCCGGCCTCTCGCAACGTAGAGAGATTAATGCTACCACCATACATAACATTCAATAGACTACAATGCATTCAACCAAGGAATGAACATAGAAGAGACAATATCAATTAAACATAATCCAAGATTAAGCTTGGAGTTTGAAGGTAAGCATTCCACACTTAAATAAAGTAAAATTTTTCATATAAATATATGAAAGATATTTTCACCATAAAAGTCTTGTTTATGTTTTGTTAACATTTCAAGAAAACATAAGCGATCTATTTTCTCTATTATCGAACCATGCATGTATGTTGTGTTTGGAGCTATAGCCAATTGTTTATTGTGCTCTTTTAGGCATAGCTACTTTGTTTAGTGTGTTATACTTCCTTGGGATTTATTGAGATTTTTGTACACGTCTCAGAACGTGTCTATGTTTTGACCCATGTCAAGGGAGTTAAACATTGACCGTGTAATAAATCGTTTTTGATTATGAACTAGTTCAAAATTACATCTTTGTAGGTAATATTAACCGCCTTTTGATTTTGACTCAGGCCACCGATATGATTGGGAAGACTTATTTTGATTGGGACAACTTATTTTGACAGGGATGACTTATTTTGACTCGGGCCACCGAGATAAAGTAAATGGAATTTTGACCCGCACTATCGGGTAAATAGTGGTTATTGATGCTCAAATCGGTATCGACAAGGATGGCAGGTGACCGGTAAGAGTTCAAATAAGAAATGAGGTGTTGTGGGGGTAGATAGTAAGAGAGGACACGAGCTTCTACTAACGGTGGCCTCGCGATGGTCTTATGAGGTAGAAGGTCCTCAGCGGATATCTTGCCTCCTCTTGTAAAACAAAGAAGTCTAAGGGTCTATTCCCCATAGCCCCTCCGACACTCAAGTTAGTACTTGGGTAGAGAGTTTTTCTTATGGAGAAGAAGAAGATGGATCTTTTGTCAATGAGAATTGGGGACCTTCTTATACCTAGAAAGCCACCCTCACGGGTCGAGGTCGGGCGCCTTTTGTCCTCGAGCGGAGCTTTTTCTGGGGACCTTTTCGGCTGCCTTGCTCGGTAATTTGGGTTCATAGGAAGCGTTCGGGGTAGGGAATGTTACCCCCTTGGGATGTGTGCGCATGTGTGTGCATTTGCATCGCGGCTCATCCTCGCGTTTCTTTGAGGATATCAGTGGGATCTCTGTGGTCCCTTCTGTCCATCGCTCCTCTGATAGTGACACCTGGAAAGTGGGGTTTTTCCTCCTAGCATTGCCCCCCCAGCTCCTCCCCGAGGGCCTGGCGCTTCATCGATGCGGGGTGCAGGGGACTTTCCTACCTTGGAAGAATACACGGCTCAAGCGGTCTTCTTTCTTTGAGTCATCACCACATCTTTCCCTCCCCCGGATACCTTGCCTGGCTGACACCTATGCCTCGTTCCTCCCTCTACTTTCAAGCATCGGTGGAAGGGGCTCTTGGGAGATGCGTAGGACCGTTGTCTGGCTCGATTCTCACAGGTGAGTGCTTTCGCCGGGGGCTAGTTACGACAAGGGATTAATGTGTGCCTTTTCCCCATGTGAGACATTCCCTTGTCTTGAGGTCCACGCTGGGTGCCCATTGGGAATCGCGGGATTTTCCCTACTGTTGGGACATTTTGTGAACTTTGCCGTTTTCTCTCTCTCTCTCTCTCTCTTTCTCTCTCTCTCTCTCTATCCCCCCCCCCCCCCTCCTTTTCTATTCGAAGGCTGCCTTCTTTCCCTTGCTCCCAGGACCCTACCTATTGCAGGGTGTCCAGAGATGACCGAAGGCTCTTTCCTCTTTAGAGGGGCGGATTTCGGAGGCTGAATCATTCCCTAGCAAGGTTGGGGACCTTGACTTATTTCACTGGGAGCAGCATTATGGGGCCCCTTTTCTTTTTCGGTATCAAGTTTCCTCTACTTCCTAGCAGGGGCCAATCTTTAGCTGTGGAGCGCTAGAGGTGGCACGGACGGGCCTAGGAGCCCGACCACTGGTTCCGGTGAGCAAAATCGGACGGACCGGCCCGGGCCGTATGGTAGAGCAAGCGGCCTAAATGCCGGTTTTTCATTTTTTTTTAAAATTTTTTTAAAATATGTAAATGTACATTAAAAATAGTAAAAAAATAGCAAAAAATGTTAAAAAAAAATTTTAAAAAAAAAAACTATGATATTTTGATATAAAAATAGAATGAGAAAAAAAATTTTAAAAATTGAAAACTCTAAAATTCATTATCCTACACTCATTATTCAAATGTTAAGAAAACCAAACAAAATTATAAAATTGAAAAAATATATAAATGACAAGCTACTTAAAAAAAATAAGGAAATAGTCAAATAACCATAAAAAACCCTTCATTATTGACAACTAGAGAAGGCAAAAATCTCTCTTAAAGGGAAAAAATCAACTATAAAATTCATTATCCTACACTAATTATTCAAAAATTAAGAAAATCAAAAAATATAAAATCACAAAAGAGCATATAAATGGCAAACTACTTAAAATTAAGGAATTAACCATAAAAAGCCTTCATTATTGACAATCAAAGAAGGCAAAAATCTCTCATGAATGAAAAAAAATCAATCTATAAAATTCACTTATATATTAATTATTTAAATATTAAAAAAACCAAAAAAAATTATAAAATTCAATCTATAAAATTCACTCATATATTAATTATTAAGTTAATACTATAAATAACGTGCCGAAATCAACTCAAAATTCTATTTTTTTATCATAAAACCCCCAAATTTCTCCAAATTAAATAGAGAGAGAGAGAGAGAGAGAGAGAGAGAGAGAGAGAGAGAGAGATATGTAGAAATAGAATGGGAGAAAAAATTTGAGTGAATTTATGGAGGAATGAGATAATTAAGTTTATTAAAAAAGAAAACCTTAATTATTGCAACCTTAATTAAAGCATCGGTTTGATTGAAAAGAAAGAAACAAAAATCATAATTTCCAATTTTAGAAGTTTCCAAGAATATTAAGTAATAAATTAATAAAATAAAAAAAATTTTAAAAAGTTTTGGTGAACTAGAATCCAACTTTTTGTAGTATTAAATTACTACTATAAACAATGGGCCGAAATCAACTCAAATTTTTATTTTATCATAAAAACCCATAAATTTCTCCAAATTTAATATATATATATATATATATATATATAGAGAGAGAGAGAGAGAGAGAGAGAGAGAGAGAGAGGCCCAATTGGGCTCAACCCGCCGGTTCAACCCGGGTGACTCGGCGGGTTGAACCGACGGGCCAACCCGGCCCGGGCCAATCAGAATGCTTGGGCGATTACGGTTTCCTACCGGCCCGGGTCAAGCTTGGCAGCGGGTTTTGCCTCGGCCGGTTCATTTGAAAGAGGCCCGCGTGCTCCCCTCTAAGCTTAGCGGTGTATCTTGAGTTTTTCACGGCAGGTCTTCGCTTCCCCTTGCCTCGCTTCATTCTAGAGGTACTCAACTTTTACAAGGTATGTCTTTTCCAACTTTATCCTTATAGTTGGAGGATCCTCTACAGGTTCGTGGTTGTCCTCCACCGCCACCTACTTTCTCCCTCCGTTCGCCTGTTCTGTCTCCTCTTATACTTGGAGAGGCTTCCGTCCCTTGGGGAGTGGTTTTGATTCACTCCTACGGAGGAGTTAGGCTTGGCCTTTACGTTCCCCCGGCTTCCAGAATAGCGGTCCCATTTCGTGTTTGTCACGCGTGGAGACAACTGGGACGTCCCTACCTTGTGGAGCGCTCCGTTTTCGGGGCAAGATTATGATCACGTGCTGTCGGAGAACAAGCGATGGTGGATCGCCCTGATCCTGGAGTTGGGTCCGCAGGATCTGTCCCATCCCCTTTCGAAATCGGTTCTCCGCGTGGCGGGGCTCTCTTCCCCAAGTAGTTTCTGTTTCCCTTAGTTCCTTTGGCGGTGGATTTCGGCCTCATCTCCGGTTTCAAGGACATATGTTCCAGGCTACAGAAGGAACATGTCATCGAGTTATCGGCTGTGAAGGAGGAGTATAAATACCTTATAACCATTGTGACTCGATTGCAAGATGCCGAATGCTAACAGCTCCGTGAAGAGACAAAGGTTCGGTTGGAGAAACAGAAGAGAGAGTGGGAGACCCATCTGGAGCGGCTCGAATTGGCCTATCATAGGTTGATAGCGGCGCTGATGGAGAAGCACGAAGTAGCTCTTTGGAGGGCTAAGGATACGGTGGTGGCAGAATACCAAAGTTCCTCGAAATCCGTTCTCCTGAAAGAGGTTATTTCCAATAAGGTTGCTTTAGATTTTTGGAATTCTCATGACTTTGATGATCTTCTCAGTCACCGCAGATCTGAGGCTGTCTCTCGGTTTACCGGTTCTCCTTCTTTCCAATCCTTTCTTGACTAGGAAACCTTGGCGGGTGGGTCCAGGAACTTTTACACTTTCCAGCTTCTATGCAATCGCCAGTCATGCGAAGACATTGCCTTTGTTAGCTTTGGAGAGGTCTTTAGGCTGTTGCCTGACTTCGGGCGGCGAGGCCCCATTAGGGGTTTAGGGATCGCCGACGTGTTTCGGGAAGCGAGTGCGAGCTCCGTTAACCATGGGTCCCCACAGGTTCTTTCTTTCAGAATCGGCCCCAATCCTTTTCCGGGTTGTACTCAGCCCTTGTAATCCTTTTATTAATGCGCCTCCGTTTTTGTAATGAAGGGCGAGGTTGTTTCTTGATACCCGGTTGTTTGTCCTTGTGTATGATTTACTAGGCTCGAATTCTTGGTTGTCGCGTCTTGTCTCTTCAATTTTTGTGATAAAGGATGAGGTACACTTCTGTCACTTACTCTCAATAATGGTAACCGCTCTTCGAGGTGTCCATTCCGAGGGGTCTCGTCTGTTCGGCTTCCCCTGCTATAAGAGCAGGCGTCGCGGTATTTGTAGGTTTATTCCTTTTTTTTGCATGATGGACTCTCCACGGCGAAGTGGGATGGCCAGAAAGCATCGTGCTGAGGAAGGGGACATCGCAGTGTTCGCAGGCCCTTCCGTCGCGTCTGCTTCCGCTCCGCCTGACCCTTCCTCTACTGCCCCCCAGGGAGACAGCCTGCAGGGAGGGACCCACTTAGCGATTCTTGTCATGCCGTCGAAGAATTGCTTAGCTTGGCGCGCGGTCCTGTGCTTGGGGGACTTAACTACTTGAATGAGGACCTCGCTTTGGGGTTAAAATTTTTCGAGGTCGAGGTATGCGCGACCCCTCTTTGTTATTCCTCACTTCCTCTTTTTCATGCCCTTGTCTTGTTCTTTGGAGTGCGGGTTCTTTGCCCTTATGAAGCGTCATGGCGTCACCGGCTCCGCAAGATGTCAATCTTTGGATAGGTCGAGGCCTCTGGGCTGCTTGAGGTTCTTTTGAGGAGGGTGAGGACAAACTCGCAGAGGCCCAGGTTGGCCTGGCCAGGAAGGAACATGCTTTGCGATTCCTAGAGGAGTCAGTTTCCCGTGCCGTAAGGGAGAAGGCCGGTATTGTTACTCAATTATCCTTGGCTCATTCCGCTACTGCATCAGCTCAGTCTGACTTGGACCGGGCCCTGAGAGAGCGGGCGGCGGCCCTGGAGGAGTCTCGCCAGCGGGCCGTGGCAGAGTATTAAGGGTCTAACGAGCACCACCTGTCTCTTCAGGAGGCGGCAGGCCAAGCTGTACGTGCTTATCGAGCTTTGATGGAGGCTAGCGAGGCGCGACTCACGGCTGTCCTTGGTCAGGTGGAAGATGGATTCCATACCTATTTGAGGGTCTTACTTGAGCATCCTGGGGTGGACCCTTTCTCGCTAGACTTGAGAGTCGCCTTATGCCTGTTAGCTCCCCCACCCGCTTAGCTTTAACGCGTTGCATGTATCGCGGACGCTAGGGTTTTTTACATGAATAAAATAAGGGAATTTTAGACGTAAGGACTTACTTGTGTTATTACATGTGCCCTTTGCCCCTTTTTCTATCCTTGTCCTTCGCAGTTTCCCCTGTTGAGGCTGCCTTTCCCTGAATTCCCTAGAAGCCGTCGAAGGATGTGACCCCAAGACGGACCCTAGAGAGGGTTCGAATTCTGGGAGGATGCGGTCTTATAGCACTTCCCGTGCCGGCCTGGAAGAGGGAAGGTTAGAGGGTCCGGTCCTGAGGAGGACGCGGATTAGCGGTACTTCACATACCTTGCCCTGAAGAGGAACTGTTGGATGGTATTTTTTCAGGAAATGGAAGTTCGTGATGTGAGCCGTGAAAGGAGAGACATACCCATCCAACAGTTCCTCTTCAAGGCTGGGTATGTGAAGTCCGTGATGTGATTCGTGAAAGGAGAGACATACCTCCCCTTCATCCAGATGAGTGAAGGACACACCTTGGTGAGTTGGGGAGGCTGTCCCGTTAGGTGCCGCGAATGGGATGACTCCATATCGTTGAGGACCGGGACAGTTTCTTCCTTTTCTCCTAGGGGCGGACTAGGTGCCTGGTTGGCGGTCGCCGTTCTCTTTCCCGTTGCCGCCGACCCCGGGGGGAGGCGTTCCCGCTGTATTTTAGCAGGGCGGGCCTGGTTGCGCTCGTGGAGGGTTTTGGAAAGGAGCCCAATTTGAGCCTCGAGCTGCCGGAAGCAGGCATCAGCCGAGACCTCCTCCGGGGGTTCAAGGGGCTCCGGTAATGCTGGTGAGGGATTCGTGGGGAAGGGTATTGTCCCATTATCCGCCGTTGGGAGCGTTTTAGCTGCAACCTTCTTTCCCCTCGCTATCGTGAGATTCCTGGGCTTTTGAGTCATGTCTCCACAAAAGGCGCTAAATTGTTGATGCTCAAATCGATATCGACCGAATTTGCCAGAGACCGGTAGTGTTCAATTGAGAAATGAGGTGTTGTGGGGGTAGAGAGTAAGAGAGGATACGAGCTTAGAGAATTTTTCTTGTGGAGAAGATGAAGATGGATCTTTTGTCAATGAGAATTGGGGGCCTTCTTATACCTGGAAAGCCGCCCTCCTGGCCAGTGGTCGGGGTGCTTTTTTTGTCATGCCAAGCAGGCTTTTTCAGGGGGACCTGTCAGCCTACCTTATCCGGCGGTTGCGTTCATAGGAGCACATTCCCCAGGCAGGGAAAGTTCCCCCCCTTGGGACGGGTCCGCTACCGTATCAGATGATCGCAATTCATCCTCGCGTTTCTTTGAGGATATCAAGGGGATCTCTGTGGTCCCTTCTGTCCACCAGTTCTCTGATAGTGACACCTGTAAAGTGGGGTTTTTCCACCTAACAGTGGTCATACCATGTTTCAGAGACATTACTGTAATTTCAAGCACGAATATAAATCCTCAAATTTTATAACTTTGTGTTCATCTTCTAACGATGTTATTATTGAAACTGTACCGTCTGGATTTTATATCATTTCTGCACACATAATATGTTGTTGATTTCTTCTATTGTTTTGTTATGCATTAAATTCTATTTATGTTGTTAAGAAATCATGCATAGTTCATTTTTATTTTAGTTGATGCATACTGAGCTCACAAGCTCGTTAATCTCTGGACATTTTTTTTTTAGATCACGAGGAGTAGCTAGTTGGTGGGTAGTGGGGTATCAAGAGTTTGGCCAAAACATTAAATGTTGTGAAATTTTAGACTTCCCACGTATGTTATGAAATTTTAGATGTTGGACTTAGCAGTCGAATATTATCAATAATGATAACTGCGTGATTCAGGTATAAATAGTAATTGTAAACATGTTATGAGACCATATATACACAGTGAAGCCCATCCTCACATGTATGCGGCCAGTCTGCTGATGTCCCGGTTGGATTCAGGGTATGACATAGAATGCGATGGAATATAGGGACTTCCACACTAGTTACTCCATATTATGTAATGTTGGACAATGTGTTAGTTAGCTAAATATGACTCTTAGAACAAACAAACAAAAAAAATAAATTTGCTTAAAAATATTCTATCATTCACTCATGTTTACAATACTAACTTTAAAAACTCTAATAAGAAGTAATTAAAATTGGTATTATACTAATTTTATTGAGTGAATCATAGACTTGAACTTGCAAGCCTGAACAAAAAATACTACAAACAAGCATTTGATATGGAAATAACTTGCAATTTCAAATCTAATTAGACCCTACCACAGGGCAGTTTAAAGGTAAAGAGGGTGAAGCGACCGCTTTAGGCCCCCAAATTTTAGGGACCTCATATTTACTTTTTCTCCTCTATGATTTTTTTTTTTTTGAAATCTTATTATCATAACTATAATAATAGATTATTATAATAAATTTATATTTAAAAATTTTAATATCTATTGGAGGTCTGATACAAAGTTTATACCTTAAAATTTTTGAAATCTTATCATTGTAGTTATAATAACTACTATTATGATAAATTAATATTTAAACATTTTAATTTAATATCTATTGGATGCCTCCTACTACATTTGAACCTGAAATTTTTTAAAATTTTATCATGCTAATGATAATAATAATTTACTATAATATATGAATATTTAAATTTTTAAAGTTAATATCTAATTAATTATATATCTTTTATCAACTAACTTTTTAAAACAACATTGTGTTAGCCTTGAATGTTCCTTGAAACATAATAGTTAACCTTGAATGTTCTTTAAAACATAATAGTCACTTTGATATTGATGGCTTGGATTTATTTTTGGAATTAAAAATATTAAGAGAAATCATGCAAGTAGAATACAATAATCCAATTGACATACTTAACCAAATAAAAAGACTTGATTCTTTTCCAAATGCATATATTGAATAATGTTAACGATTCCTATTACTATTGCTTCAACCGAAAGAAGTTTTTCAAAATTGAAATTAATAAAATCTTATCTAAGATCAATAATCTATCAAGAAAGATTAAATGTATTAGCCACATTATCAATTGAGAAAGGAATGTTAGAAAAAATTGATTACAAAAATTTAGTTAATAATTTCGCATATCAAAAAGTTAGAAAAATAAATTTTAAATAATTTTTTTTGTAGTAGATAGTTTTTTCTATATTTTTCACAAATTTTTTTTTATAAAATAGTTAAAAAAACTCATAAAAGTGTTTGTTTAAAAACTTAATAAAATTTAATTTATATTAAATAATTAAAAGTCTCATTTTAAAATTTCATTTTAGCCTCCAACTCTTCTGAGCAGCCTCTGCCCTACCAAAGTGACACGTGCAAAGTCTGAGGCAATGAGCTGTCAGCTGTTTTGTTTGGAGTGATGAAGATTTTTTTAAGTCTATGATCTAGACTAGAGTGTATAAGATCTCTATATATACAGCCTGGGCTATCTAAGTGGTACTCATTAATTATGAGCTAAGTTTAAGAATTTAAATTTGTACAGAAACAAAAGTTTCAATCCATACTCTTTTAATTTTTTACTTAATTATATTAATCCAGTTTATAAGTGAATAATAATTAATAATTTGAATGGTAATAAGTAGTGACTTTATTCTAATTAAATTAATTATTTTTTAATTATTTACTTTTCAAATCATTATGTTTGTTTAAATAAATTGGAAACGAAGAAAAAAAAAAAAACAAGTGAATATCATGGTTCAACCAAACTGAATGAACCCATACTCATAATATAGTACCTATAATAAAAGAAGAGAAGAAAATAAAAATAGAAAAAATTAAATAGAAAAAGCACAAAAAAAAAACTCTCGCATGTACGAAATGAACGTATGAATCATCAGATGTGCAGGCGGCGGCTGCGAACGCTGAGCAACGAGACATCGTCGACGACGGGGCCGCAGAGCGAACTGAGATCGTCACTGCGCGTGTTGTACGAGGAGCTCCGGAAGACGACCCGCGTGCGCACGGAGGTGGCGGTGAACTTGAGCACGGCCTTCTTGGAGCCGCCACTGCCGTTAGACTCGTAGGGGACCTTGAGAGTGTCCTTGCCGGCGTAGGCGTCAACGAGCATGGATCCCCTGCAAGCGTTGTTGGCGTCGCCGATGGAAAAGGCGAGTGCGTAGGAGCGGCCGGGGACGGTGCGGACGACTTGGGCGATGGCGCTCTCCATGCCGGCGATGAGCTCTATGGCGTGGCTGCCGCTGGGGACTGAGAAGTGGGCGGCGTCTAAGAACTTGACTGCTTTGGCGGACTCGACCATCCATCCAGGGAGTGGAGAGTCAGTGTCTTCTATGTTTGTGGGTATTAGAACTCCCCATGTGGTGTTGGGCAGGATGTATGGCCCTTCTTCAAAGTCCCCATTCTTCAACATGTTTTCTGTATCAATTAATTAATTAATGTCCATTAAATTAGTTATTTTTTTGGTACGTACGTAGAAGACTAGCTAGAATGACTCACTGTTGGTTAACTTGGGAGGTCTGAGAGTTTTCATGGCGATGGAGTCAATGATGGGGCCACAAGCAGGGTCTTCGGAGGTGCCAGGGTTGTGAATGACCAAGTCCACTTGGTCTAATTTAGCCAGGAAGGCCCAGGCATAAGAATCCCAGCCATTGCTGCTATACATGGTTTGCATGGGGATCACGTCTGAGTCTGGGGTGATGGAAATGTTGAGAGCTTCGTTCTGGGCGCATGTTCGAGCGGCGCTGAAGGTCAGTGAATAGTGATCGCCATTGACGAGGTTCTTCACCTTCTGCTTGATGGACGCTTCATTGCCCAGCCGGACCGCAAAGGAGCCTTCGGGGACGACGAGCAGCATGTCCTTCTGCTTCCGGCCGGCCTCGATGTACTCGACGAAGCCTGAGGTCTCCCATTCCGGAATGGCGTGTGGATCTTTAACCTCAGTCCCCTTCAGCTGTCTGGATTGAGGTCCCAGTTCGAAGTTACCATTTGGTAGCAATCCTGAGCATACAAGGTACGTTAAACAAATTAATTTATGTACAAACATGCATGCATCTGAAAAGTAATGATCTGTGGGTGTCTTGAGAGGGATGCATGAGAGAGTATGAATTATTTAGTTTCACATCAAATAGGAAATTAAGTTAAAGATGCTTTGCTTATATATATCCATTTCAACCTATATTGATCAATGTTGATATTTAAAGAAGAATGAGATGAGTGATGGGAGTTTTTTTTGGTTTTTTTGAAGAGCACTCACTAGTTGCCACCTATGGATATGCTATACACAATTAACTACTAAATTATTATTTTTTTAATAAATATGAACAAACTATTAAAAGCACGTAGATGTGATTCGAATCCTCAACCTATTTTTATAATAGAGAATGAGATACTAATTTTTCTTATGAAGTTGGTAACTACTAATTTGTTATACTTAGTATGAGAGGGAGAAAGCGATCAAATTAAAGAATAAATGGGGAATAATTAAGAAAAGAAATAAAGTAGTGAGAGATCGATGGAGGTGGAGATATCTCACCGTCGGTGAAGGCGAGGGCCACGCCGGCTGCGGCGAAGCACAAGGAAAACACGAATCTCAAAACAAAGCCTTGCATTTTGGCAACGTTGGAGAAACATCAAAGCGATGACCCATCAGTTTATAGATCTCCACTTGTCAAACAAACCTCGTATTTCCAATTAATCTCGTGAATGCCACTCTGCTCCCACGTGTGACGCGATGGTGCGAAGAAGCCACATTTCCAATTTTTAATTATGGAATTTTCTTATATTACGTAAAATGACGATTTTGCCCTCGACTGGCAGGCACATGCAAGATTCCCATCCCACGAGGCATTGTAGACCGGGTTGACGTGATGTCCCCGAGGGCATTCTCGTCATTTAACAAATAAAATCACAAGATTATAGTTTTTTTTTTAGCTGTAAGTTCATGCACATCTTAAATCTAAATACATCAAACCGGGTATCATACCGAATTGTCATGGGACTAATACAAATTATCCTCACAAAAAGATCAAATAAGGATCACAAAAACATAAACCAGACGGAGATGACGTTTATTAAGATTTGTTGTGATTTTATATTAATGATCATATGAAGAATTAAAAAGACATGAGTTCCAAGGGTGCACATGGAGTTTTATCAGATAGCACCTGCTTTAGGGTTCCTTTGTTATTGAAAAACGGGAGAACTTGGGAAGGCAGTAGTGTGAGTGCATTAGAATACTGAAACCGACCTGACAAGCCTTGTGTCATGTCTCAAAGAATTATCCTTCTTTCATGTGGCTCGACCAGATCTCATGCCGGATATAGTGGCTAGTGTTGGCCCCAAGTCCCTTCTTTCAAGCTGACCAGACTTGACCAGATACTGCAATGGTGCATGAATAATAAGCCAAAGATTTTATGTTCTTTGAAGTTTGAGTCACATTGGTTATAAAAAGTCCTTAAGATCAACTGTAATAAATAGGGTGGTTTGAAAGAGTTCTATCCCCAAAATAAAAATTTGGCAGGGAGCTGGAACTCAACAACACATGCCTGGTTGGCATGTGATTCAATAATGTTGGTGATAATTGTTTTATTCCGGAAATTGGGAAATATGTTTTCCAAAAGTTGGCCAAAAGGAATGGGATGATGTAATCATCCATTTTTCATGCAAAGATCCTGATTAATAAGAGAGATTAATTATGAAAAGTGGAAATTCTTTAGGAGATTTCGGTAGAGAGGTTGGTCGCGATCGATGATCATTCTTTTTCTTTCGCTTCACTAGATCAAACCTTTCTCTAGAGATCGGTCATCGGGTATCAAACCTCATCGAGAGAGAGAGAGAGAGAGGAGAGAGAGAGAGAGAGAGGAGATCTAAGCGCTAGTGCTCGGGAGAGTCTCCGACACTCAAGTTAGAACTCGAAAAACAGAGGGAAAAGAGAGAGAGAGAGAGAGAGAGAGAGAGAACTCAAGAAAGATACTATAATTCAGAATAGGTTTCCAAATAGGCATCAAAATTAATTTCAGAATCAGAATTAGAATTAGAATAAGAATGCCTTCTTTATTGGCAATCGACTTTTTTTTTTATACCTTTGTGAACCTTATATGACACATTTAAGCGCCCTTATATGTCACATGTCTACAGTTATTTTTACTACATAACACTTACCCACCAAATCTCTAGAAAGACCTTCTTTTTGGCTTGATACGGCCTAAGCAATTCAATCATCTGTTGTGGCATGGCTAGATCATAAGGTTGTTATTGTTTGTCGGACTAAGAGCTACATTTTTTATGAACTGAGTTGATGAGGTCCCCACTTCATAGCCATTTCAATTGATGGGTCATGATTTCAAATGGACACAACACTTCAATTTTTAAAGTGTCTTCTGCTAAAAAGTAATGGTGGAATTCGGTGGAGGAGATCATTGGTGTGGCTAATCATAGAATCGTCTCGAAGCGTTCTAGATATATAGTTCTAAGTGTCGCTCATCCGAGGGTACGTCCGTTCAGCAAGTCGCTTGGGCCATAGGATCCCAATTAAATTCCCTCATGGAAGCACGTCTGTTAGTACTGTCTGTAAATAGGTTTGGAGAAGGCTAAGGTTTTACCTTTGTTATCTTTGTTTTCTTCTCTATTGCTGCTTGAGAAAACCGTTAATCCCTCCCCCCCCTCCTCGAGCCATCCTTCTTCTTCTCCCCAAACCGAGGTAATTGAACTTATCCCTTTAGCCTCTAGGGAGCAGGTCGCCAACATTGAGTCAGTAGCTTATACCTTCAATTTCCCTAAGCTCATCCAATTAGGAGATGGGGCTTCACTATTGATTTGTCCCTTTTTAGAGTTAGGCTTCCAATGGAGTGAGTCAATTCTCCTCGGTCAATGGAATACACTTTGTATATAGAATCCTTCTGGGTCGGTTCTAGTCTTCATCTTCCACCTCTGTTCTTCAAAATCCTACCTTTTTCTAACTTGATGACCACATAACTCGTTCCCAACTCATGGAGAATCCTCTTTGGGTTCGTCATCTAATTTCCTTGACTCGATCTTAAGCCTTCTTTCTACTTGTTTTGCCTTTTTTCGCTCTGAGAAAACATCCTTACTTCATCAATGGTACTATGTTACCGACAGACTCCGTCGATCTTTCTTAAGGAAAGCCCCTTCTTCTATCTATAATTGGAAGTTTGGATTTCTCTATGTTTCATGTGAAATTGGGTGGATAATCTCAACCTCTTCAGACACCCCAATCACTGATCTAGATTTCAAGGCAGAGATATCGTCTACTGAGGAGGAACAACTGGCATTTCTCCAAAGTAGTAAATATTTTCCTTTGGCCATCTTAGTCATCGTAGAAAACCTCTGCAAAGTCGGGCTTTTTCTACTAACAAGTAGGACATCCTCCTTTTAATAGAATTCATCAAGTTCTTTAATTTAGACACAATTAATTGGTTGATCTCTCAGCTTCAAAGGTTAAGGAGGTAGACGCCCCGGTAGATTTAGCTCCCAGAACTTGGCGTTGCCGAGTGGTTTTACTTGTGGAGTTAAATACTGATCCGGACATGTCCTCCTGATGTGTGCTCCGCAAGACTACAGGTCGTGTCAAATAATAAAGTGGACTAAGAAGTCGGATGTCGAACCGACAGATATTGAGAAATACTAGTACTGATCCTCTATCTATTATCTAGCCTATTCGAAATTTGGTGGTGTCCTAAATTAATCTAATTAATAAAACCAAGAAAACCTAAGAATTGGAACTCACGAAAGGCAGGTTGAGATAGCATAGGCAATCAATCATAAAAGGGAGATATTCGAGCAATGACTTTCCCTCGGGTTCTTATGAAAATATATGGATAGAGATTTCTATATTGATGATTGGAAGGTTTTGGACAAAGAGTTCTTAAGATTTATTAGATCCTTCTCTGGAGGCGATCCATACCCAATACCCTTATGGTATGAACGTTCTGGGGAACCTATGTCTTGGAAGAGTTATGGGAATAAGACATCTAAAGGATTCACTCTCCTTAGCACCTGATCTTTCTGTGTACTCATAACTCTCTCTATTGAGGTAGGTCTACACACGGAGAGGTGTTTGTATCTTTCCCTGGTGGACTAAAATAGATTTCAGGGTTGTCGCTATGTGGAAAACTATTACCATAATCAAAACTAAAACCAATCATTTAATAATAGAAATCAAAATTACAAGTTATGCTCTAACCCAAATGTTCATCATACCCAAGTATCTAACAAATTAGTTCCCCATAAAAGCTGAGAACAAATCCAATACAAAGTAAATCAGAAGGAAATAAACATAAAGAAATATACAATTCCCTCTACTGTTGGCGACGTGTATGGATTTGCGATGAAGATCTTCCTTCAAGCCCTCACCGTCATGATCCAAACTCCTAGATACAAGATGTCAAATTAGAAGATGGAAGACCAAAGATCAAAGATACAAGATCCAAAAATCCCCCTCTATATTTGGAAAAGATCTGATGCATTTTGGGTCCGCATGGGCCAGACTCAAGTAAAAACTTGGGTCTGGATCAGGTTGAAAACTCGCCACATCGGCATCTACACAGGCGCATAGGCGCCTATCTAGTCTTCTAAAAAAGCCAGAGAAAATACGATCTTCAAATCTCGAAGCCAAACCGGGGCCTACACGGGCTCGTTGGTGCCCGTGTAGCCCTCTGGAAACTGGACTTATTGGCTTCAAGTGCTTCAGATGGGCGCATACACCAGTGTGCACGCCCGTTTGTCCTTCTGTCTTCTTGGTTTTTGCCTCAATTGATGCTAGATTGCTTCCTTTCGATGCTTGAGGCCTTCTAGTGTCCTGTAAATCAAAATTAACATAAATTAAGTACCATTGGACTATATTTCCTCCAAATAGCATACAAAGTGTAGATGAATATGATATGAAATTATGGACTTTTAAACACTTATCAAACTTCTCCACACTTAAGCGTTTACTTGTATTCAAGCCAACAAAACAATAAAAATAAAAGAAGAGATAAGTGTTTAACCTCTATTTGAAGAATAAATAGTTTTGCTTTACTTAAGAGATCACCATTGACATATGTATTCTTCTATTTCAAGCCTCGAACCTAGATCAATCCCATGACATGTTCAATATAGCTCTAGATGAACAGTTTTTACTCCACATACCATGTTTTCGAGTCTTAAAATGACAAGCATAGCCTCCGTGATCTCTAGAGGCTCCTTCGGACTTTAAGGTCAAAGCAACTAGCCAAGATGAAAAATAAACTCTCTAATAAATCTTTTTTTTTCATTCCCTATAGGGCACCCTTATAGGATTTGACTTAACCAAAGACTAACATAGATTGTCGTTTCTCCGTTATGATGGATGCAGATACTAATTAAGTACCAAAACATCCAAGTACTTGGAAAATTAAGACTCTACATAAACGCGCTCATACTCACAAGGGACTTTTCGGCCTGAGGAACACTCTAGTTAAGAGATAGAACCCCGAGCTTACTTTTTCACCACGAGTAGAGGTGCACTGTCTAGTTTATTGTTTTCACAACTATTTTCACAATTCCTATGAACAATTTTTTAATTTGTCCCCTAATAAACTAATTTACAATGACCAGAAATTTGAACTAGTGTCACAAAAGCTCTTGAAGTCATTGAAGATAATATGTAAAATCTGAGTATTTTTATAATATTATTTATCCGTAATTGTTTGGTTAATGAATGTAATTCCCCAAACTTGAATTTAATTGGGTTTTATTTGGAATGAGTAATTAAAATGGGTTAACAACTTAATTAGGGTTAATTGGGGATCATCAGGGACCTACTAGTGATTTTAAGGAAAATTTGGGTTTAAATGAAAATTCGTTCCCTCACACACAGGAGGACTTGCACACAAATTGGGAGAAGTAGGAGGGTCATTACTAAAAAGCCTTGAGAAGTTATTCACTTGAATGATAATTTGGAGGATTATAAGGGACTCTTTACTAAAATCCCATGTGAAAACCAAGCAAGAGATTATTACACTAGTAATCAACGGCTAGATAAAATGTTTATAAAGCACTTCATGGTCCAAGGAAATTTTTATGCCTACCTTTATAGACTCAGACATCACAGAAGTTTTAGCGTCTCGTGCTATAGACTACTACAACTACGATACAAGATGAGACTATAAAGGTAGGCATAAAAATTTTCCCTGGACTGTCTCCATTTCCTTTAATTCCCCTCTGGAACCCTAGCTGTCACAACGTGAATAAACCAAGATTGCTCCATCAAAAGTTGATCCTGAGCCCCCGCCCAAAGATGATCATTATATTATCGTCATGAGGTTTATATAGCTGGGAAAAGCTGAAACATGACGTAACTGGGCCTTGTTTATCCTATATTTATCTTTGGATAACTTCCGAATAACTTTGGGATTAAGTTAACGCTTTTTTAGATTATTTTGAGGTAAGCACAGCCGTGTTAATTTGAAGCACAGTCGTGCTTCCACCCACGCTCTTTTTTAGCTCTGCACAGTCTTCATTAAACATTCGATCGGATAACCAAATAACCTCAGATTGACCTAAAGTTTTAACATGGTATTCCTAACTCTTCTTTCTTCAATCTGGAGTGTGGAGATTTGATTTGGAATCCTAGATATTTTTTAATAAATTTTGGAACTCTGTAGCTTGTTTATAGATTTTGGCTTTAGGAAGCACGGCCTTGTTTAGCATCTGCAAGCCCGTGCAGCATTTTTTTGACGCATTTTGAGTATAGAGACTTGCATGGGCTGGAGCACGGTCGTGCTTAAGGCCTTGCACATCTCTGTAAAGGCCCTTTTCAGTTGGTTTCATAGTAATTTGTCCCGTTTCTCACTCTTTTTGTTCGGGGTACCTATTTACCTGTCCAATCACACAAACATACCCAAAAAAGCACAACATTATAGAAATAGATGCAAGAAGCGGGATAAGTACATGTAAATATGATAAGGAATATATGTATAATTATGCACTTACCAAATGCCCCCACACTTGAACTTTTGCTTGTCCTCAAGCAAAAAAAAATATAATCTCCCAGAGAAAAGATGAGTGTATGATCTCCGATCTCAAAATAGTTGAGAATCCCTCTGGTGTCTGAGAGAACACAATGTTAAGTGTGTGAAGATATTTATGAAAAATAGGTCTTGCCTTCTACTCAAACTCCCAACGTGTGTGCGTGTAACCCTTTTCTAATGGTGCCACTTACTAGCGCATGCCTGGCCCAACTAGTCTTGATCTTTTCTTATTTACTAAACTATTTCTCTCAACTCTTTTAGCTGGGAGTAGTAGCTTCATACATCCATGAGGTAGCATTTTCTTCAGGTAGGTCATCAAGTGAACATTTGTGATGCCCAAGGTCCGACTTGGCTTCTTCAAAGGTGATAGCTTTTTCTACCATCTTTTATATACCGGTAGGGCATCCCTAATGGATCCGACTTGCTGGCTGGTAGGGCATCCTTGACAGATCTGACTTTCTGATTATTCCAGCTATAATAAACATATTTTCTTTTTTACTTTTCCTTTTCCTTTTTGTTTTGTTTTCTTTCCTTTTTTTCTTTTTTCTCTTTTCTTTTTTTTCAAAATAATCAGAAAATATCAATACTCCTCTAATGGTTAAACTAACTGGAGTCCAAACCTAAGTGGGCAAGTGACAACAAAGTCAAGGTTTGTGTTCAAAATTTTTGTGAAGTGTCGAGTAAAGGCAAGACTAAATATATATTGGTTTTTCAAAAATTTGGCACCTAAAGCTAATGTCAACCTAGAATCAAAGGAGACTCCCATTAATTTGCTCATAGATCATCCT
The DNA here is from genome assembly GCA_026586065.1 of Dioscorea zingiberensis. Lineage (NCBI taxonomy): Eukaryota > Viridiplantae > Streptophyta > Magnoliopsida > Dioscoreales > Dioscoreaceae > Dioscorea > Dioscorea zingiberensis. The sequence continues at coordinate 51,573 of JAGGNH010000018.1, read as the reverse complement.
AAATCAGCACCCATCATAAAGCAATATAATCACTCAATGATAATCCCTCCCTCATACTTAAATTGTGCATTGTCCTCAACGCACACAATATATGTACTAAAACGAATATGACATGTGAGAGTAAGATGGGAGAGAGGGAAAGTGAACTGAGCTCATTGTGTATCGTGATGTGTTTCATCTTTTCATTGTGTTTCCTGCCAAGTGTGAATCTCAATTTATCTAGAGGAATATTAAAGGCAAAGAAAAGCTAAAACCCCATCGCATATATAAGACTAAACCATTATTAACAGACTGACTCAACTAAAGTAAAAAGTACAAAAGTGGTGAAAAACAAAAGAAAAAAGAAAAAAATAAATATAAATATAAAAATAATAAAAGATAAAAGATGCTCATGTGCTGAAGAAATCACCACCATCGCCGCCATCGATGGTATCCTCGTCATTAGATGCTGCCGCATCCTGGGGGTATACTCCAGTCTGCATCGTGGGTGGGACAGGAGGCCATAGTGATGATAGGTAATCGGCTCTCTATTGTAGGAGAAGGTAGTTGACTCCACCCACCAGCCAATGAAGGTTCAGTCGACCTTGGTGAATGTGGTGGCTAATGGTGGAGGTACTGTAGGTACTGTCCGTACTGGAGGAGGTGGAAGTGTTGTATTGGGTCCCGCAGCGGCTCTTGGTGAGGCTTCATCGGGGCTATGCTCGGAGGTGATTTTGCAGTAAAGGGGAAGACATAGGGGTATAAGAGGCTTGAGTTCGCTGGCCGCAAGAGCGGCAGCCTCGGAGTTCAGTGTGATTTAGATCTAGGGTTTCCGCTCGAAAGCATGCCCTATAAAACGCCTCGTGTTGTTTAATAAATGCGGTGGTGCTCTTCAAGCACGCATCGCGGTATTATTTCAACCTTGATTTTCCTGAGAAGTGTATGTCTTGAAACTCGGATGTGCTCATGCCCGTGCTTATTTCTCTAGTAGAACACTCCTATGCTCCTTAGAAGTACGACCGTGCTCTATGCTCATGCTTCGCCTTTTCGTATCCTGAGAGATGCACGGCCTAGAGCACAGCCGTGCTCCTGGCCGTACAACATTATATTTCTTATTTCTTTCCTCCACGCTGCTCAGTTATCCTTCTTCCTATGTGTTAGTAGCTCCAAATATGAAAGATTAGTCATTAAACCTTTTGGAACACACATAATCAATGAGCATCATCAATTGAATGAAGTTCACCACTAATGTATTTTAATCTAAAGAGTTTAACTAAAAAAAACTAAAAACTAACCGAGCTTGGGTTGCCTCCCAAGAAATGCTAGATTTTAGGTATCTAGCTGGACCCCTTTATGTTATTCTAGTTCTTTAATGATCAGAGTTGTTGCATCCTTCTCAAGACCTTCCCCTTTGTATGTAATTCGCCACTTCTTTGCAGTCTTGATAGGCTCCGTATAAAACTCAACATCTTGCAGGGATAACCTTTCAGTGAACATGGAAGATTATATACTTTTAATTCGTGTTACCCCAACAACTGTTTTAGCAACACTAAGTGGTGTCTTCGTTCGGCTCCTAGTGTTGCATCTAAATTACTGTGCCATCTATATATTTCCTTGATAATGAAGTTTTGTACCAAGGGTTCAAAGATCACCATTACATCAATGATGGGTTTGATCGGGCACTCTTCCTCCTTGTTAGGGTTCATAGAGCAAAGTTCTATACTTTCTCCCTTTTCTTGGAACACGGACTAGACTTGTTCATTCAACTCTTGTGGCAGTACCCATTGAGAAAAAGGATGGGGAGGATTAGTGTCTTCATTATCCTTACCAGATGGTGGTGTATGCTCAAGGAGGTCCTTCATATTTTGCTCCAAGAAGGTGTACTCAAGTTGTTCTGGTAGCTTCTTTAGTTCTGACTTCGGTGATTCCTCAATGAATGGTTCCAGTTTTTTCCCAGGTCTCCATGTCGACATCTTCATCATGAATGGTTTCTTCTAAAGCTTCCTTGACTTCCTCCTCAGAACAGTCCCTTGCTTCTACATCCATGCTTTGGTTGAAGTTCGTCTCAATGTCCTGTTAGGGCTCCTGGTATTTTATATCCCATCCATTACATCATCCTTGCCAATGATTTGCTCGACGAGTAGTGCCTCACAAACTACCAATGGGGGAACATGTGTTGTCTCACTCAAGAATAGATCTCAGGCTTTTTGAACTTGTACACTACTTCCTCCAAATCCAATTTCATGACCTCCTTGGATTCTAGCTCTTGAACCGCTTCTTTGTTACGATGAATATAATATGCAAAGATATCTTCCAATGACAGTTTCCCATGTTGCGATGCATCAAACTGAGCGTGATCCTGGTCTCCTAAAAGGAAAGACATCGTTAATCCGGTAAAGAATATTCAATTAGGCACAAAGGATAATGAAAATCTACGATCAGGATTTTTGGATATGTACCTTTTTTTTAATTTTTTATTTTAATTTTTTTTATTTTTTTATTTTTAAGATAAGAAGATAAGATAAGATAACTAAAATAACATATTCTAATATTCCTACCGTTGCCAGTCCCCGATAATGGCACCAAAAACTTGATGCACGCACAAATATGCTTGACACTCTCCTGCAAGTATACGAGGTCGATCAAGTAGTAAAGTACCCAAAGGTAGGGTAGTCAAATCAACAGAGACTGGACACTAGTACTAATTATCCTTTATTGCTTAGCCTAAAATAAACTATGTGTGATGATTGGATATCTGAATTAAAAGACTAAAGCGAACATTTGGGGGATTGGGGTCAATCAGAGATAAAATATGGCACCTTAGATCACAATCCTCCTAGGATTCCCTTGCTAATGATTGATTCCCTATTACTGGCTAATTACTAATAATTTATGGACGATATAGCAATTGCACTTCTCAACGCAACAACTAATCTCTCGTGATGCTCATGCACACCGTAACACCTATGTTCAACTACAACCTATCTAGATAAATCACTGGGCTAATCCAATATTCTAACCGTTCTAAATCACCACACGAACACTAAGGGTGCTAGATGCTCTATCCCACTAGGGTAATAACTCAAGGCTTATGCAAAGGAAAACCACACATGGATATCTGGAAAGGTAATAACTCTGAGCTAATGCAATGATAACTACACAACCATCCAACACAAACAATATCTTGCTAGTGCTATCCCCTCCGGAGATAGATTGTCACGCTTTGAACCCAGGAGCCTGAAAGGCGTCCAGCAGACAAGCCGTACTTATATAGGGATGGGCCCCACTTTCGAATACAAGGCCTCGTGCAATCAATATAAGTATTATAGTAACAGGGAAAGTAGTAAATAACATATAATAGTATCACTTGATGCGATATAGAAATACACATAAGCGAGAATAGAACACCTATGGTTTAGGTACCCTATACAAACTCAATGAAGAGACCAAGTACTCTAAAATAAAAATCCTCACACACAAGAAAAGAAAGCGAGAGGTTCAAGCAAACCCTCAGCCTACACCCAGTGTCCCTACACGGTGATTATTGGAACTTGTGCTACTTTATTCTTCGTAACACGAAAATGGTCAACAAGGGGTGAGTTTTGGGGAAAACTCAAGAAGCACCCCTACAAAATATCAGAAAATCGAAAACATACAGTAGACTCCTTTGCAAAACAAAGATAAATAATAACAGCAAAAAAGGTCAGAGAAGAATAACAAAGTGTCAATATAACCATGAAAATAAGAGAACGATTCACAGATTATCTCCCAGACAACGACTACAATCGAATGGGACTCACAAGTCTGGTAGCGCTACAGTAAAAAAATGTGTAGTAGATGGTCAACGTATCACCCCACTCACAGGTATATCGGACAAGCAGACCCCAGAGTATCCCTAAGATAATATAAGCTGTGACAAACACCAGTGGTGTCCTTTCTACTGGCATAATGTCGTATGGGAGAAACCTCGAAACCACACAAAAACTATTTCCAACTGACATGTACGACTTTTCATATAGAAAATAGTCCAATTAAGAGTGTATAAAAACATATATGTATAATTTTCAAAATAAAGCTTAGCGCATAATTGTTCAAAAATATATACGGTGATATTGCGGTAAATACTTATCGTATTTCAGTCAATATGTTCTCTGAGCGTAACTTTATGCTCTACGCCAATATCTGATAAACGAAAATTCATTCTTAGTATATTTTCTATATAATTAACATTATTTCTAAATATACTATTATACAAAATTTTGGGGTGTCATCAAGGAAATGGGTCATGGTAGTCCTTTTTACTTTTTTTCCCAATTAAACTCAAGGAAATGGGCAGCAGCCCATTCCTTCACTATTTTAGTTTTCATATCCATGCTTCCACTAATTCATTGGGTCGAGCCCATGCTTATCCATCTAAAAATCAAAGAGAAACATATGTACATATACACTCTTCTCCTCGCCTTTGGTTGCTAATCAAGTCAAATGAAAAAAAAAAACTCCCTTTAAACTCAGCCTATCTTTAATTCCCATGTATTCTATTTCCCTTGAATCCCATGACCCATGAATTAACGAACAGCCAATCATGAACTTTTGTTTCTCTTTTCTCATGTTTCTATTATAAAACCCAAGGGAAATAAAACAAAAACATGTGCAAAAATGCATGTAAAACATTCCTTCTTTCTCTCTTTCCATTCTCCTGATTAAACCGGTATTAGCTGTGTGCTAATCACCCATAAAACAATAATATATTTGAACCCTAAGAAACTAAAATAAACCTATGTACAAAACTCTTTCTAATAGTGCTATACATATATCTTTCCATCTCTTGTTTCATAAAACCCCATGGCCCCCATATATATTAAACCTTGGCTTTACTACACACTAATATAGTAGCAAGATAGAACTCAGAAGATCACCATGCATACACACCCATTATCTATTTCTTTTCATAAACCCATCCGTTAACAAGCAGAATTCATGTTCTTATCTTGAGATATTTAATTGTGTGCTAATAACCCATGAAACAATAACATATTTGAACCCTAAGAAACTGAAATAAACCCATGTACAAAACTCTTTCTAACAGTACTACTAATACGCCCTTGATGGAGGGGGTATCGTGTTTGCACGACTTCGAGCGTGTGCTGGCTCCAAGAAGAGAGGTTGAGAGGTTGAAGATGATGAACAGGAGAGAAGGGAGAGAATGAGACTTGGAGAGGAAGCCAGAGAAAACCTTTACTGATATCTTGATCTCCCATTACAAACTAACCAACTTCTATTTATAGTACTGACTCAACTAATTAGTGAGAGAACATCACTCATCCCACTATCAAGCTACTACTAAGCTAATAATAATACTCAATCCAATTCTGTTTAACCTGGCCTGATGGCGTACAGTGCCCATTGATGGAGTCAAGGATCCCAATAACAATGGGAAGGTCGTATCAACTACACATATATCTTTCAATCTCTTATTTCATAAAACCCCATTGCCCATATATTATACCTTGGCTTTACTACACACTAATAAAGTAGCAAGATAGAACTCAGAATATTACCTTGCATACACACCCATTATCTTCGTTTCTTTTCATAAACCTATCCGTTAACAGGCATAATTCATGTTCTTATCTTGAGATAGTTATTCATTGGTTTAGTTATAGGTTTTATTCTTAGGTCCATGTCTTAGTACTAAGGATATTTGTTATGGTTTAAGTCTTTCTCTTTAGTGTTGGGTGACACTTAAGTCACCAGAGTTCACTGGACTTTTATTATACTATTACAAAGAGAGTGTTCTTCTTACCAACTAGTTACAGGACTCTTGCAAAAGCTTGCAACTTCTCAATCCTTTGTCTTCCTTGGAATATGACATAACCATGGTTAGGAAGAAGAGTAGAATAAAGGAAAAGACGAAACCTTCTCAGCTTTATTTTACCGAACTCCGACAAAGCCTTAGTGCCTATTACGGACCAGAACACTACCACTATCTCTCGGGACAAGGGAATAGATGCTCACTCTTGGATGCTCACTCACAGATCCTCAAAGAATAACTCACTCAAAACAAGCCTTTTAATGGAGTTCCTTCTCCTTTTTATAGACGCGAAGTGCTCGGAATGAAGGTAATGCTAGCATGCTCGGTTTTGATTCTCCCTGTTGATGAACAACGATCCGTTTTCCGCAAAGAAGAGCTTCGTTCATTCTCAGCATTTGGTGTGATGACGTGTCTGTCCATCAAGCAACTTAGAGAAGAAGCACAATGCCTCGTATCCGGCATTCTCTGTGATGGAAGATGGTGATTAACTTATGTTGATAACGTTCAATTAATGAAATGTGGTTCCTATTATTTTGTTTCCTCCTTCATAGGATGTGTGACGTTTCTACGAGTTTCTCCGGATGGTTGGAGAGTAAAACACCTTTTCTTTGAGAGTTTTTTTTTTTAATTTTTTAATCAGTCGTTGCTTTGGATTTTAATAAAATCTATGCCTATCCAAACCGCTACTTTAAGCAAGTGCATGGATTATGATGGAGATTTACAGCAAACTCCCCATAGTTTCTTCAAGTTACATGCAAGTCTTCATATTGTGAGAGGATTTTTTTTGTAAGTAGTCCCTATGCTTCTAACTATTTGCAACTATACATTCAAGTCTTCATATTGTGAGAGGGTCTTTATAGTAAGTAGTCCATATTCTTCTAACTACTTGTAATTAAATCCATTATCTTCATTATAACTTAAACTTTTGCTAAGGAAATTAATGAAACATTATTAAGGGCTTAATATACCATAAAAGCGTGGTTCTTATATAGATGATCGGGTTTATGCAAGTGAAACCACACAGAGTTACAAACATAGACAATTAAGATGCCAACAAGAATTATTAATAAAATAGAACTGAACATATTAAGAAATCAATCAACAAGTTCATCCTATTAATCATGTGTTTGAGGAACCACATAAGGTTTAGCCTCTCATGCTATAGACTACCACAACTACGATACAAGAGGACTATAAAGGTAGGCATAAAAATCTTCCTGGACTGTCTCCTTTGCCTTTAATTCCTCTCTGTAACCCTAGCCGCCGCAGCTAGAATTTCCCAAGACTTCTCCTCCAAAAGTTGCTTGTGAGCCCCCGCCCAAAGATAATCAATATGTTGTCGTCATGATGTTTATATAGCTGGAAAAAGTTGAAACATGCTGTGCATGGGTCGTGTTTATCCTATATTTATCTTTGGATAACTTCTAGATAACTTTGGGATTAAGTTATCACATTTTCAGATGATTTTGAGGTAAGCACGGCCGCATGGCCGTGCTTCCTCTTGCGCTCTTTTTCAGCTCTGCACAGTCTTCATTAAATGTTCGATCGGATGACCAAATCAACTCGGATTGACTTGAAATTACAACTAGGTGTTCCAAACTCCTTTTTCTTTAATCTGAACGGTGCAGATTTGATTTGGAATCCTAGATCTCTTAAAATAAATTTCGGAACCCTACATCTTGTTCACAGATTTCAGTTTCAGGAAGCACGGGTGTGTTTAGCATCTGCACGCTCGTGCTACATGTCTTTGACATGTTTTGAGTACAGAGACTTGCAAGGGCTAGAGCACAGCCGTGCTTAAGGCCATGCACATCTCTGTAAAAGGCCTTTTTCAACTGGTTTCATCGTGGTTTGTCCTGTTTCTCGCTCCTTTTGTTCTGGGTACCTATATACCTGTCCAATCACACAAACATACCCAAAGAAGCACAAAAATAGAGAAATAGATGTGATGAGTGATTCCGCAAGTATACGGGTCGTGGTCAAGTAATAAAGTGGACTATGGGAAATTGGATGTCGAACCACAGGGAATAGAGATTGCTAAGGGGGCGTTCACTTGCCCGAAAGTGGCTGGCGGAAGTGATGAAGTGGCCCACTTCCGCCAGTTCTGGTGTTCATTTGATTGAAAGTGTGCACTTCGGTTACTTCCTAATCAGAAAGCAGCCTTCACCACTTCAACCATTTTGCACTAGCCTGACTTCGGCGAAAAATTTACTGAAGTGGCTGAAGTGGCCTTAATATAAAAGGCCACTTCAGCCAGTTCCGTGAGTTCTCCGAACTAGCACTTCGATCGCGATTTGAAATTGCGATTTCTCATCTCCATCTCCAGCCGACACACCAGCCATCCTTCTCACCGGCCGACCAACCTCGCGAGTCTCCTCCATCTCCTCCATCTCCAGCCTTCCATCACCAGCCACGCAGATCTAGGGCACCACCCAACCAGGTTCGTTCTTTGATCTCATGTCTTTAAACCCTAGCCTCTTCCTCTTTCCCATCAACTCCTCCATTGAAAACCTCATTCTAGGGTTTTTCAATCGGGGCTGTTCTTCCTCTCCCCACATCTTCTTGATCTCAAGATTGTGATCCTTTTTTGTTTCTTTTTGGTTTCTAAGATTTCTGATGGCATGATTGTTGTTGAAAGGGTTGTTTTTTGTAGATCTGTGGCATGGTTTCTAAGATTTCTGATGGCAAGATTGTGCTCCTTTTTTTTTTCTTTTTTGGGTGGTTGCGACCCCTCATCATCAGTTTAAATTGTTTGTTACTGTGTAAACAGGCTTGATAATACAGTGTGTTGTCTAGTTGTGTGCTTCTCATGCTGATGAATTGGTTCATCAATATGTTTGAGATATTATCTTCTTGTATTCTCATTATTCTTTGGATTTTGAATTTATATTACAGAATTTGAGCATTTTTTTATTGGAGATATTCATATCTTCATATATCACAAGCCTGTGTGGAAAGTTAATTGTCCAATGTGGAAATTGTACTCATTGCCTTTTCATTGAGTTCAAGGTCATGCATGTAATTTTTTCTTCTCTGACTTCTTGTTACCTGATAGATTGCATTACAGTCGTTGGATCTTCACTGACAGGTTGACAACTAGCTTTGCATTTCATGATTTCTGAATTTGATCATGTTATTTGTCACAGCAAGAGCAATGAAAAAAGTAGAAAATAAATGCTTGTCCACCACCAAAACTTTTTCCTATCAAAATCTCATTTTTTTTATGACCTGCAAAATTGTTGTCCAAAAAAACTGAGATTGTTTTAGTTACCTTAGTGGAACCCTGTTCTTGGCTTTCTATTTGAGCTTATGTGACCAAGTTTAATGGATGTGGTGTTGTCAATAATGTTTCATTATAATCAATAATGTTTCATTAGTTCTGGGGATTCATTCATGGTTTCTTGAGTGCCTCTTGACCTATGAGCTTTGAATTCCTCTCAGGTGTGGTTTTGCAGAGTGGGTTGGAGCTGCTGCACCAGCTTTTGGTACTTTGGCAGAGACCCTGCAGTGACATAGCTTTCTCAGGTTTGGTTATACATATATAGACATTAAAAGCAAATATCTGTGCCATTTTGGAAGTGATTTTAAGCATACTTTCTAGCTGCCATTGCTGTTTTTTATGCTCATCATTAATCAACCTTCTGTTAATTTCTGATTTTGTTTTTCTCATGATTTTTCCTGAAATGTCATTCCTTTTTCCCCAACACTACACAAACCTAAATTCATCCACTTGATAACTAAACTATTGAATTAGAATGAAATCAATAGTTCAATTGCATAGAGTTATTTCACTTCATTAGTTTGGATATATAACAATACACTGAGCATATATATGAATAGAAATCTAAAACTAGTCTAATAATAAGCAACAGTTATCAAATGGGAGATGGTTTACAAAAATTTAGTTTGAAATAATCATCATCAACCATATAAAGAACTCATTTTATTTTCACTCTCCATTTAGCTTCCTTTTTATTTTTTATTTTTTTATTTTCCCTTTTGAAGAGGTATGTTGTTATGTAGAATTTTAACCTGCATGATCATAAATATTAAGACTAGGGTTTATATTACTTGCAATATGCTTGACAGAAATATATATATATGGATATGAACCATTAGTGAACAATGGATGGTGGACCTTGTAATATGACAGGAACTATGGATGGTGGACCTTTAAGAAGAGTTAAAGAGTTAAGAGGACCTTTGTGGCATTTGATCTGTTTTCAATGCTACCATTCAATTCCTTTATTATATCTCTCATTGGATTTTAATTTGTAGTACTTTTAACATTTGCTGTACTCCTTCAATCAGACTGTGAGTTCAATCCAATTCACTGCTGTTCTAATAAATGTTTAGTTAAAATATTATGTTACATTTTCATATCCATTACCTATACATTTTGGATCTGTTGTTAGATTCCTGTTTCTATTTTCTGAAAATATGATGTTATTCATTAAAATTGAGTAGTGTCGTGAAGGAAAAAAAAATATTCCAGTAAAAGAAACAATTAAGTAGTGTCTATTGTTAAATTCCTGTTTCTATTTCCTGTTTCTATTTTCTAATGCTAGTTCCTTGTAATATGATAGGAATAATGGATAGTGGACCTTCAAGCTCAACAGGACAAAAGCGTAAAGGGACTCCTAACAGGCGATGGTCGAAAGAAATGGATAACGTCTTGATCCCCGCTCTTGTAGAGATGGCAAAAGCCGGGTTGAAAGTGGATAAGTCTTTTAAGCGGCAAGCGTTTGTAGAGGCTGCGAACATTGTCAACAGGAGCATCCCGGCTGCGAACATGGACGCGGATAATGTTGAAAATCGTATGCGCACTATGAAGGTGAAATATCAGGAGATGAAGAAGTTATTGGATCTAAGCGGCGTCGGTTGGAATGATGAGCTCAAAATGATTGTCTTTGGAAGATGAGACATGTCGTACATATGTCGAGGTAATGCGATATATACACTTGCATGTATTTTAATTAGTATATACATATTATACCTTAATTTATTTGGGACTGATTTATAATGTTCTATGTATTTGTAGTCACATCCTAAAGCAAAGGAGCTACTGAACACGCCCATTCCCCACTTTAATGATCTGCGAATTATTTGTGGCGATGATCACGCTACGGGTGAATTTGCACGAACAATATTCCACCAGTTTGGAAGCGAAAACACTGAGGTAGAAGGTGCCGGTGCTGAGATGGAGTCTGAACCATCTGAAAACAACAACAACCTCAACAACAACAACAACAACAACAACAACAACAACAACAACAACAGCAGCAACAACAACAACGAAAGAGAAGCGGCAAGGACATCTACATCCAACAATGCTCAAAAAAGGAGACGTGCTTCGAGGGTGAGTAGTGACGGTGCTGCAGTGGATACAATGAGTAATAAGTTTGACCGTTTGGCAACCTCGATTGATAATTCCAGTAAGGATTGGAAGGAAAAAATGAGTGATGCTCTGTGGAGCATGGAGGGGTACGACGATGATGATTTGGAGATGGTGTACTTGGCTTTGCGTGGCGATAGAGACCTTGCCGAGGACTTCTACATGAGAAAGCCCTCTCTCCGCAAGAAATTCGTGGACCAATATCTTGCTGACCGGAGCACTTATGACTATTGAACTGTAACTTGTTGCTGAGTAGGATGGAATGTTGAGAGTTTCCCCTTTGTTTTAGTCATTATGTTTGTGTTTTTATTTTGAGAGTTTCTATATGGACTTGTAAACTTACTGCCTTTTGTATTTCTATAAACTAATCGAATCTTGATATTGTATGACTGTCAATCTTTCTTTGATTTTGATGGATTTAATACCATGGACTTGTTTAACTTCTATGGAATCTATTGCATATGTATGAGCGACTTTGATTTCATACAGAATTATTAGTTGCTACATGGACACCTTGCATAAAATTGAGTTCAGGGTATATAGTACAGATGGATTATGTGATTGTTGTGGTAAATGACCTTTTGTTATGATTATTAATCATTTTGTAAGGAATTTAAATATAGAATAATTATTCTAATGTATGTTCATGTTGGGATATCAGGGAGAATTAGACATATATTTAAAAGTTCTTGATTTCTTGATTGAATGTTACTTCTGTGCAGCAGGAGTAGTGTTTGATCCAGAGTATGGGTTTTGTAGAGAAGAACTAACTAAAGTTATGACTATGATAACAACATTGGATGATGTTTATGATGTTTATGGATCACTGGATGAACTCCAGCTCTTAAGGCTGTTCATATGTGGGAGTCTAATGGATGTGATGAGCTTCCGGAGTACATGAAAATATGCTACAATTCTCTGTACAACACTGCAGATGAATTGGCTAATAAAATTCTGATACTTGAGGGATGGGATGCTATGCCTTACATTCAAAAAGTGGTAAATTAATTAATCTTTGATTTCTTCTTGTAATACTCAATGCAGAGAGTTTGTGATTAACTTGATTTTGTTTAATTTTTATTTTGATTTCTTGCATAGTTCTCCAACTGACAACATGTGGGAAATGAGGAGATGATGCAAATCTTCAGCTTTGGTGTGTTGCTAATAAAGGACATGGATCTCTATAATGTTTTTGTGCTGCTTATTAGCTGCTTAATATTAATAAAAATTTCATAATAACTACTATGGAATAACTCATACAAAAAACACTTATATTAAAATCTATCATGTGATTCAACTACAAAGATTAAAAAATTTCAATTACTACATGAATTAAAAATAATTTATAATAATTTAAAATTATTAAAACAATTATTTTTAAAATAAATCATTATTTGAATTAAAAATCATTATTAATTAAATATTTTTAAATTATACTAATCAAATAGATGATTATAATTATGCATGCAAAAAAATCAGACTTCCCCTACTTTCGTGGAAAAGAACACCCTACTGAAGTGCATTCCGAACTGATCTCACTTCCTGCAAAATGAACACCAGAAGTGGAGAAGTGGACACTTCGGTGCCCATTCACTTCGGTGGAAATGAACACCAGAAGTGCTCACTTCAGCCCACTTCGGGAACTGGGACTTCCCCCCACTTCGGCCAACTTCTGCACTTCCAAGCACTTTCGGGCAAGTGAACGCCCCTTAAGTGTAAACCAAGCTTTAATAACCTAGTCTAAATGGTAAATTGGGGGTTTGTTTTCAAAACTAAAGAACTAAAAAGGTTGAAAGTAAGAACTGAAAATCGAGAGTTATTGGGGTAAATCAATAACAAGAGAGGATACTTGGGCATGAATCCCTTTTGGATTTTAATTCTTTAGATAAACAAGGATATTTATGAATCAAAGTTGGTAGTTCTTGTGCCACGAATTCCAAAATTATATCCAATCCCTCTTCCAAGGTGATTGGATAACTAATCTCCTAGGATTGTCTTGAGATCAAGGGAATTCAAATCATGGAAGGATTATGGGGGTGAAGTAGTTTGAAAGAGTCGTTTAAGCCTCTTCTAGTACCCGATTCCTCGGTATACTCATAATACTTTCTAATGAAATAGCTTCCTAATACAAGGAGTAAGGCCCGCTCTAACCCTTGTATGCACTCAAATAATTTCTAATAATGAAATCACAATCAATACGAAACATTCATTAGACATTCAAGAACAAACCAACAAATCCTCATAAACATTCATTGCCAATTAATGCATAATCCAAAAGTTCCTCATACCCAAGTACCAATAGATTAGTTCCCCATCAATGGGGAACTCAAACCAAAATGGAAAAGTTTACAAACTAATGAAAAGGTAATAGAGAACACCATTACCTCCAAGATTGCAACTCCAATGGTTATCTATTCTCAAGATTTGGGGGAGATGACCCCCAAACCCTAATCTCTCTCTTTTAGCTTCTCTCCCCAGCTAACCTCCCTCTAAACTCTCCTACTTAACTATTTATACCCATGTATTAGGGTTTCAGTTAAGAAATTACAACATTGCCCTTGATTGGGCCCGTGGAATTGCAAAGGTTACGGTGAACGGCCTCGTGAACGGCCTGTTCATCAGTCCGTTCAACTCACGGAGGTTACTCTGAGCCGTGAGTTCAGCTGGCGGTTCATCGAACCGTTCGACTCACGGGTTGCTCACGAGCGAGAAGTTGGACTGGCCGTTCACAAGGCCGTTCATCTCCTTGGGTGTTCCGCTCCTATGCCTGTGTGTGAATGGCCGTTCACTAGGCCGTTTAACCCCTGTTTTCTTCAAAATGTCTTCATTTGTCCTTCGTTTTGTTGATAAATGCTTCCTCTACGTCGGGGTTGCTTATATATGCCATGTTTACAAAATATGAAGCATTTTAAGTACCAATAGGCTATAAATCAATGCATTTGATATGAAAAGTGTGTATAAGTGATAAGTAAATATGCTCATTTGAACACTTATCAAGATGCAAGCTGGATAAGTGCATATAAATATGATAAGGAAAATATGTATAATTATGCACTTACCATAAGCCACCATGAACCCTTGTATTTATCCACTAACATCCGCTTTTTCTCCCTCTCATGATCCTATAAAGACTCATGCATACCTTTGTTACCAACTCTTTGAAAACCATACCCAACCTATCCTTTGGTTCAAGCACACGTACTCTCCTAGCCATGTAACTAGTCTCAGAGAAACACCATTATGCAACCCAAGTTAATCCCCACTATATATATATAGAACCTGATCCTTTCTAAGCCTAATATGGCATTATACTTGCATATATACAGGTATCCTGATCTAAATAACTCATTGTAGTTTCTCAGAGGATCAAGGTGCTTACCAGCGGGAGGTGGTTTGTTGTGTCTCTGTGGAGCTCCTCGGAGTCTTTCAACGATCGCTAGAGTTCTCTGTCCGAAGCCAGAGACTTGTGAGTATTCGAGTCCGAGAAACAACAAGAAAGTATGGGCGACTAGTGAGGAAAGAAGGCTTATCTTACCTTCTCCTCAATGGATCTGCGGTGGTTTGGACGCCTAGCGATGCTCTATGGCCAGTGGTGATCCTCCGGTGCTCCTTCTATCTTCTTCTCTGGTGGCGGCGCTAGTCGCAGGCTAGAGGCGATACTAGGGTTTAGAACGATCTCCTCTCTTATAAAGGACCACAAAGAGATCATGGATAAGATCCAATCCCGTTTATAATGCTGACTGAAGGGATTTGATTCTACTTAATTAATAATTCTTATCAGCATCTTAATTTTTTGTGTTTGCAACTTTGTATGGTTTCACTTGTATAAGCCCGATCATCTATCTCCTCATAGGATTGCATAAGCAGGATATTGTTTGTGTGGTTATCATTGTATTAGCCCAGGGTAGTTACCATTTCAGGTATCCCTATGTGGTTTTCCAGTACATAAGCCTTGAGCCATTATCCTAGTGGGATAGAGCATCTAGCACCCTTAGTGTTCATACGGTGATTTAGAACGGTTAGAATATTGCATTAGCCTAGGGATTTATATAGATAGGTTGTAGCCAGGACATAGGTGTTACGGTATGCATCGCGATCACAAGAGATCGGGTTTTCGCGTTGAGAAGTGTAATTGCTACATCGCCTAGGAATTGTTAATAATTAGCCAAGAATAGGGAATAAATCATTAGTAAGGGAACCCTAGGAGGATTTCAGTGGATCCGAGGGTGCCATATCTCATCTCTAATTGACCCAAATCCCCAATTTTTGCATTAGTCTTTTTAATTCAGATATCCAATCATCACACATAGTTTAGTTAAGGCTAGGTAATAAAGGATAATTAGTACTAGTATCTAGTCCCCGTGGATTCACTACCCTACCTTTGAGTACTTTTACTACTTGATCGACCTTATACTTGCGGAGAGTGTCACGATATTTGTGCGTGCATCAGCTTAGCTTCAGAATGGTGTGCATGAGTCATGGTGGTATATGTTTGTATTTGCATACATGGATATCATTGAGAAAGCTTCAGTTATCCAATGTTATGTTAGTGAGGTAATAGTCTATCTAGGGTTATGTTTTTGAGGAAGATGGTATAAAGGTCACCTCCATTAGCAAAGAGGTTTGAAGCATCTGTAATCCTGGGGCCTCTCTGTGATAGTTGCATGGCCAACAATGAATGCTTTAGTAATCAAGGACTTGGCTTGTTACCGTTGGTCATTAGTTTGGTAATGGGGTTTCTATATAATATGTGAGAGCATAGACAGAGGTACTTGTATATTTGGATTGGATGATTGTTAGATGGTCCCAAGTTTTATAAAAGCTTGAGTAGTTCTTAAGGTGTTCATGCATGGTTAAGAGAGGGTAAAGGGGTGGTAGAAACTTGATTAAAGAGGATGAAAAGTAAATGCATGTACACACAATTAACGGGTTCACAACAAAGTTTTGGCTCTTGTAACTGTATGTTTAAAGAAGACGAAAATACTATTAGTTGCTCATCTTTAGTATTTCATGCATTAGAGGATGAGAGGTCATGAATTACAAAATGAAAAAACGGGTTCAGGCTAATAGTAACGGTTTAGACAAGTTAGGAATGCTTGTGGCTTAAAGTCTTTTTTTTTTTTTAACAAAAAAAAGGGCTTCGGCCCAACCTAATTATTAGTCTACAATGGGCTTGATTCATAAACTAGCCCAATATGAGTAAATAAGTTGGCTAAGTTTCATTAGAGACAAGTGGTGCAATTATACACAAGTAGGCTAACAACTTAGTTGTAATGTTATCTAGTAATTGAATAAATACTAAAGGTGTATCCTACTACCAGATACCGACGTGGAGCGTAGGGACACGTCAGGAGGGAGTCTCATTGATTCTAATCGTCTCTGAGATACAAGTAAGTTAATCTTGCCTAGTTCCTAATCAATGATGAGTATTTGTTGATATTGCTATTGCTATATTCTAGTCCACTTATTATGATAATCTCGATCACTACTTTTGACTATACACACATATTTGATATTTCTGATTTGTTGGATTGCTCCATAATTGTCAGTGTATGTTTGATATATGTGAGATGGTATTTACTGAACATACATGTCCGTTGAATGACACGTGGCCGTGGGCACAAGTGAGCCTGTGCTCCATCTGGATAAGTGTGTGTTAGTTTCACCATATGTTGTTGAATATTTGTACTCGCTGAGCATACCCACCTATAGACCGGGACAAGACCTGTTGTGCTTATGGGCTAGCTGGGTAGGTGTGTATCAGCTGAGTTCTATTTCTTCCTTTTGGTGTAGTAGAGGGTGGCTCTTGTATGACATTCAGGGACGAGGATACCCTGATGTTTTGGCATTCCATGCCAGAGGCAGGATACTTTGGTTGTCCAACCCATCACTGGGGATGATTACCGACCGCGGTCGCATATATGCATTATGAGAACTGGCACTACTACGTCTGATTGGAGGGTTTTTTCTAGCTGAGGCTGATAATCCTGACTGGGGGAAATTGAGTCTTACCTCTAATTACTCTTCAAAGTTTAAGGCTGTAGTTGTGTTAGGAGTCGCTACTGTTGAGAATCCTTTATGGTAGCTCTAAGACTATCAAAGTTCTGATAGTGCAGGGCTGGTCCCCACTTGCTTGGCTTGTTCATGTTGATTGATTTGATATGATCATGTTTTGACTTATCTTATTATCATCTTGTGTTGGACATGACTTCATTGTGATCCATGTGGGATGCTTATTGAGCTTCCCTTTCGAAAGATCATCAATTTGTTCTCCCTTTTTTCAGATCCTAAGGAGTAGTCACTGTGCTCGGGGAGGCGGTCAAGCGAGGTTTGGTACATTGTTGCATAGGTTTGAGAACCTCCTATTTTATTTGTGAGTAAGATGATGCTATGTAGGACCCTTGTAGGGCCTTGACATTGCAGTGGTGCTTGTACCCTTACGCTTTTATTTCCACGTAGTCTCTAGATTATTTAATTATGTTATTTAAATTTTATGTTGTTTATCTGTTGTATGTTCTTGATTTCTTAGGCCTTATATCCTAGTGTGGTGCACCTCTACTTGGATATGATCGATCTGCTCACGTGCTCGAGGCTCGGGATCTGGGTCGAGGCGTGAAAAATTAAAGTGGTATTAGAGCACTTAGATAAAGGACACCTCTGTTGCCTTAGTGACCTAGTTAAGTAGGTAGAGTTGAATGTTGGGTTAGGTAGGTAAAGTCTTTGGAATACTAGACTGACATTTTGCTATCAGGCAAAGAAAATGTTTGGAGATGGGTACCACGGTCATCGGTATTTCCACCCGGCTTCATCTGAGGAGGTTGACTCTGTGCGGGAGAACTCCACGCCACCAAGGGGAAAGGACTACGTGGTACTTGAGGAGGATTTCTGATCTGAGGTGCGGATGGCCACTAATACAATCAATCGGCGCATAGATAAGGTACAGGCCATCGTGGAGCTGAAGTACTAGAGACAAATAGAGGCAGACCTGAGGAGTCCCCGACATGTGAGCAAAGACAGAGACTATCGTAGGCGTCTCGCTGATCGACTTAGAGTTAGAGTTGAAGGCTCATCGTCCAATGGTAGTAGCAGGGTGAGGTGCCTTCTCTATGGAGGATATGAACATCAGTGGACAGTTTGTCAGCCCTCGCCCAGCATATGTTGGAGCTGTGGAAGTGAGTATCACCTCACGATGTACTACCCTGGGCCGGATGGAGACAGAGGACCTACAAACTTGTGGGGATTTCTACCACCAGCGGACGACATGCATGACACGTACAGCTCGGCGTCACCATAGGGGCTAGATTGAGTCATGCCATTACGCCATGTTAGCATTTGTCCAAAAAAATGTAGTAGTCTTACAAGCCACTTGAGTTGTACGAACTACTTGTTTTATGTTGGATTTTGCTTTGAATAATAATAATCAGTTTACCTATCATCTTTATGCTTGTTGTGTTTGAACTAAAACTTTACTAATGTCTAGCAGCTATCATGACAAGAGGTGGAAGCTGACGGGGATGCCCTGGTCTAGTGGAGATAGCTCAATTTCCGGTGGAGGAGGTACCCCCGCCACCCGAGGACATAGAGGTAGAACAGGAGCTGCTTGCTCAGTCAGATGCTTCAAGACCGCAGGCACCGGGCCAGGATCTGTAGGGGGAGGTATCCCTTATCACTATGGTAGAGCTGATGAGAGAGATGATAGGCCTCATTTAGGAGCAGAGATAGCACTTGTAGCAAATTACCCAACGTCTTTGCGCCAGCCCGATAGGGTAGAGATGCGATTGGGGAAATCGGAGGAGACCTTTTCCCGCCTATTGAGAGAGCCGACCCTGACCGGGCGACCGGTTATAGATTCGAGAAGTAGAGAAGACTTTTCAGGTCTTCCAAGCCGGATATACTAACAAAGTGAGGACAGCTGCCTATCTGCTATAGGGCAATGTAGAGGGCAGGTACCTCGGGGAGGTACGGCTTAGGATAGGAGTACACTTCAACACCTGGGAGGAATTCAAGAAGGCCTTTATGCAAAATATTTCTCTCAGGGACGACTTCTTTAGATGGAGCAGCAGTTTATTCATCTCACTCAGGGTGGGATGATAGCGGAGCAATATAAGGCCGAATTCGACTGGCTCTTTTTGTTCCAGATCTAGTACCAACGTATGCGAGTATGGTGCGCAGATTTAAGGCCTACCTCCGGCCGTCACTAAAGAAGATTTTGGCTGGATTCATGTACACTAGTTATTCTGAGGTAGTGGCCAGAACCAAGTATATTGATACCTCCAGCCAGGGAGACTCACAAGGGCCACCACAGAAGGACAAGAACGATAAAGGACAGGATAGCGGTCAAAGTCAGTCATCTGAGAAGAGTTCAAGGCGCTCGAGGTCCGAGCGCAGGTCTCGACTGTACAGTAGATCCGCTGGATCTTCAGCCGTAGCTGGGGGCAGAGGTTCGTTTGCTAGTGTTTCCTAACCTGTTCGATGCTATGAGTGTGGAGGGCAACACAAGAAGGCCCAGTGCCAGAAAATTACAAGAGGTTGTTTTGTCTATGGCAGTCTGGAATATCGGAAGGCTCAATGTCCCCAGATCTAGTCAGGATAGAGTACAGGTGGAGGGTAGCGATAAGAAGGAGTAGGCACTGGGATCGGCCGTACCGCCTTCTTCGATTAGCCACTATTACATAAAGAGGTGGCACTACTCATATACGAGTCTATTATCTTACCACTGAGGAGGTGCAAGCATGAGCCGACGTCGTCATAGGTACTATCACACTTTGTTCACTTTATGCCTACACTTTATTTGATCCGGGTGCCACACATTCTTTCATTTCCTCACTATTTGCATGGAGACACTCGCTACCGGTGGTGGAGCTACCATATGAGCTGAGCGTGGATACCCGGGTTGGAGCTGCTAGATTAGTGAATAGAATGGCATCGGCATGCAGAGTATCTATTGAGGGTCGGGAGTTGCCTGCTGATCTGTACATGATGGACCTGAGGGATTACAATGTGATCATCGGGATGGATTGACTCTCTTCAGTATACGCGGCGGTGGATTACCGTAGAAAGAGAGTGCACTTTAGGATGCCGGGTGACGAGGAGCTTACCTTCCATGGCAGCCATGACTGCTCCTTGGTTAGGGAGATCTCAGCTATCCAGGATCGAAGGTTACTTGACGGAGAATGTGTGTGATATTTGGCCTTAATCTCAGAGGCTAAGTAGGGGAGTGGACCTGCGGTCGCAGATATTGCACTAGTGAGCGAGTATCCTGATGTATTCCCAAGAGATCTACCAGGAATACCCCTAGAGAGAGAGTTGGGGTTCTTTATTGACCTGGTTTCTGGTATGACTACCTTGTCTAGGGCCCCATACATGATGGCTCCCGCAGAGATGAAAGAATTGAAGACGCAGCTTGAGTAGTTGTTAGAGAAGGGTTTTATTAGACCGAGTATGTCACCTAGGGGAGCTCCAGTGCTATTCGTCGAGAAGAAGGATGGATCGATAAGGCTGTGCATTGACTACAGGGAGCTGAACAAGGTGACGGTCAAGAATAAGTTCCCGTTACCGAGGATTGATCACCTCATGGATTAACTGCAGGTAGCACAGGTGTTCTCCAAGATTAATTTGAGATCTAGGTACTATTAGGTACGGATCAGAGAGGAGGATATTCAGAAGAGTGCCTTGCGGACCCGATACGGGCACTATGAGTTCCTAATAATACAATTTGGGCTCACCAATGCCCCGGTAGTATTCAAGGACATGATGAACCTGGTGTTTCGACAGTATTTGAACTAGCTCATGGTGGTCTTTATCGATGACATCTTTATATATTCTCACAATCGCCAGGCACACATGGAGCACTTGAGGATCATATTGGAGCTTGAGATAACATCAGTTGTATGCCATATTCTCCAAGTGTGAGTTCTTGTTAGATAATGTTGTATTCTTGGGGCATGTTATTAGTGGGGTTAGAGTGTTAGTGGATCCCAAAAAGATAGAAGCAGTCATCGATTGGAAGAGACCAACCACCGTTAGGGAGATACGGAGTTTCTTGGGATGAGCCAGGTACTACCGATTGGCAGCGCCCCTGACGAGATTGACCACGAAGGGTACTTGATTTGTTTGGACTGAGGCATGCGAGAAAAGCTTCCTAGAGTTGAAACAAAGACTAGTATCCACACTAGTTCTTGCCTTACCACAGAGTGGACGCGGGTACATGGTCTATAGTGATGCTTGTAAAATGTGCTTGAGGTGTGTTCTGATGCAGGACGGGTGAGTCATTGCCTATGCTTCAAGTCAACTGAAGCCATATGAGGAGAACTACCACACACACGATCTAGAACTTGCAGCGATGATGTTTGCACTAAAGATCTGGCGACATTTCCTCTACAGTGTGCCATGTAAGATTTACACCGATCACAAGAGCATTAAGTACATTTTCACTTAGAAGGAGTTGAACATGAGACAGCTGATGAGGAAAATCCGCAACTGTACGGGTCGTGGTCAAGTAATAAAGTAGACTATGAAAGTCGGATGTCGAATCCACAGGAAAAAGAACTCACTAGTACAAACTGTTCTTCCTATTATCTAGTCCAAATAGATGAATTGGGGGTTTTGGATCTAAACCTAGAAATCTTAATGAAATTTAGGTGGACTCTAGAAATCGGGATTAAATTGAGGGTTGAATATATCAGGAGAGGGAGATACTTGGGTATGAATCCCCTTTAGATTTAAAACATAAAGAACTCATAAGGAAATCTATGAAATGAAGATTGGTGATGCTTATGCCAAAATTCCTAGATTATATCCAACCCCTCTTCTGAGGTGATTGGATAACTAATCTCCTAGGATTGTCTTAAGATCTTGGGAATTTATGTTTTGGAAAGATTGAGGAGGTGGAGTTATATTAAGGAGTCTTTCGCCCTTCTAATACCAGATTCCTCGATGTATTCCTAATCTTTTCTAATAAAGTAGGTTCCTAATACAAGGAGGCGCTAGCTCTAGCCCTTAAATCACACACAAGTAATCTCTCCGAGAAATTCGCTACGTAGAGAGATTACAATCAATACAAAACATTCATTAGACAAATAAGCATGCTTCCAATCAATCAAAGCATAAAGATCAAAATGAAATTAAAGCATTATCCAAAGGTTCATCACACCCAAGTATCAATGAAATTAGTTCCCCATCAATGGGGAGCTCAAATCTAAGACAAAAAGATTACAATTGATAGCAAGCATGATGGAAAACATAATTACCTACGCTGATTGCAATCAAGATGATCGATTCCTTCTCTAGCTCCAAGATTGGGGGAGAAGATCCCCCAAAACCCTAATCTCCTCAATAGCCTCTCTCCCAAGCCAACCCCCCTCTCTAAATCCTCCAAAACTCTATTTATATCCTGTACCTAGGGTTTAGCATTAATATTTACAAGATTGCCCTTTCTAGAACTCGCAACTAAGAGAGAGCTACGTTGTATGGGCTCATAAACGGGTTATACATGTGCCCGTACAAAATGCAGGGCCTAAATATGCGCCCATTACATCGTAACCCGTTGAGCCTTGAGGAGGCCTTACGAGCGCATACATAATCACGTTCACCGACCGCATTTCATCATAAATGAGATATTGAACACCCGAGAATAAGCCGCAATGAAGCCGTTCACTCTATCTGAGCTTGTATGCAGTAGTACATGCTTTCGTTCATCAAACCCATTCACTTGAGAATAGCTATGTTTTAGCCGTTTTGACACGGAATACTTCTTTTCTCTCGGGGTAGTATATTTATGCCCTGTTTGCAAACTATGAAGCTTTTTAAGTACCAGCGAGCTATGAATCATTACATTTAACATGAAAACATATAGAAAAGTGATATAAGAAAGTATGGTCATTTGAACACTTATCCACTACCATCCATTAAAGGCTAACATGGTGGAAGATGCACTGAGCACGAAGTCCAACTACGGAGTCGCCGTATTGCTGACTTCTCAGAGGCCCTTGTTAGGGGATATGAGGAGATTGGAGCTGGAGATCATATTTCCGAATATGAAGGTCATCTTGGCCAATTTGTACATATGACCCTCAGCATTTGGGAGGATCCGAGATACTTAGATTCAGGACCCATATCTGGAGGAGATCAGGGGTCAAATTGAGCAGGGTGTGCCGACATGGTTTTGATCAATGTAAATTGTACACTCAGGTAAGATGATCAAGTTTGTACCCAATGATGCCAAATGCGTGCTTCGCAAGTGCACCGGTCGGAAAAATAATATAGTGGACTCTACTAGCCGGATATCGATCCTTAGAACTAGAAACTAAAACTAACTAATTATCTATGAACTAGATGAACGAGAGTTGAGGTTGTTTGTTGTTAATTTAAACCTAAACCTAGAAAACAAGAATGATATGGAACGTGGTAAGTTGCGAGACATTGAATTAAAAGAGGGATATCCGGGCGATGTTTCCCCCTCGGACTCTTTAAAAGATAGATAATGGATATTAATGTCGGTGGTTGCAAGAGATCGGACCAAGGATTTCTAAATTGCTTTCATTCCCTCTCTCGAGGTGAAATACTAACCTAGTACGTTCACCGCACTATGTTCTAGGGAATCGATAACTTGGAAGGATTGTGGAAAAGAATAACTAGGGATTCAAACTCCTAAATGGCCGATCTCTCGGCGCATACACAATCCTCTCTATTGGGGTATGTCAGTACATGAGTAGGTGTTCGCTTCTTCCCCTGATGCATCGGGTTGAATGATCCGGGTTGTTACAACATAGATCAACAATGAAATGAATGATTTCCAATAAATCTCAATAAAAGATGCAACTACTTAAGATTAATATCCAACATCAAACATTAAATATTAGTCCAAGGGTCCACGTGCCCGAATACCTAGGAAAATTAGTTCTCCATTGCAGAAGAAGACAAATACGAGATAGTAAGGGAATCAAAAGTATTCATAATGAAAGTTAAAGATACCTCAATTGTTGATGCTGCGCAATGACCATTGACCTGGCCCCTTTCAAGCCTCGCCGTGAGTAAGGTGGAAGGGTGTGTTCACGCCTCCTCCAAGCTCTCCGATGATGCCCTCAAATGTGGAAGATGATGGTGGATCAATGGGAGGCCCCAAAGGTCATGCCGCTAGAACTAAAGATGCTTTTCCAAACCCTAAACCCTCAGATTTATACATCCCCCCGATTTTGAAGAAGTCTTGACTCATTTAGGGTGAATCAGCCTTTCAACTGGGTTTGGATCAAACGGTTCCATTTGAATGGCAAACGGTTCCGTTTGGGTGCTTCTGTAGATTTTCCCAAGACAGACAGTCCTGTGTGGTTATCAAATCGGACCTGCTAGTATAGCAAAATTAGGTTGCTAAGAGTTTATGGTACTTCAGATGACAGTCTCTGAGCCCGTCTGCTTTTATGACAATTTGAAGGCACAAGTTTGAGAATTTCTCTTGCCAGATGGTTATATGTGAATTTAAGACTGGTCGATGCGGTAATACAATTCAAATTTTGTTTTTCCTTGAACTTGCTTTTAGATTGCTTTATCTTTTGTAAATGCCCTCAAATCACCTTTGGTATGTCCTCATAAGTAAAATACACATGAATTAAGTACCGAAAAGCTGCAATTCATCTAAATCCGATGCTATATGTGTACCAAAATAATACTAGAATGTGGCAATTCAAATACTTATCAAATATCTCCACACTTGAACAATTGCTTGTCCTCAAGCAAAAAAATAAAAGAGAGCAAAAAGATGGTAAGTGTTTGAACCTCTGGCCAATAGTTACACAGTTACACTTTACTCGAGGTTCACCATGAAAATGTGTATTCTCCTAGTTTAACAGGAGACTTAGATCAATCCGGTGACATCTTTCAATATAGTTTTAGACAAAGCTTTTTCACTCCACATGCCATGTTTCTAAGTCTTGGAGGGTCAAGCATACCATCAATGAAATCTAGAGGGTCCTTGGGACTCTATGGACAAACAATTAACCCCTAGTGCGATAGTGGTGGTCAAGCTCGAGAAGTATTGATCAAACAAAATCAAAACTCAACCTTTTTCTTTTGTAATTATTATTCCAGTAGGGCACCCTAATGGATCCAACCAAAATGTAGAGTGTAGATTTCCTTTTGGAAGGATGCACATATTCATTAGGCACCGTAACACCTAACTTACTCAGAAAATCATAACTCTACATGATTGTGTTCATGCCCACAAGATATTTTTCAACTTGAAGAATATCTAATTAGAGGCCCGATCCCTAAACTACTTCATCATCAAGAGCAGTGGAACACTGTCAATTTATTGTCACAACTCCTATATACACTTAACATTTTATTTGTACTCTTACTTGTCCACTAAGATAAATAATGAAGGTCAGAAGCTTGAACCAGTGTCACGAAACCTCTTGGAGCCATTGAAGGTGATACTTGGCACTCTAAGTCGGCGAAACATGGCCATGGGTTATCTATTGTCATTTGCAAATATTTATGTCACAAGGATGTTCTCTAAATGTCCGTGGTGTCTCCTATTAGAATTAGAAAAAGTTTGTGCTAATATGGTGTTACCAAGAGTAAAGGAAAACTGAGAAAAATTTTAAGCATGCAATCATCGGTCTATGTTAGCATGGATTCATTCAAAGATGTGCAATGAATTCTTCAATACCTATCTCCACATTTAAAATTTTGCAATAATTTTTTTAAAAAAAATTTAAGCTTAAAAGCTACTACCCGCTCCCCCCATATGAGTGGGAATTGTCCTTAATGCACATAGGAACACATTTAATTGATAAAAAAAAAGAACATAGGGAGTAGGGCAAATTGAGACTTCCTCGATTCTAATGAGTGTAGTTCGTCGAGCGTGTGAGTTTGGGGATGAATTCAGTTCAAGCAGTAGATCTTAACTTTTCAAAATCTGCAAAGGAAAGAAGGGCAATTAGAGCATCAAGATATAAAGGAGAAAGCATCAAGTCTGAAAACACTAAGTAGCATAAAAACAACAAGTAAGCAAGGGTAGGCCCTTGCACACTAGTATAAAATGAAATAAGATTTCCTGATCATAAGGGAAACTACTCCCCCTCAAGAGATATAACTGAGGTTGTGTGTGATGGATCAACAGGTGGTGCAGGAGATGCAATGGAGGGTAATGGGGATGCTCGGGCTACTGCTGGCTCAAGTGGAGGGAAGCTCACAAAGAACCGCCCAGTGACTCCCTTTGCACCTCTTTGCTTTGCGTTGGGTGCGCTTTAGACCCCTCAGATCATCTCAAATAAACGCTGCTGGCCGGTGTAGATCCTCTATGTGTGGATCTGATGATGGGAACTAAGAGGTTGTGAAACTTGAGGAGAAGAATCATCGGACTCCGATAAAGCCGAATCAACACTCTCCTCCTCAGCCTGAAAGTGTTTATCCCCCGACTCTCACTGGACAAGACAGAATCCCTCAGCAATGCGTCAAATTATCCGCATAAGAACTAGTGTAGTGGGTCCTAGGGGCGTAATAGTGAGTATACCGGTCATATTCCGCATCCCGCGGAGCATGCCCATGCCGGCAACCAGCTGAGTGACATACGGAGAAGCTAATATCGCATACCGTAGTGGATACTGACCCTGGTGTGCTAGATAGTATGCTAACAGGTGTCTTAGGTACACAAGGTGGCGATGGATCATGATTTAAAGTATATACTTGTTAATTTGAGTAATCAACCCTGTACTATCCTTGCGACTGGTGATGGAGCGACTGATCAATGCCTAGAGATATCTATATGTTGGGTCAATAATTAAGGAGGCCTTATCATAGTCTAGACTAACCCCGAAGATGATAGACTGCCAAAAATAGGAAGGGACATATCTCCAGGGAACTCCACTACCAGAGCGTCATACTCGGGTATGTTGACGAAGGCATAGTCAAAAAGCTCCATGGCAAGTACGAAGTCTGTGAAGCTAATGCTCTGCAACTCCCCTGCAAGTTGAAATCTGATTTGCGTCCTTCTTGCCGACAGTAAAGTGGGAGTTGTAAACTTCAAAACTTCTTAGTACTTCAAACACAAGCTCTTTGTATGCAGGCTTGTCTATGGCCAAAATGCAATCCTATCCTCTGGTGGAAATCAGCTCTCTAACTTTCTCCTCAATCCTGATTTCCCGCATGATGTCCTAGTCGATAATACAAGCCTTCGTGAAATCTTTAGTAGAAAGTCGTTCGTATCTTGCTTTGAATCATTTCTTTAGGAACTGTGGGGCAGTAGAGGAGCCTCTATCGTCTCTCTTTCGTTTGACAACAAGGACCTTTCTTCGTGGAGGCATCTGTAAAATAGAATTGGAGAGAAAAACAAAGGGATAGGCATTAGAATGAAGTGCAGGAATTCCCCAGATTTCCCAAAAATTGGTGCTACCAAATGAGCATCTAAAATATCAGACGGTTCTGTTTGATAGCATAAAAAATCAGTAGGGTTTTGTGTTTGTGAGCCTCTTCTACAAGTTACAAATTAGTAAACTAGGCAGAGGGTTCCTAATTCATGCAAGGTTATTCAAAATAGGTGATTAATTTAACCTGGAATGCTTTAGATTATAATGAAATGTTGATACCCTAGAACTCCCGTGTGCACTATAATTCAAATCGAAATATCACAATCATGAACCACAGGGCTTACCTTTGATTTCTAATGTTGAATGGCTAAGGATGGGCTCCAATGAGTGACTAGGTGTAAGGGAGAGGTCGAGGGGGAGAGGAGATAGTGGAGTGTGGCTCATGAGTGAATGAGATAAATGAATAGCCACACCCCGCTTCCCTTCCTAAAAAGTCTTTGAAAATTGTATCCTCGCATAGTTCCGTCTTATTTCCTAGCGGAACCATTTGGCTTCACAAAATTATCCCCCATTAGAAGGTGCACTCAGATGGATCTAGGTGATTCCTTGGATGGTTCCATCTAAGTTCACAATTCGGTATCCTCTCATGATTTGTACTATCAGACGGATCCGTCCAAACTTCGAGACGATTCAGTCTGATTGTACAAATCCAGTTTTCTCCAAATCTTACAAAAGAAGATGGAATGTCGAGAATCTCGTGACTATCCCATACGAATTCACTAAATAGCATATCGCGTAAGCAAGATTAAGTTCAATGTTTCATCGCTATTTTTGTGCATAAAATCCAATTAAATTGGGAATTGAGTCCTACAACCTACCCCAACTAACTGAGAGAAAAAAAGGGATCAAAAAAAACCATAATTTACAATCAGGCTTCTTATCAGTTTACTAAATATCAAAAATTAATCTATCAATGAAAAGCGAATTGAGAAAAAGTTTTCTAAAACTTGGGTTACCTCCCAAAAAGCGCTTGTTTAACGTCCCAAACTTGGCGTACCTTTTACTTACTCATGGTGATTCAAACACATAAAGCCCCTCTCCAGTTTGGCCTTTGAGATTGTGTCCAAATAAAGAGAAGCCTAAAGTGGAATCGAGTATTCACTATGCTAGATATTGGAGCAGTGGCCCACCTCCAATTGCAAAGTGTTACCCTAGATGGTTTTTGCCTTCCTCTTCTTCTTTCAGAACTTTGGTTGAGTGAGGATCCCTTCCTTCTTTGTTGTTCCTTCTCCTTGATTTCTCTCCTTATCAAATTCAATAGTATCAATGTCAGGTTCTCTTGATTTATCATCTAAGTTACCCAGATACTCCTTTAAAGGGTCAATATCTAGGGCCTCTTGTATGCAATCTCCTGTGATCATATCAATGTCATTAACACAGTATGATGTGTCATCGTGGTCTAATGTGGTGTGACGCATGGCCTTCGGTAATCTGAATAATACCTCACTTTCTCCCACCCTCAATAGCATGACTTTCTTTCATGATGATCGGTACCACCACCGTGGCTGGCTAAAAAGACGTCCCAAGATGATTGGTACCTCCATCGCCAAGTTATCAACATCTAACAAAATGAAATCTATGGGAAATACAAATTTATCCACCCAAACCAAAACATCATCGCGAAGACTACAAAGTTTCTTCATAGAGCGATCACAGCCTACTTAGAGTCATTCGGTGTGGCCTTGAGTTTCTCCAATCCGAGCTTTATATATAAAGTTTGTATCACATGACATTTATACTAGCTCGAGAATCAATGAGGGGCATGTTCAAGAAGCCCATCACCAATCACACAAGGGATCACCATATTACCTATATCTTTAAATTTCTTTTGGCGCTTTTGGTACATAAATTATCGAGCATTATGCATTCAATGTGATAGCCGCTTTATCTCTTCTAGTTTCCTTTTATTGGAAAGTAATTCCTTTATATATTTAGCATATTTGGGCATGTGAGAGAGTACTTCACTAAGGGTAGATTGATGTGCGGCTCCTTGATAGTGTCCAAGAATTTCTTAAAATGTGAGTCTTCTCTATCATTCTTCAACCTTCCGATATGGCGACTTTTAGGATGATATTCTTGACAAGTAGTCAGCCCAACCTCCCTTGCCCCTTCTCTTTCACCGCTTGAGTGCAAGATCTCTTTAGCTGTATATTCTATTGTTACTTGAGGATTTGAATTGGAAGGGGTCCTCAATAACAATTCCACCTCCTTCCCGCTTCAATTGTTCGTGGGGTTTGGTTCCATATTGCTAAGGAGACTACCCTGAGGTCTTTCTAAAGTGTTCTTGGCAAGCTGACCCATTTGATTCTCTAGGTTTTGGATGCTCGCTTGTGTATTCCTCATGGTGGTAGTAATGGTTTCAAATTTGGAATCTGTGGGGAGCATGAATTTAGCTAGAACATCCTCCTTGTTAAATTTTGGTACTTGAGGTCTTTGAAGTTGATTGAACCCAGGAGAGGTTGGTGATGTCTGAAGATTTCCATAAGCTAACCCTAGATGATGCCAATTTGGTATATATGGCCTGAATGGTGCTCCATGAGGTCCGGCTGCATTGCCTATGTATTGCACTTGTTCCATTGGGGCTACTTCTGAACCGGAAATGAGACACTGAGAGATTTATTGTTCTCCTCCACAATTGGCACAACACTAATAAGTATTCACTTTACTATATTATTATATCATAGTTGTATACACTTAGAATATGATTTTGATAAATTGTAGCCCACCAAAGATTTAATTCATGCTAAGTTCACTCATTAGTACATACCGAGGGATGACTTGGGGGGTATTTTACAAATATGATGCTATTTCCGAGCAAGTTCAAGGAAAAATAGGTTGATTTTTGGTATTCGGTCACCGAAATCTTATGGAACCGATGCCCTGTAGTGTAATTCTCGAGCTCTTGCCTTCAAATCACCAGAAAACCAGACAGAGTCAGAGACGACCACAAACTATATGCTAACCAATTTTGTACTACCAGACGGTCCGATCTGCTAAGCAGACAGAATTGTCTGCTTTGGGAAAAGTCGCCAGTGTACCCAAACAGAACCGTCTAATTAACCATATGAAATCATCTGGACCAAACTTGAAGTTAATTTTTGAGTTGTTTGAGCCCGAACGCAGGGTGAAATGAGTCTAATACTTTACAGAAGCGTTGGGGGCTATAAATAGTGGGATTTAGGGTTTCGGAAACCATCGCTTGGCCTTTGGCCACCCTTTTGGGCCAACTTGGAGATCCTTGGAAACAAGGTTTTGGAGGAGGTTGCCACCAACCATTACCACCCACCATCATCCACTACCATCAATGAGCATTAATCAAAGAGCATAGCTTAAAGAAGCGAGGCACTTGATCACCATCATCCTCTTCTCCGATGGCGTGAGGCTTGAGGGGTCGCATCAGCAGTCCTTTCACCTCCCCAACGTATGGAAGCAATAGTGTATCTTTTGTTGTTTTGCTTTCATTTTAATTATTGTATTCAACTTATGTTCCCCTCTAATCGGAACTAATCTTTTTAGGTATTTGGGCATTGATGAACAATTTGGTAGATGTTTAATTGTTGATATCGGATATTAATATTTATCTAGTTGCTTTTCATTATTGAGATTTGAGTGGGTGTCATTCATTGAATTTGGTAATCTATGTTGTGATGACCCAGTTATTCAATCCGATGCACTGTGGGAAGAAGCAAAAGCGACTCCCGTTAAAGGGTATACGCCAATAGAGAGGATTGTGAATGCTACCAAAGAGATCGACATTTAGGAGTGTAAATCCTTGTGATTTCTTATTCCTAAAATCCTTCAAAGTCATAGGTTCCCTAAAACATCATGCAGGGGGTAATGAGATTAGTAATTAAGCCCGAGAGGGAGTAAAAGCATTTCGTGAATCCTTGGTCCAATCTATTGTAACTATCGGCATTAATGTCTTTTGTCCATCTTTGTGAGAACTCCGAGGGGATCTCATTGTTCGGATACCCCTCTCTTGATTGATTGCCCTCGCGACTTCAATCGTATCGATCCGAGTCCACCCTACTTCCTATTCTTATAGTTTAGATTACTTCACAGCATTCACTACCTATTCTTGTTAGGACTAGATAATAGATAACTAGTTAGTACTAGTATTTCTCTTTTCTCCTAAGGATCGATTCCACTCTTCAAAGTCCACTCTATTTACTCTATTACTTGTACAACCCATGCACTTGGCGCTATAAGCATAAGCATAAGGCTCTATCAAAACACAGAATTGAAATTGATGCTACATTCGAAATGCTAGTAGTAAGAAGATCAATTTTTGAGATAGTGCTTCGACTTTGTGCTTTTAAAGCATGGCTTAGAACTTATTGTGCATGCTCTCACACTACTAGGCAAAGGCCCTCCTTGTTGACCAAGAGGCATCTCAGATTTGCCATATCCTCAAAAATCTTCTCTGCCTTTTTAGGGTATTTGTTGCTAAGCAAACTGCTAGTTGTGAGATTCACAAGCTGTTTAGTGTGGGGGTTTAGACCATGGTAAAGTGAATGAAATTTTCCATGTGGTTCAAGGCCATGGTGGGGGTACTGTCGGAGTAGATCCTTGAACCTCTCATGAGCACCAAACAAACTCTCCAAATCTCCTTGCTTGAACGAGGATATCTTATGTCTGAGTCTTGCGGCTTTACTTGGAGGAAAGTATCTTCCCAAAAAATTGTCTACCATGTCCTTCCATATGGTGATGCGTCCCATAGGAAGGGTGGTGAGCCACCTATACACTGTATCACGTAAGTTGAATGGGAATAGTCTTAATTTAATTGTATCCTCAAACATCCGAGTTGGAACATATTTCAATCTTGTATAAAGCCCGGTCCCAAATGTAATGGCAGGGGATCCTCATGCAGGAGACCATCGAGGCAGGGCAATGTTCATGTATCAAGCGTGTATTCAAATTCTCCCATTCAATGTGGTGGGTGGATCTTTGAATTCATTTCTGTGTATTACTGGCCGGGCCATTATTCATATAGGGTCTTTCTTTGTTCGGCCATGGCTGGTGGGTTTACAAACTTAGTATGAACCTTCATTGGAATAGAGTTCTATGCCTCTTAGCCTCTTAGGACTGTCCGGGAACTGATTCCTCTATCTCTCGGAGTCTGTGATGCAAAATCCTCTCAATTAGTACGTCTTCTTCCCTATCGGACTCTTTAAAAGATAGATAAAGGATATTAATTCTGGTGGTTGCAGAATCTGGGATGGGACAAAGGATTCCTAAATTGCTTTCATTCCCTCTCTTTGAGGTGAATCAATAACCTAGTACCCTCACTACACTATGTTCAAGGGAATAGATAACTTAGAAGGATTGTGGGAAAGAATAACTAGGGATTCAAACTCCTAAATGTCCGGTCTCTCGGTGCATACATAATCCTCTCTATTGGGGTATATCCGCTCACAAAGAGGCATTCGCTTCTTCCCCCGATATGTCGGATTGAATAATCCGGGTTGTCGCAACGTAGATCAACAATGTAATGAATGACTCCTAATAAATCTCAATAAAAAATACAACTACTTAACATTAATATCCAACATCAAACATTAAACATTATTCTAAGGGGTACACATGCCCGGATACCTAGGAAAGTTAGTTCTTCATTGGAGAAAAAGACAAATACAAGACAATAAGGGAATTAAAAATAGTGAAAGTTAAAGATCCTCCTCAAGACCGCTGATGTTGCACGATGACGGTTGACTTGGCCCCTTTCAAGCCTCACGCCGTATGAAGGTGGAATGGTGTGTTCAAGCTCTCCTCCAAGCTCTCCGATGATGCCTCAAATGTGGAAGATGATGGTGGAGCAATGGGAGAGGCCCCAAGGATGTCTTTAGAATCTAAGATGTTTTTCTAAACCCAAAACCCTTGTATTTATACATCCATCCTGATTTTTGAAGAAGTCTTGACCCATTTGGGGTGAATCACCTTTCAACTAGGTTTGGACTAAATGGTTCCATTTGAATTGTAGACGGTCTGCCGTGTGGTCATTAAACCCACTCATCTCAGAGTATATCAAAATTAGGTCACTAAGAGTTTGCGGGACTCCAGGCGGTTGTCTCTAAGCTCGTCTGCTTTTCTAGCGATTTGAAGGCATAAGTTTGAGAATTTCTCTTGTTAGACGGTTCCGCGTGAATTTCATATTGGACCATATGGTAATACAATTAAGCCTGTTTTCCCTCTAACTTGCTTAAGATTGCATCATCTTTTGTAAATGCTCTAAAATCACCTCTAGTATGTCATGATGAGTAAAATACACATGAATTAATTACCAGAAAGTTGCAATTCATCTAAATCCCATGCTATATGTGTACCAAAATAATACAAGAATGTGGCGATTCAAACACTTATTAGCCCAACATCCCGAGCCAAAGAAAGAGATCTTAGAAAGCCCATTAGTCTAGGTGTATGAGGATCTATCCCTGAGACACCAAGATGTACAAAGGATTGAAGGACAATTTCTTGTGGATGTGTATGTAAAGTGTGAGGTTGCTAAGTTTGTGGTATAGTACCTTGCCCGTTAGTTGGTAAAGGCGGAGCACTGTGAGGCTAGCTAGGAAGTTTCAAACCTTAGCCATTCTAGAGTGGAAATGGGGAACATATCAACATAGATTTTGGTGAGATGAGGCTACCCCTGCACCTAAGGGAAATGAGAGTCGAGTTTGGGTGAAAGGAGTGGATCCTATTGATAAAGTTGGCACATTTTATATCTTTTTAGGACATGTGCCACATTGGAGTAGTTGACATGGCAAAGTACATTGATGAGATTGCCCAACTTCATAAAATAATATCAAAGATCGATCACCCTCGTGATCATGACACCAAGTTTGCTTTGAGGTTTTGGGAGAGTTTACACGTAGCTTTGGGTACTATTCGCATTTAGTAATCGCTTTTCATCCCCAAACGGATGGGCAAATAAGAGGACCATCCAGATTCGGAGGGACATGCCGAGGGCATATGCCTTGGACTTCACATACTAGTGGGACAAGAGTTTGAATTCTAATAGAGTTCACTTATAACAACAGCTTGCAAGTGAGCATCTGATTGCACCTTATGAGGGCACTTTTACGGGAGGAAGTGCGCAACCCGATAGCTTAGGGAGATGTGGGCAGCGAAAGCTAGAGAAACCCGAAGTTTGTCTTTAAGATCAGGATCAGTCGATGATTCGGGAGAGGTTGAAGGTCTCGTGAGCCGCCAAAAAGAGTTATGCTAATCATCGCCAACTGAAGTTAGAGTTCCAGGTTAGTAACTCAAAGGTTCCTAAAAGTATCACCAATGAAGAGTTATAAGATTTGTGAAGTGTGGAAGCTCTACCACGCTTACATTGGACCCTTTGAGATCCTCGGATGTAAGAGCCGCGGCCACCGATTGGCTCTACCCCTGACTTGGCACATGTCCACGATGTGTTTCATGTCTCCATATTGAAGGAATACATCCGCGTATCACTCTCACGTGATCCTAAGATTCCGATAGAGATTCATGAGGATATATCCTATGCAGGAGCCCTATAGAAATCTTGGACCTGTAAGGAACAATGATTAGAAGGAACCGAGTAATTACTTTTGTAAAAGTGAGATGGAACAACCATTCAAATAGAGAAACCATATAGGAACGTGAAGAACATATGAGGAAGCTGCTACCAAGAATTGTTTTTGTTACTAGGTGATATTCTGAACTCGAATGTAAATTCTGTGTGGACTTAAATTTCCTCGTAAGGAGAGAGGGATTGTAAAAATCCAAGTATTTTTATAATACTATGTTATGGAAATATTTGGTAAAACACGTGTCACCTACCCAAATGGCCACGAGATAACACGCGGGCCACATCCCTCCTCGCCATGTGGCAAAGTTACCACCTAATATTAAACATTCTCATATCAAGCTTCTAGCATGATTACGATCGGTAATTGGAAGCGAGGTTTCAACCCTACCAACAAATCCAATCGGAATTATAGCAACATTCTTATCCCAAAACCCGCCACATGAGGTGCTCACGGCCCAAGGAAGAAAAATATCTAACGCTTCTACAATAGGTAGATCTTATCCACTTGCCTCTACAAGGCAAGTATATTTTCTACTTATCTACACAATAGGCGTGATATTTCTCTCACCAAGAGATATTTCCTCAACCGCCTTTCCAAATATTTTTCTTAAACCACCTTCACATTTTCTATAAAAGAAGAACAATGACAATAAGAACAGGATCCGAAAAATCACAAAAAGAAGAAGACTTGAACAATCAACTAACTTGTGTCTAAGACTTCCCTCTCACAAGGTTTCTGACTTAATTATCGGAGTTAAATCCGGACAGAAAGGCCCAATTCCGATTACTTCCTTCTCCTTTTACAGATTTGTTCAAATATCCAGAAACCAAGAGGTGACAATCCCGATCGCCTCCACTCAAACCTGAAGTAAGCGTCCACACCAACTATAAATTTTAACCATTTGTCAAAGGCTGAGACCAGATCACGAGGCAACAACAACCAAAGCGTGAGGCGGACCAGTCTTTGGCATCAACATACTATTTTTCCCTAATTGTTTGTTTAATGAAGGTAATTCCCCAAACTTGGATTTTGTTGGGTTTTGTTTGGAATGAGGGATTAAAATGGGTTAACCCCTTAATTAGGGTTAATTGGGGATCATTAGGGACCCATTAGTGATTTCAAGTAAAAGTCGGGTTTAAGTGGAAATTGGTTGCCTCACACACGTGGAGGACTTGCATGCAAATTGGGAGAAGTAGGAGGGCTTATTACTAAAAAGCCCTGGAGAAGTTTTGCACTTGGATGATAATTTGGAGGATTTTCGGGACTCCTTTACTAGAATCTCATGTGAAAACCATGCACGATTATTATACTAGCAATCAACGGCCAGATAAAGTTTTTATAAAAGACTTCATGATCCAATGATGGTGGCTACTCGTAGAAGGAAAAGAACACATGGAGAGAGTGGACCTGCTCAGCTATCGCCATCGTCCTCCTCCGCTAATCTTGTACCGGCTAAAAAAAAGCCAATCAAATCCCATCAGCAAGCCTTCAATGGGATTGGATCTTATCCATAATCTCTCTGTGGTCTTCTATAAGAGAGGAGATCGTTCTAAATACGATTATCTCTTTCTCACCCAAGATTAATACCGCTACTGTAAAAGAAGAAAGAAGGAGCACCATTGTGAGGGTCACCGCTGGCCATAGAGCATCACTAGGCGCCAAGACCACCACATATCTGCTGAGGCTTAAGGTAAGTTTAGCCTTCCTTCATCACTAGTCGCCTATACTTTCTTGTTTTTCTCAAACTCAAATACTCACAAGTCTTTGGCATCGGATAGAGAACTCAAATATCATCTAAGACGCCGAGGAGCTCCATAGAGACACCGCCATGAACCACCATCCACCAAGTAAGCACCCTAATTCTCAGAGAGAAACTATAGTGAAGTTGTTTAGATCTTGATACCGCATACATATAAGCATAATGCCATATTAGGCTTAGAAAGGATCAGGTTCTATATATATATAGGGGTTTAACTTAGGTTGCGTAATAGTGTTTCCTCGAGAATAGTTGATGTTAAGCCTCGATGCTTGTGCTTATACCGCAAGTGCACTAGTCGTACTAAGTAATAAAGTGGACTATGAAAGTGGGATGTCAAACCCACGAGAGACCTACGTATCTAATTCCTATCTAATTTTATGCTACCTATCTATTTAAAGGCCGATGAGATCGTGAATCTAATTTTTAAAATTGGAAAATAGCTTGAGACCAACGCGATGAAAGTAATAATGGCAATCAATCATATAGGGAGAGACTCCGCAATGAATCCCCTACTGATATTCATAAATCGGAGCAAGTATGGATTTCTAATTAGTGAATGTTGGTTTATGAACCAAGAATTCCTACAATGGTTTCACACCCTCCGTCGAGGTGAGTTACTAACCTAATTTCATCATTGTATTAACGTTCTAGGAAATAGACATCTTCGAAGAGTTGTGGGAATAATCAATCTAAAGGAAACTCTCGCCTAAACACCTGATCTCTCAGCATATTCACAACCTCCACCTATTGAAGTATATCTATATTTATATAGAGGGAGTGTTAATTGCATACTACTATAGATCTAGATTGACACTTAGAGTTGTAGCAATGTAAAACATCAATACCATACATTATATCCAATAGGTTCTCAAAACATTAAAACCTCCATTCAAATATA
The DNA here is from genome assembly GCA_026586065.1 of Dioscorea zingiberensis. Lineage (NCBI taxonomy): Eukaryota > Viridiplantae > Streptophyta > Magnoliopsida > Dioscoreales > Dioscoreaceae > Dioscorea > Dioscorea zingiberensis. Next base: position 13,813 of record JAGGNH010000018.1, on the reverse strand, counting down.
GAAATCCATACAAGAAAAGTTAAATATAAATCTGTAGGGTTCATCATGCCCAAGTATCTAACAACTTAGTTCCCCATCAAAGGGGAACAAAAATCCAACACAATGTTTAAGAGAAAGAAATGAGACATTATATGAAACACCCTTTTCTCCACCGTTGGCGAGGACTATTGGTGGTGTGTGTAGAGATGCCCCCCATGCGTTTGCTTGCTTCGCCATTCTTGCTCCAAAGTCTTCAATGAAACCCTAATCTCCAAGATGGAGGAAGGGGTGGGAGCCTCCAAGAGAGGTGATGAGTTTCAAGTTCTAAGCCCCTTTTCTCAAACACCGATTTAGCTATTTATAGGGTCCAGGATCAATTTATATGCTCAATGTTAAATTAGCTAAATCCATTCAAATCAGCCATAAAAGCGTGTCGTCGCTTTGAAGTGCAAGGTGTGTGGGCGCACATTTCATACACGCCATATTTTCGTGCCCGCGGCCAAGGATCCGGGCGCATGAATGGTCGTGAAAGCTATCCGTAAGATTGTAGGTGTGTTCTCGAGTGCTCAGGTGCGTACGCACGCCCCTTTTCATGCTTTGTGGGGTACACGCCAGCCCGCGACGACTTTAGAAAATTGACTTTAGCTTCGATTTGTGCCAGATATCTTCCATTTTGCTCTCGACGCTCTCTAGTGCCCCGCAATTAAGAATTAACACTAATTTGGTACCAATGGGCAAGAATTGCTCGAGATCACATGCATAGCATCTAATCGATTTAAATCCATATTCAAATCTCAGCCATAAACTGGTCAGTCGCATATGGAATAAAAGGCGTATGAAGTTGTTGTACGGGTGCACACCCAATACGCCCTCTATTTTCGCAAGCCTGCGGCGCTGATGTGGGCGCACGAATGGTCGTGAAAGTTCTCTCGTAAGATTGTAGGTGTGTGTGCTTAAAGTGATCATGCGGGTGTGCGCATGCGCACAATCGCTATTTCCAGCCTTCACGGGCGCGACGCTTAGCCCGCATTAAACTTCAACCGGTAAATTGGAGTTTAGCTTTGATTTGTGCCGTGTTACTTCCATTTTGCTCTTGAAGCTCTTCAGTACCCTGCAATTAAGAATTAACACTAATTAGGTATCAATGGGCAAGAATTACTCAAAATCACATGGATAGTGTATGTTACGGAAATATTTGGTAAAACACGTGTCACCTGCCTAAATGGCCACCTGTCATACACAGGGTTACATTTCTTTTGGCCACAAGGCAATCAGTCACCACCAAATTCATTAGCATAAATTCCGTCCTGCAAATAAGGAGGGCTCACCCCTACAAAAAGTCCGTCGGAATTATACAAGAAGCAAGAAGGTGATAGCCATCTGGGTAAGAGCGTATCTAACGCCACTACAGTAAGTAGATCTTATCCACTTGCCTCTACAAGAGGTAAGATATTTTCAATTTATACACGTAGTACCTACAGTAGATAGATATTTTCTACTTACATATGCATAGCACTTTACACAAGAGGCAGAGATATTTTCTTACCGCCTTTAGAAGATATTTTCTTACCGCCTTTAGAAGATATTTTCTCATTCACCACCTTGCTCCACCGCCTTTTCTAAACCACACTTTAAGTTTCTATAAAAGAAGAGCGATAATAGAAAAAAGGGGATCGAAAAATCATCACATAAAGAGCTAACTCATGTCTAAAATCAGCTTCTTACAAGACTTAAGCATCGGAGCTGAATCAGGGCAGGAAGGCCCAATTCCGATCACTCTTTTCTCCCTCGTACAGATTCGTCCCAAAGGAAAGCTAGGGTAATTCTGAACGGATTTTCATAGGATAATTCCGAGCGGATTTCCAAAGCATTCTCCGTGTTCCTCATTCAGAAGTTGACGTAAGCGTCCACACCAACTATAAATTTCAACTGTTTGTTGAAGGCTGAGACCAGATCACGAGGCCACAGTAGCCAAAGCGTGAGGTGGACCAGTTTTGGCATCAGCTTGGCATGCCATCTGGGGACCCTTACAAAAAGCCAAATGATTACTTACCGTAGAGGTCAAAACGGATCCAAAACAATGAGCACCAAGTAATCCTTAAGGACTGGCGAGGTCCGAGGACATGAGGAGATTGGTTGAATAATCCACCTATCTTACCTCCATCGAAAAATCCTTCCGCCCCACCCCAAGAACCCCTCCCGGAGTTTTACCTAAACATGTAGCAGCTAAGAATTTGGAACGAAGTTAGCCTAAGCCGCTCTATACTTTGAAGTCAGAATTCCACCAAATTCCACCAAGTCGCGCCAATAGCCCTGCAACACCAACCAATCTTCAAAAAGCAAAGGGAGTGGACAAGGACCCGCACTCTATTGGAAACAAGAGAGAGAGAATTGCCTTCTCCGGCTTAGCTCGGAACCCCCTCCATTCGACAGCTGTCGAGAACAAGCCGCCACAAAACTGGCTAGATGGCATACGAGAACGGAGGCGGGCGACTTGTAACGGCCCGAGCGGAATAGCCCACCGTTCGGACCGCCGCGTATTAAGAACGGGCCGGGATGACCCGGCTGGATCCCTTCACGGGGAATATAAGAAATCCGAACGTGCAGCTGTTTTTAACATATGCTCACGCCTTTTATCAAAGAAGGGAAGATATTGGAAGCAGCAAGTTCACGGCGGAGTTTTACGAAGCTACCTCACTACTTGATGGCACCGCGAGATAAGAGGGTGCAAAACTGGGATCCGGCTCCTCAGCCACTCTGAAGTCTTTTCCAGATCAAAAATGCTTCTTTCCGAATTACCGAGCGTCAGTATGTGCCTGGGAAAGCTTCTTCCCGCTTCACTTTTAGAGGGAAAAGCGTTAAGACCGGTTTCGTTGATCTCTCCGATCAAGGCACAATTCCTTCTTTCTTCTAAGTTCTTAGGGGATAGCTTTCTAGCTTATTTTGCTAATTACTTCCAAAGCAAAAGAAAACTCCATCTACCCTTCTCGCCATATAAGGCAATCGAGGGGGAAACACTCTAAGCCTATTTTAACTCGCTTCATGGAGTAGATGAAGCAGCAAATGGCATAGCGGATCTTCATTCCAGCATACGGTGAACAGAATCTTCCCTGATGGAGGGTTTGTTAGGGAACCCCTTTTCGCTTTTCCCTCACCTTGATCCGCTAAAACCATCCCCTCACTCTCATGATCCATGTACCCGAAAGTACACCTCAATTAGAGTAGGAAATTTATGCGCGGTTGGGAAGAGGGAGAGCTCGAGCGAACCCTGTTGAACTCCAGGAAGGGAAAGTCCATCAAAATGTCAACAAAGGGCCCCAGTGGCCACGGAAAGAAAGCCCGGGACACGCGAGTGGAAAGTAAGGGGACAGAAACCTCAACACGCCCTGTGACATGTAGCCTTGCAACCTAGAGAATCTTCAAAAGAAGAAAAAATTGTCGAATCACGACCTCACCATACCCCACTTAAATAAGACCCTGTAAGCCATATTCTCATGCAAATCCAAAGACATCAACAACTCTTGGCTTGCTTAAGCCCAAAACCTGCAAGTGAGATCTCTTAAGCGACAAAAGAATAGTAAAAGATATTGCAAGTTTCATCAAACTAGAGTATATACATGACGAAAAAAATGTACCCATTTGATAAACGCATACATTGTTGAAGATGTGCGTTAGAAGGGGACAATTGGAGTGCGATTACATCAACATTGATATCCAAGAGGAGCCCGTAAAGCGTCACACGCGGCCGGGAAGAAGAAGAATTAGGGGAGATGGTCGGATTTATCGCTTGGGTGGTCCCAGGTGTGGTGGTAGAAAACTCCGCCTCTGGAGAAGAAATATACCCACACCAGATGGTGCAGGAGATTTTGCACAGAAAAGCGAAACACCACAAAGAATGATCCACGACCTACGGCATTTTCCCATCATTTTTATGATAATGATGTACGGCGGGGTTACGCCACCCCCATGATGAGCACGCCTGTCCGGTCATTGCCATCATGGCATTTCCTGCTTTCCAAATGAAGAGGATTACGATATTAGGCGGTGCAGACTCGGTTGACATTTCTCTTTTGGAGTGCCTTCAACGAATGAGGATATGATGCGGATAATTTGCTTTCCATTAAAGTCATCCTTAATAAGGTTTCTCCGGAGGGTAAGCATGATAAAGCCGAGAAGGAATGAATTTCCTTGCCGATTCACAATTAGGAAAGTTGCCCGCATCATCCACTTGAGTAACAACAAATTTTCTAGTCGTATGGGTTGTGCTTCAAGTTATACAAGCGTTAGTTCTTGGCAAGCCAACCCTCTCAAGCATACTGAAGGCCGTAATTTCTACTCTTTAACACCATCTTCTCCTCAAATTCGACCAGTGAGAGTGGTAGTGGAGAGGTAGAGAGGAGATCAACCCTTGTAGCGGCAATGTTAAGTGCGTTGCAACCCCCTCAAAGGGAAAGAAAGCTGCATTAGATAGAGGCAAAACAAAAAGTTTCGGAAGCCATGTTGATCGTAACAAAATTGCCGTAACGGGAAGATGAGGAGCTTCCTGACCCACACCGGTTGAAGAATTGCTTACGATTCCCTCCTAGACACCACTAGGATGGCCCAGCAAAACCTTGCAGTCGCGGATTGAGTGCAGATCTAGCAACAATGCAACGAGAAAATCTCATGAGGTGGTACTAAGGACCAGTGCGACTCTATTCGGCTTTGTAGTCATGAGAAGATATGCCAGCGTAAAAACGCGATGATGTCATTGAACACCACCTCAACATAGATCAGTCGTTCAAGCACATCCCAGAAACGCGAGGAAATTCCACACCAGAGGCTGAAGGCCATGCTGTAAGAGAGAAAGTATCAACCCTTTTAAAATTTGGTCAAGGTTCATCCGGTAAAAGTGCACTATCTAGAATGGTTGGCCAATGTGGTTCTAGTAAAAGCCAAGCCCGGAAAATGGAGGATGTGTGTAGATTTCCACCAGGATCTAAAATTAAAAGCTTGTCCCAACCTAAGGATTCATTCCCTCTACCTTCAATTGATTAAGCTTGGTTGATTCCATCATGGGGTACCTAAATGTCAGAGGTTTTTTGGGATACCTTATCGGGCCACAATCAAATCAGAACTGCCAAAAGTATTACATGGAATAAGAAAAAACATCCTTCATTTCCAAGCACAGGAACTTTATTGCTATAAGGTAATGTCGTGTCACTAAAGAGAATGCCGTGAGCCACCTGTCCAGAGGCTCTTGCGAATACGGTTTTCAAAGAGCAACTTAAGTAAATGTTGAAGCTTATGTAGATGACATCCCGGTGAAGAGTTTAAAAAGCTTCTACTCTAACAATCTAACTATGACAAGAGAACATCTCTGGGCCACTGAACTTACAATATGCGCTTAAATCCCACCAAGTGTGCTTTAAAGTCCAAATGTGGAAATTTCTCTGATTTATAATCGACCTAAATAAGAGGAATAGAAGTGAACTTAAAAGGTCAAAGCTATCCTTGATATGGGATCACCCAAACGCCCCCAAGAGATACAACGTTTAATGGACGCTTCTAGCAAAGACTGGGAGATTTATCTCTAAAGCCGGAGAGGAAAGTTCCTCCCACTCTTCCAAGCCTTGCGAAGCGCACCAAAATGGAGTGCGGGATGGAAGAATGTGAGAAACCCTTTCTCAAGAGCTTAAAGATTATCTCCGATCAGCCTCACCGCTAGCTAAGCCACAAGTAGGGGAAGAGCTCTTATATCTACTTCTAATACCGCTCCTCGAGCGGTCACGGCACTTTTGAGGGAAGTTATGAGACGTTCGAAGCCGCCCATTACACAAGTGATCTCCTTGAACTACGCGGAATCAAGATATCTACCACTTGAAAGATTGGTTTCTCGCCCCTATCACATCCGCACGTAAGATTGAGGCCTTACCTTCAAGCGCACACAGCGTGGTGCTAACGGATCAACCCTTAAAGCAAATCCTCCATAAGCCGGGTAAAACTCCGGATGTTCCAAATGCCTAAGTGGGTATTAGGAGTTAAATGAGCCATCTCACCTATAAACTCCAATCCGCACCAAGGCTGCTTTTATGGATTTTATTGTGGAATTGACCATTCTCACAAACGGTGACTTAAGCTCCGCCGTAATATCCGTAAGCAGCAGCCCTAGCATCCCATGGTCCTTATGCATGTTGATGGATCAAGAATCGGCAAGGTCGGTTTCCGTTTCGCCCTTTATTCTCCTTCCAAATGGAAAATTGCAATGCTTCTAAAGTCCGTACCCGAGCAACCAACAATGAGGCCGAAAGTATTAAAGCCCTCACCCAGTAGACACGCCCATTGGCCCGAGGGTTTCGGGAGAGTTCAACGCCTAAGCATGTGGTTATTCGGATTCCGTACCGGGTCGTTAGCCAGTTACATAAAACTTTAAAGCAAAGGAGGAGAACGTGGATCAAATACCAAACAAAGGTAAAGAAGAGGTCTCCTTACTTGGCTCATTTCCAGATTGAAAAAATCGTCGAACACAAAATGAAGAAGCGGACGCTTTATCTAAAAAGCTTACCTACCTAACGGGCAGGATGCACAATCTTCCTTCCAACCTGCTGAAAGTTCCTATAAAAACTATTGAGGGGTTAGAAGGAGAAGTACAAAGCCGCTAGAGAGTCAAGTTGGATGCACCCCATTAAAAACTACTCTTGCAAGGTGGGCTTACACCCATCCAACAACACAGATGGTTGCACGGATCTCTTACAAATCCGCTCAATACACCATCATTTAAAATTCAGGACAAGAGGTCCTATAATGCGAACTCTTTCTTAATGTACTTGCTCCCCACGAAGCAGAACTACATCCTTCAAGAAATTCATGAAGGTAATGGAGGGGACATATAGGAGTAAGGCCTTAAGTTACAGCAAGTCCACGTGACAAGGCTATTCATCGCCAACATTAACTCAAGATACGTGGCGTTCGAAAATGTGATGCTCGCCAACGGGTAGAATTGAAGATCCAAAGGCGACTCTCAACATCACCACTTAAATTGTTAGCCCTCACTCGCTTGCTATCCTGGGGAGTTGATCTCCTAAATGTATTTCCCCACTTCAACTCGGGACAAATGGGAAGTTTTTGATAGTGGCTACCGATTACTCTTACCTAAATGGGTGGGAAGTTGAGCCCTTGGCCAAAATCAATGGAGAAAGTTTGTTAGGGATTCTTGTGGCGTAACGGTTATCTATCTATTCGGAATCTCGGCCACCCTTCATTCCCCGATAATGGGCTTAATAATTTGATAACAACAAGTATTTCAAAAAGCTCGCTCAGAAAGCTCGAATTGAATCCAGCATTAACTTCGGTGACACATCTCAAGCCATGCCAACGCCGTGTAGAGGTAAATCCAATCGCGACCCTTGCTCCAAGCTCCTCAAAACCGTGGTCTCTAAAAAAAAAAGGTAAATTAACCTGGGTTGAAGAAATTCGAAGGCCCTCCCGGCTTACAGGACAACCAATAAGAACTCCCCATGCAGGAGAAACTCCGCTCACCTTCCTCACTTAAGGGGCAAGTAAGTTGCCATCCCTCGGGCAGTAAATAGGGAAATGCCTACTCTACCTGGACACAACAAATTTTCAAAACAAGAAAATGACGCAGGGGAAGAATCGGTGCTTAACTTGATTTCCATTTGAAGAGCGTAAGAGAAGCAGCTGAAAACAAAGGCGTACCTCGCCTATCATTAGAGTAAAAAGGTTCTTATTACACAAGGGTAAAAAGAGTCTTCTTCCAAATCGGCGACATAGTCTTGGCAGGAGAAAACGAAATTCCTGTGGAAACAAAAGCCGAACGGGAAGCTTAACTCCTAATTAAAGGCCCTCATGTCGAGCAGAAAGTTGTCCGAAAGGTGCACCTATTATCAGTAAATATGGAAGCAAGGCTCAAGCTGGCCCATTTCATGTCGAACACTTAAGCAAGGCTTACTATCGCTGAATCCTCAGAATCATCTCCTAAATGTCCCATGGAATAAAGCTTAAGCCTACTTCTACAAAAATGAGGTGAAAATCTCAGAATGCTACAAAAATGAGCTTAAAAATCCCATTCCTAAAAGATACGAGTCGAAATCATCCTACAAGGATAAATGATGTCCCTCATCCCTCAAACAAGGCAAAATTCCCCATCAAAATATACAGGCAACAATCTCATTTACAGTTGCAAGGAGCTTACTTGACGAATCAAATCAAAGTTCCTAGATTGAACACCAAGAAAAGAAGAACCTTACTATGAAGCTTGACTTACAAGCCAAACGGCAAAAAAGACCTAAGGGACTTCTTAAAATGGTTTAAACCATCTTTGGAAACAAATCTTCAATTCTAGCACAGTACCAGGTTTGTGTTTCATTCATTTAAATTGAAATTACATTACAAAAATAACCAAGTATTTATAAGAATATGTCCTCAAAAATCCCTAAGAATTCAGGGGCCCTGTGGCTACCGCCTACTTCTGAGGAACTTGGATTGGAGGTTTGTGCGGTCAAGTGTAAGTCCTCTGGATTCTGGCAGCTGCAACTCTTTTAGCTTCATAAATTTCTTTCAAGACTCCAAAGAAGCCCTATATAGGATAAAACGCCCGCAAGGAGAAACGCCCACATGACCCACCCACGTACTACGTAATAAATGCGGGTGGCCCCTTTCTTCGGCTTTCACCCTAAGCCGAGTTAACTCTTTCTCCAGCTTTATCCGCTCGTTCAATAGGGTCTTTCATCTCTAAGTAGTCGAATTTAGGGGTCCCCTGCTCCTGCCAAGTCTTCGCCTCTTAAGTGTATCTCACGCCTCCCTTTGATTTCCTCTAACTCAACTTGAATGGCGGCGAAGTTCCTAAACTTTCAACTTTAGACTCCATTAAGCTGTCAAGCATTCTCATCTTGAGCTGCATTTAAGTTCCTTCTTCAAACCGCTAGAATCGTCTCCAGAGTCTCTTTTGATATCCTCCCTAGTGCAGTCCTGGTGAGATTCCTCAAACTCCAGCAGCTTACTAAGCTATTTTTTCTCTTTTTCGCAATGGCGTTAATCGAAAGGAGGTTACTGGCTTTATCCTTTCTCAAAAAGTGTGGATAATAGCTAGTCAGCTTTTCTTTTCCTCCAAGGCTCTGCGGTACCTTAGAGTTTAGTCGGGCTAAATACGCCCCATTTGCCTCCATCTTTGCTAAGTCCTCTTGGAGAAAGATTGTCAACACTGATCCTACCTATGCTTTAGCCAAAGGAGTTGGTATACCTATACCAAGTTTAAGAATAAAAGAAAGGTGAGAACGGCACTTACCCGTGATGGTCGACCTAAAAGTCGGGAAAATACCTCTTCCCTCCCGCTCCCCTCGTAGGCTTAGTGGAGAGCGTCTGGGTCACGGCTGGCCATCAAAACGCTTTTTACGGCAAAGTTAACTAAAAGGGAATGTTCTCGTGAGAGCAACTCCTTCCCCTTGAGTTGCCGGGAGTCCTCTTAAACTGAGTCCGCCACCCCTGGCCATCCAGTAAGAGAGTCAGCTTCTCAGCCGGGCCTATGAAACAACAAAACCTAAGTTAAAAAATTATTGCGAACAATGATACCCCTAAGCAGTAAATTCCTACCCTCGAGGAGGGGATATCTTCTAATTGAAGCTAGAAGAGGGCTCCCTCGGAAATTGGGCGTATAAAGCCTGGGCGCGAAGCCTCTTCCACAAGCTAACTTACCTGCTCAATCATAATTCCGGGACCCGAGCGCTATTCCTCGGAATTCTTCCTCTTCGCCCTCCTCTCCCTTAAGGACCTCAGGGGTCTGAAATTTTCGCCCCTTTCTAAGAAGAGTCGACATCTTTTTTCTTCCTCTTCTCTTCTCCTCTTCGGAGGCCCACAATTCCTTTACCAGAGGCCACTTCCTTCTTCTTCCTACTACTTATAGGAGGATGGACTTCACCTTTTATAGGAAGCTAGGAGTGCCCTTAACGTAGCTCAAGTCTTCAACTCCTCCAACGGACTCTTCTCTAAAATCAAATTCAATCACGTGAAGGCCAAGCGATTCAAGGCCGCATAGATACATGAATAAATCATACCAGAGGATACCAATACTATTAAAACGGGCATTTTAACGAGGTTTTCCTTGGTCAAGAACTCATCCATATAAACTATGATAGCTCCTACACACTTAAGAAGAACCTCCTCTTCTTTCACAGTCATTTCCTCACAAACAATATCCGTTCGGGGAACCTCCCCACTTTATTCGGACATCCCACTCGGATTTATTTTTGACAAAGAAAATTTACTCTTCCACCGCTTAATGGAAAAAGGAACTTTCCCTAAAAACTTTCTTCTCGAACGAAGCCGAGAAGTAATAACAATCGGTATTGGGACTCTAAACATAGGTCGAATAACATACATGGGAACCAACGGACGGCCGCCGGACTTACTCCGTAATTTTTGAAAACAATGATGTGCCATTTAGTAAATTCCAAGAGTTTTAAGTCACCGTGGAAGGACACAACGTATCATAATTCCTCTAGGAATGGCCTTAGCAAAAATCGGTGCTGGAAGTCTAAGGCTGGACCCGATACCCACCCCGGTTAGACGGCTATCTTCTCCCTTCCCCGAGAACTCGCCTCTCCCAAAACAAGGAACCCTAATCTCACACAAAGAGAGACCAACTTGGTATCTCTCCATTCATGCCCATACATCCTTCTTACCCAAGAAGACTGCATGAACGTATTCGCACTTCTACTAGTTGCCCTAGAAGAAGGGTGAACCCGCTAACCTCAGACTGAATATCATCCCTGAATTCAGCTCACAAATCGCTACCCAGACCGTAGGGTCGGGACGCGAGAAGGAATCGTAACATCCATAAGAAAGAATTTAGAGTATATAAAATGTAGCACTAGCCATTACTTTAGAAGTAAAAAGGATGTGAAAAAGACATTACGTAAAGCTGGGTAAGATCAGTCTCAGGAGAAGAGAAGAGGTTTTCAAAAGACGCAATTCGACTTTTGAAACAAAACCCTTTCACCTGCATAATTGGGCTTATATGTAAAAGAGATGGGAGGGTAAATCCCTAGCCGCTAGGATCCCGTAGGCCGCATCCCGATCGAACCTGTTTAAACCATGGGTCCACACAACCGGACCGCTCAGATATCCACATCACTTTCCCCTAAACAAATCAAAATTCTGTCCACGCCAAGATACCAAACTACCACACATAAAAATAAATACTATCATAGATGTTGATGAACGCTACGCCAAGACACATCGCTACTTACTCACCCCTCTTTTAATGGTAAATAGTAGAAGAGACATGTGTCATCTCTGTGGAATAATAAAGGCGCGCAAGGTAGAGTCCCACTGCGCATAAGAGACATGAAATGCACACATCCCAACATAGGATCAATAAACATCATTTCTTTCTCTTGAAGAAATCTAAAACTGTGATGTCAAATTAGAAAACTTTATTCATATGTTACAACGAAGTAGTATTAAAAAACACACAACAAAGCAACATTAAAACCATGGTAAACATATCCTCCATTGGGTCGGAATTCCCCACTTAACAATCCATGATCTGGCCCCAGGACCCATGGCACTCAGATAAGACTCGAGGAGACGCATCGGACTTCCATTGGAAATCACCGCTGTCCCTCATTATCGGCTAGGAAATCCCAAAAAGCCATGCGTAAGATGTAATCCGTCTCCCCTACCGTGAGTCAGCCCCAAACATTTCAACCCTCAATGCGCACATCCCCCGTAAGTAATAATTAAAGTAATAATTAAAAGATCCCCCGCCTCTACGCCATGGTCAATACGGGAAGGTTTCCCACCCTTCCTCAATGCTTATCTCACCCAACCTCGCCATCAACAACCAAAGATGGATGGCCAGCCACAATGTACCGCTCGACTTACTACAATTAAATAAATCCCCGTCCTCAATTCCGATAGATGTTCAGAAAACTAACTTGGAATTCGTAAGCCAACGAGAACACTGGTAAAAAGTAAAACACTCAAAAAGACAAATACCAGCCATTTTTACCTAAAACGTGCAAGGATGGCAAATGTAATGAATAAAGCATTATCCACACTAGCTCCCCAAATAGCAAAACTTGCGGACACTATAGACTAAATCTCCGGAGGAAAATCTACCTCCTGATTCAAACAACAACGAAAAGACAACACAAAGAAGCTGCCTATACTCCATTAAAAATATATGTATCTAGAAAGAAACCTACACCCATATAGACACGCTACTAAGGAAGATAATTTTGTTCTCGAACCAAGTTGAAAAGTGTAATTTGACCTACTCCCCTCGCCAGATTTTTCAACAAGTACACTCTCAGGGGACTACAGCGTTAATGAAATATTTGGTAAAATAAAATAATCACTTAAACGGCAACCCGCCATACACACGGCTGTTTACTTCTTTGGCCACAAGACACAATACCACCACCAAAACTCATTAGCATAAATTCTCAAGGTCTCAGTCATATATGTAGGGCTCACCCCTACAAAAGTCCGTCTAATTATATAAGAAGCAAGAAGGTGATAGCTATCCTGGTAGGAGCGTATCTAACGCTTCTACATTAAGTAGATCTTATCCAGCCAGTTGCCTCTCATAGTAGGCGATATTTTCTACTTATACATCGAAAATTTGCTACGTGAGGTAGATATTTTCTACTTATCTAATGTGAGTACCTACAGCCAAAGAGAAGATATATTTCTTAATGCCTTTAGAAGATATCCTCTCATTCACCACCGGCTCCACCGCCTTTTCTAAACTCGCCTTTTAAGTTTCTATAAAAGAAGAGCTTATATTAGAAAAAAGGGGATCGAAAAAATCATCACATAAAGAGCTAACTCATGTCTAAAATCATTTCTCTTATAAGTTTTCCGACTTAAGCATCGGAGTTGAATCCGCAGAAATGCACCACTTCGATCACTCTTTTCTCCCTCACATGCATTCATTCCAAAGGAAAGCTAGGGTAATTCCAACGGATTTTCATAGGATAATTCAACGGATTTCCAAACCATTCTCCGTGCCCTCATCCGTAAGTTGAAGTAAGCGCCCACACCAACTATAAATTTCAACTGCTTGTTGAAGGTCGAGACCAGATCACGAGGTCATAGTGAGCTAAAGCGTGAGGTGGACTGTGCTTTTGGCATCAAATAAAGGTACAAAGAATTGATTTTAAAATATAATCCACGAAGTTTATCACCGGTCACATGGCCATGAGAGTACACGTGGTGCTCTAACCACAAAGGATAGGTTGAGTCCTGGTTTCTAGAGTTATAAATAAAGGTATGTGTTGAGATTGTAGAGGTTCATGAGAGAGGAAAGAAAGAGGATGTTAGTAGATAAAATACAAGGGGCTTATGGTGGCTTAGTTTCCTAAGGGTGCGTGCAAAAGTCAGTGGTGGTCTGTGGTTTGTATTTGTATACATGGATATCATTGAGAAAGTTTCACGTACCCCCACGGCCATGTTAGTGAGGTAAATAGTCTATCTAAGGTTGCGTTTTAATGGAAGATGGTATGAAGCCTCACCTCTATTAGTATAAAGGTTTTGAAGCTTCTATAATCCTAGGTCCTCCTCGTGATAGTTGTATGGCCAATAATGAATGCTTCAGCAACGTAAGGACTTGGTTTGTTACCATGGGTCAGCTATTTGCAATGGGGTTTTCTCTATGATTAAAGCAAAATGTAGGTTCTTGTGTATTTGGATTGGATGATTGCTAGATGGTCCTAGGCCTTTTATAAAAGCTTGAGTGGTTCTTAAGGTGTTCATGCATGGTTAAGAGAGGGTAAAGGGGTAGTCAAAACTTGATTAAAGAGAGAATGAAAAGTAAAATGCATATACATACACT